>VBSM01000272.1:43282844-43334689 GCA_008086735.1 Cheirogaleus medius
AATATTTGTACCCCCATAATATGCTGAAATAAAAAATAAAAAAATTTAAAAAAAATAAAGTTTGGAATTAATTTAAATATTTTATTCAAAAATAATGAAGAAATAGGGCTATGTAATTGAACAGTTAATAGAATGACCTAGGTAAATAAGGATCTGGAATGCTTACTTCCCATGGTTTAAAAATCGTCATTTTATTTAGAAATAAAATGGCTTGAGGATTTGTTGCTTAAATGTCTAACACATTTACATAACCTATTTCTCTTTCCATTGCACATACTTTCAATGCTTTGGTAGGATGGAAATCCATAACATTTTAATGACCATGACCTTTGGTAATTACTTTTGGTTATTTCTCTCTCCTTAGCTTTTCTGGACATTGTTTTGGTTTTGATATTAATAAAAATATAAATGAAAAGAAAAAATGCCATCCCAAATTCTCCTTCTCTCCACTGTTTCCTACTCCAAACACTTCTTGTTTTTTATCTTGCTTCAGTTTCTTGCTTTGTCTGTATATATATGTGTTTTTATTAAATCACTTCATGCCATGAAGGTGCATTTATGTTTTTCTTTTTATAATTTAATATATAATTCATAATTGATTTCCCTTTATATATAAAATATATAAACTTCATAAATTCATGTACATATATCAAAATATGATACATTATGAGGGAATCCTTTATAAAACTATAATTTAAGGATGATTAATAGTTTCAGAAAATAATATTTATCAATACTTTGCATAAAAGCAATTGTTTGGCAGTCTGTTTCTTGCCAAAATAATGAAAAGAAATCTGCACTTGATGATGGAAGGAGCATCATCAAAAAAGGATGTTGCATCAGATTTCTGAATGGACAATAATTTTCTAATCATATAAGCAAACAGAGAAAGCACAAAGGGAAACATTAAAATATACACATTTAAAATAAATTGGAATATACTTAAAATAACAAAAATTGCTTGTCTTCACACTTTCCAATTTTTTGGGATGAGAAAAGGGAAAATATGGGGTTGATAAATTAACTTACTTTGTTATCTGCAAATATATAGGAGAGTCCCTCTTCCTTTGATAATAAATTATCTCATAAAATACAATCATTGAAAAAATAAGTATGGATTGTATCTATAATGAGAAAATAATGTAGATTATTTACACAAGCACTCATCTCAAAATTCAAGACTCTTATCAGTTGACAGAATTGGCTAGATAGTGTAGAGGTCTCAATGGCAATTTTTCAGAAATTTTTTAGTCCTATCGATTGCAATAATTTTATTAAGTTAAACTTCCAAATCAGTATCTGAAATTTTCCATGTCCATCAGAATTTTCCTGAGTTTTATTCCAATACAAGAGAGTCATATGAAATGCAGATTCACAAGTGTGTTAATATTAGGTGCAAGATTTTAAAATTAATTAATTAATTAAAAATTAATTAAAAGACTTCTGCACAGCCAAGGAAACAGTCCTTAGAGTGAATAGACAACCTACAGAATGGAAGTAAATATTTGCTTTTTACACATTCAATAAAGGGCTGATAGCGGCCACACGGCATCCCTCGCGCGGTGCAAAGCTGCCTAAGGGTGACTTTAATGATGGCGCTAGGAGGGCGGTTGACAAAGCTTCTTTGACAACCTCCATGGAGTGGGACACGCAGGTAGTGAAGGGATCCTCGCTTCTAGGCTCCCCAAAGCTAGAGGCGGAGGAGCCTGCTGCGCGGTGGCTGGAGCCCGAGAGGTGCACTGTGTTCCATTGCGCCCAGTGCCACGCCGTGTTTGCAGACTCGGTGCACTTCGCCTGGGACCTGTCACTGTCCCTTGGGGTCGTGGTCTTCTCCAGAGTCACAAATAACGTCCGTTTGGAAGCACGCTTCCTAGTTGGCATTGAAGATTCGCTCAAAGGGAGCACTTACAACCTTCTATTCTGTGGTCCCTGTGGGATTCCCATTGGTTTCCATCTATATTCTACCCATGCTGCCATGGCTGCCTTGAGAGGTCACTTCTTCCTTTCCAGTGACAAAATTATGTGCTGTCATTTAAAAACAAAAGCCATAGTAAATGCATCTGAGATGGATATTCACGATATACCTCTACGAGAAAATATTGCACAGCTGAAAGAGAAGATAATGTTAGTGCATATTCGCTTAAGTTCACTAATGAAGATTCTGAAAGAGGTGACTCTTGACCAGCCCAAGCCAGAAAACTGATCCAGAACCAAGGCTCAACTATCAGGTTCAGGTTGTATTGCCTTCAACAATTTGGTCTTTTCTTGAAAAAGATTGGCTTCAAGAAGGGGGGGAAATACAGTTTATTATGTTTGCCACTAGACTGATTTTCCAAATGATTTGTGAAGCTGTTTTTAGATTAGAAATTAAAGAGTCTTGTGTCCAGGTTTAATAGCTATTTGCCTTAAGAACTTATTTTAGCTTATCAATTTCATAATACTTATCTCCGAACACATCTTTGACTGCAAATTTAGGAATTAGGATGCAATGTTCCATGCGTCCTCTGATCTAAAGTTGCATGGTTGGTCTGAAAGTAGAGTTGGGTTTAATGTTGACTACTTGTATTCCTCCATGGAGCAGTTGTTATGAATGCTGAAAAATCATTTTTTGCTTATGTGAAATAGATACCTGATACTTTATAGATAATATTTAATAAATTGACTGGATAATATAAAAAAGAGGGCTGATAACAAGAATCTATATAGAACTTAAGAAAGTCAACAAGAAAAAAATCAAACAACCCCATCAATAAATGGGCAAAGGACATGAACAGAAACTCTTCAAAAGAAGAGAGAATAATGGCCAGCAATCATATAAAAAAGTTCTCAACATCTCTAATCATTAGGGAAATGCAAATCAAAACTACGATGAGATATCATCTAACTCCAGTGAGAATGGCCTCTATGAAAAAGTCCCAAAACAAATGCTGGCATGGATGTGGGGAGATAGGAGCAATCTTACACTGCTGGTGGGACTGAAAATTAGTACAACTCCTGTGGAAAGTAATTTGGAGATACCTCAAAGAACTAAAAATAGAAATACCATTTAATTCAGCAATCCCACTACTAGGCATCTATCCAAAGGGGAAAAAAAAAGTTCTATAATAAAGACATCTGCACTCGAATGTTTATAGCAGCACAATTTACAATACCAAAGATGTGGAAACAACCCAAATGCCCATCAATGCATGAGTGGATTAATAACATGTGGTATATGTATACCATGGAATACTACTCAACTTCAAAAAACAATGGTGATCTAGCACCTCTTATATTATCCTGGATAGAGATTGAGCCCATCCTTCGAAGTGAGGTATCGCAAGGATGAAAAAACATGCACCACATGTACTCCCCATCAAACTGGTACTAACTGATCAGCACTAAGGTGCTCACATGGTAGTAATATTCATTGGGTGCCAGTACAGTGGGGGTGGGTGGGGGTAGAACAGGTGGGCTGGGTAAACCCATAGCTAATGGAGACGGGGCACACTGTATGGGGGAAGGACATGCTGTGGCCCTGGCTTGAGCGAGGCAAGCGCATTTCATGTAACCAAATGTTTGTACCCCCATAATATCCTGAACTTAAAAAGAAAGAAACCCCCAAAATAAATAAATGCATATACAAATATGTTAACTAAAGTAATTTGTGGCAATCTATCTTTTTTCCTTTTTTAGGCTTTATATGTTTATTAATATTTGATCATTTATGACTTGCTGATAAGCCCCTGATCATTGCTGAAGAGTGATGCATATTAATTCAAATTTGTTTTACTATACACTTGAGTTCCAGATCATCTCGAAAACCTTCTCCTTTTTTCTGTTCAACTAATTTTTTACTCTTCACAACCACTTGTGAGTGGTTTATTGGGAAACCTCAATTCATTGGAATATTAAGAAGAACTGAATTTATTTTTCTCTTTGCCTAATTTTGGCTTTGCTGTGCTGCATTACCATTTCCATTTTGTGGTAAATATCATAAATATTAGGTCACCTTTTGTCTGATATCAGGTGAGTTTTAAACTTTAATCTCATCACTGATTGGACTGATATTCTCATAATTGAGCTCCCTCCCCAATGTCAATTAATCTTGTGGCCTTGAGGCACTTTAGAGTGGAGGGACAGTCTGTTCTTGACACTTCCTGATTTCCTCTCTTTTAATTTGGGTATAAGTCTACCTAACAAGATGAAGTTTAACCTATTTGGTATTCATGGTTACTGCTTCCTTGGATAACATGACTGGCTGTTGGTGTCCTCCATCTGGCAGACATCCAAATACTGGTTTTTCTTCTATATTGTGGGCATATGCCTTGGTTTAAGTTACAATAATCTTGAATTATATGTACTATCCTAATGTTTTCTCTAGTTTTGTACTTGTCACTCTAAAGATACCATAGGTTGGACAATAAATTATATGATCATGTTCCTTGTGGTATACATTTGTGGGGTCATTCTAGGGTCCTGAAGAACTTCCACATGGCTTTAGCTTGACCACTTCTAATAGCCCCTTTCCCTAACTTCAGCTCACACCACCAGATGTCCACCCTAGCTCCTCTTGCAGCTCGGCCCATTGCCTGGAGCATAGGTAAAGTTAAGGTGTCTCAAACTCAGCAACTTCTGCAGTGTTTGATTAACCACTGGAATTTCCTTGTCTTGGAAAATGTTGGGAGTCTGAGTTATTTTACTGTATCCTCTCTTGCATGTCTCCATAATTGCCTCCTGGGGGGAAATTTCCTCTCCCTTCTTCTTCTAATGGGAAAAAAGGTTAGTGTAGGCTCTCTTCTCATTGTATATTTCAGAAAGATGGAATATAATCCCTAGTACTCATGGTATATGTGCAGTACATGGAAAATCTTTAAGGAAATATTAGAATAGCATGTTTTTAAAAGAACCTAGAATTTTAGAACAAAAGCTGGTGGATATGAATCAATAACAGCTAGTAATTTCCACTATCTACATCTGCATACTTTTGTTTTTAAAGGGTCTGCCTGCATCAGTATTAAGAAATTGAGATCATTTTAAAAGAAGTTCTATAAAAGTTGGACTTCTTTACTATTTACTTTACTAATATCACTGTGAAAAGGCATGAAAGGTGATGCTTTCTTTTAAAGATATTTAAGTTATTGTCTTTACTCTTGGATTCAATATATATTACTTCCCTTCTGTTACTGATAGAGCATTAAAAAAAGCTGTGTTGTGTCTGATTGTACTGAATCTTCTGTTGAATTCCAAAAATATACATATTAGTTTATAAAAACCTACCCTTCAGCTAACTGGACTAGTCACCATTCCCTAAATAGGCTCCACACTATGTATGCCCTGTTGTGCTTTTCTTCTTCTTTTTTTTTTTTTTACTCCTACTTCTATTTCTTGTAATTCTAACTTAATATCCAGTCTCTGACATCAAGTCTTCCATGAATCCTTCCCCAGTTTCCCTCCACTCGCCAATTTGTAAACTCTTTTAAGACGTGAGCCTTAGTCTCTAGAATATAAAATCCCACTTTGAATATAATAGGAAAACAGTGAGCATTTACTGAACTGAATAAGTAGAAATATGTATAACTGGCTTAAAAGTGTTGCATTTTATGAAGTGTGAAACTTTTCACTCAAGAATTAAATTGAAATGGATTTTACTCTATGTGCAAGTGAAGGTTGAAGATAAATGACAAAATCTTAACATATACATGATCCTTAAAAATGAAAAGATTATCTCCACTGCACTCTGGCCAAAGCAACAGAGCTAGCCTCTGCCTCAAAAAAAAACAATTATCTCACAAAACACAAAACTATGAAATATATAGGACAAACATTATTTTCTCCATTTTACAGGTGAATATACTGAAATTGAGAAAGGTTAAATTAATTCCTGAAGTTGTACAGCTGTGAGTGGAGGGGCCCACTTTTTGGACTCAGAATCTTTCTATAATATCACTGCACTATAGGAAAGGGGAGTGCAAATCTTTGTATTCTGGTCCACTGACATGAATAAACCCTAATAATTACTGCAGCTATCAAACAATCTTCCAGAAGCCCATGTCCGAGGTCATGGGGAGGATGTTATTTCCATTCATCAGAGAGCGAGTCTGGGTCCCAAGCTCTTTTTACTGCCATTGTTGTTGCTAATAGGATGGTTCACAGGAAATCTGATTCATTTTCTATCATTTCAAAAGAAAGCAGCAAGTTAATTAAAATGATCACAGAAGTTTGGAGTGAGGACGATAGGAAGGTCTGAGTAGAACTAGTCATGTTTCTTCAAAGCAAGGGAAGAAAAGGCTAAGTCTCCGGCAGGATGGTGCTCCAGCTCCCAAAGGAGGCTGAGATTCCTGGGGTGCACGCACAGTTCTACTGATCAGTGGGGCCATGTGTTACACTGTGCAGGTGCCACTTGCAGGTTCCATCCAGAATGACTCCCTTGTGGGCCAGAGATGGAAGAAAAATAATTCTGTGGCTTCTGTGAGGTGGCAAATCTCAAGAGACCAAAATGAAAGGAGGAAGCTGTGTTTTGGCCTTTTGCCTGATTGTAATGAGGGATTCTGACTTCTCTCTACACACTCATTAAAGAGCTCCTCTGGCTCTCAGCTTCACAGCAACTGTAGGGCCCTGAGGGAGCATTACCTTTACAAAGTTCTTGAGATAGCCAGGCTTCATCCCAGATGGACAAGCCATTTGGTATTAAGGAGTCTCTTTCAAGAGAAATTACCTTGAAACACCTTTTCCATGCCTTATAATTTCAGATTATAAACCTGGCATAGAATTGAGAAACAACAACAATAAAAATCTGATGTGTCTCTGAAAAGTTATCATTTAGCTTCTGATTTCCAAAGTGGGAGGATAGAATGATTTCAGTGTGCTAAAATGAGTGGGCTCAAAGCTATAAATATGCTTATTTACTATTTTACTTTCCCTAAAAAGGTTGACATGAAAGAAAGTAATGCTATTACTTGGACAAGTATAAAATCTATTTTTTGTATGAAAGGAGAAAGAGACTTTCTTTCTTTCTAATCTGTATAAAGATTATTTATACACTGCTACATTAGGGTTTAATATTATCAGCAGTAATTGGGGGAGAAATTTATTTCCCTTTCAATTTATCTTAATTATTGACCACTTAATGTGTTTAAGAAGAACATTAATACTTTTGACCATGAGAGGCCACCTATTCCATCTAACTCTCTGCCTCCAGAATTTCTGAAATGGTTTTCAAGTTATAAACTGCTCTCTTTTGAAATGACAGAGGATGAATTAGGTCTCTTGTGAACAATCCCTGTTGGCAATCATGGGATTCTTGAGTGCCAGAATAGCCTTCTGTTGAAAGTAAGCAAAGGATCAAGAGTTCCTCTATACTTCCAGGACTCTTTCTCTGAGGACTGTAATAGTCTGTCACAGCCTGGTGACTGTTACAGGTCCCAAACATTATCATTATGTGTTACAGTAGAAAGAACATTGGACCTAAAGTCTGTGCCAAGGTTTATCTTGGGTCCTAACTATTAAATCCTTATTATAATGTGACACATATAACCCTTAAAACTAGTTTTATCATCTTTAAAATGGAAATCAAGATACCAAACTCATATTGATAAGATGTTGCAAGAACCTATACTGATTATATCCATATTCAAGGGTCATTTAGAGTGAGCTAGGTTTAGGCACAATTTTCTCCAAGAAAAAGAAAATCAAATATCCCTGTGAGGAAATTAAATAAAATCCAGGTTATCCATGACTTGTAACAGGAGAATCTCCATGTAGATATGGGTTCCTGGCCTGATATGCAAGCCTCAAACCATGTTCTCTTGACACTAATCTTCCCGTTAAGGATATATGGCTTACCTCTACAGTGGCCTCAGGAAAATTCTGCTCACAGTTTTCACATGCAGACACCCTAATCTTTTCATAATTTCCCATGGTGTAACTGGGACCAATCTGGAACATTTGTCCATTCTGGGGGATTACAAATGGGAAGGACAAGAAGACTGCCACAGAACTAGAGAATATTTTATGAGACATAAGCTTGCCCATCAAGCTCACAGGACTTGGCCCATCCTGGTTTCTGTCATGTTTTTGTGTGCTGAGTACTATCTTAACACCATTTAAGAATCCATCCTGATCATAGCCTTCCTTGAAATCCCAAACCAGACATCTGTCAACATTTCTTGAACACATAGATTCAACCACACTGAAAACATAAACTTTTTGATTATGAGAGCCAATTATCCCCTTGCTTTGACTAAGCATGTTTAAGTTATACTTCTTCCATTTATAGCCAAGTTATTTTTAACACATACTTCATCTTTATATCCTCAGTACAGCCTGACATAGCTACATATTTCTGTTTATTAAATGCTTCAATTATTAATCATACTACTAATTCATACATTTGGAAATTGAGATACATATATTTTTCTGTGACATCAAATTTATAGCATAAATGGGTATAGAAAACTTCTTTTTGGTCTATTGCACTCCATTCACTTAAAAATGTTTCTAAAATAAGGGCCAAAGATAGGAGTAAATACGTTTTTGTCATCTGTTTATTAGCCATAAATTTATTACAAAATTGACTCTGACATATAATTAGAAATATTTCAAATCACAAAGTAATCATATCATTTAAAATATTAAGTGTTAAATTATAATTTACAAGTGTAAAATAAAAATTAAAACTGGATGTCTGGTTTTATTCATGTAACAAAAAATATATACAAAATATGATAAATATGGTAAGAAATAAACTTACACAATATATTTGTAGCTTGTAAACCAATTCTATTTGGTATAGTGAAAAATAAAGAAAAAATTAGGCATTTAATATTTAAGCTTATATGAATATTTTGATAAACTGAAACACAGATATATAATTGTATATCCTGACTTTATAAGCATGAAGTAATATTTATCAAAAATTATGGCTGGATGTGTTAACTCTATGCTTTCCCCTGCACCTGTGCTATTTATAGGTCAGTTATTGAATCCTTCTATCATAATTTAAGAATTCTGTTTTCTTGAATTAGATCAAATAGAGCAATTCTTTCCATTGATAAACATTTTTTCTTTTCTTCAAATTTTTCAAAATTCTAGTCTAGGACCACTGAAGTTGTAATAATCCCACTCATTAAACATTATCTGCATAGCTGGGGCTTTCCAATTGTCCTCATTTTCCAGATACTAGTGAGGTAAAAGTATGATTTACTGTCGGGTGATCAGAAAAATGTTATAAAATTTCTAATTTTATCATTAGAAATTTTACCAAATTTTAAACACTGATACTAGATTCTAATTTTTATATGAGGTTAAGTAAGAGAGTGGTGTACCCCTAAGGTGTTGAACTCATTAAGCCAAGAAATATCTGAAATTCTCATTAATGTATCCTGGAGAAGGAAAAGAACTAATAAGCCCTAAATGCTGAAGATTTAAGTCTGGTCATATATGTTATAATACATCATTCAAAAGAGGTACAAATAAACATTATTTTGGATACAGCTCAGAAGGAAAAAATCTACTATTAGAAAATGTTATGCATAATAGAATAATATTCATCGTAATTACAAAAGTACTTCGTTTTTATTTCCAACTTTAGCTTAAAAAACATTAACTGTGGTTTACCATAGAGACATGGTAAAACCATAAAAGTTAAAGTATATACTCAGCTGAAAGAAAATTTTAATTTCTCAAACATGAAAAAATAATTTTCTATACATAATTTAAATTATTAATAATATCAAATGTTCATAGACATAATTGCAAGAATATGTGGTAATTTTCTCCTATACTACCATTCATGATATAAGCCAGAACAAGTTATAATTTACCCCAAATGTTCTGTAGTTTCTTTAAACCAGGCTGAGATCAAATTTCATTTAAAAGCTATCAAAAACTATGACATTTTATGTGGCTTTGTTTTATATATCAAATGCATTGTGCCAAACTTGGGTGTTTCCTTATGATACTTAACACATGATAAGGCACACAAACAATGCAAAATAAATATTTATTAAATGATCAATTTTGTTTTACAACTTGATTATTAGACTTTCAAAATTCATTATATTGCTTTCTCAATTACTAGTGTAGTAAACCACAATCAATTCTAATTTTTACATTTCTTATTCTAAAAAGAGATAAATTTCACCCACCAGGGGCACAAATCCTAGAATGTAAAGGCACATTTATATTTATTTTAAAAAATGGAATGTGTTCTATCTCTTCCTAAGTCACAAAAATACTCCAGAAAATAATGTTAATTACTATCTTGTATTCCCCTTCATCAATTATTAAAAATTCCAGCTGGTAACAAAACTTTATAAAACTGATTATTTTCTTACATCACCAAAATAAAGCAAAACCAAACAGTAACAACAACAAAAGGCATGTCTTTGTTACAAAGAATCTCAAACAGTACACTTGAGCTCTGAGACATTGATTGTGCAAGGTTACTTATTGAGAGGTGGAAAGAAAAAAATGTGAACAGTTTTCAACATGGTGGATTTTATCATTAACTGAAATTTGTCCAAAAAACACAGGTGCACATCTTAGATCTGTATATTATTCTGAGAATGATAGGGAGCTTGAGGGATAAGAAAGAAGGAAGCTAGCATGAGCATGAAAAATACATTTTTATAATTTAGAAACAGTTAAATCCTTGATGTCATTATTTGCATTCAGTCTATGCATATTTATTTAAAAATATGTATCTATTTTTAGATCCAAGTTATTCCCACACAGTTAGACTGAATTAACCTACAAAATGGGCTCTTAAATACTAGAAAAGGAATACTGTGATCAGAGCGATGATTTCTAATGTTAGCTACAAATGACTCATATTTGTTTTTCTTTTTTCTTTTATTTATTATTATCTATATGGTTCACCTTATATAATCATTACAGTGTTTATCAAAATGAAAGAGAATAATGGCCATTCTGACAGAGGCAATTTGGTATTTCATTGTGGTTTGGGGTAGTTTCAGATGATGACTTGTTTTCTTACCATAGTCCCTCAAAAATGTTCTTGTTTGAGTCATGTTAGTTAAAGAACAAGTGCCAGGTGACTATAAAAGCCGATACACCATGGGGCATTTTGAAGTTACTTTAATTCTCTTTAATTTTTAAAATTTATCAGTGGTATTGCTTATCAGTAGAGTTACAGTTGTTTTAAGAGACTCTTTGCTAATGCCACCATGGGACACTCAACTATTGATATTTGAATTGACCTGAACATAACATTACTCACATTGTGTCTTCAGCAGTGGGGGTGATGGGCAAAGATACTTGTTTCTACCCCACCGTTAGCTATCTGAACATTCAGTAATGAGTACGTGACTCAATAATAGAGCTCATTCTAAAGGCAGTTTTCAGAGATGAAGAGCAGGAGAGGGAGAAAAGTAAAAGGGCTGTGAACATTTCAACTGCCTGATGAAAGAAAGAAAGCTGATAAAATTGTTGTAATTGGGAAAGTACATCTAGGTCTTCAAGGAATATACAAGTGAATGGAAAATACCTTTTCTAGCACAGGGCAAACGAAGGAAGTCAACAGCAAGTGTTGCTGTGTAAACAAGTCAAATTTAGGTGAAAGAAGGGCAGACATGTTTCATTATGGATTCTTGAATGCCATTCCCTGCAGATTTAAGTGGGTAATTGGAGTGACATTTAAAGTGGCAGGAGACAGTCTAAGCAATAGCTTCTGTGTTCCACCTTAGTCAGGTTCAAGTGCAAGAGAGGTCTTTGTAAATAGAGTTCATGGCAGTGCTTTGTGATAGAAGAGGGATCACTAAGACTGCTTAGGGACCCAGGTAAACTTCCAGCCTCCCTCCTCATCTCGACGCACAAAAGCTTGTCCCTGGTGGAAGGAATGAGTTTTCACATTACAGTGAGGGCTCAGGGATGTGGAAAAGGCCATCTCGGTCTTGTTGGGTGACACATTAGCAGTATAGTAAGGAAGATTTTGTAGCCCCACTGGGGGATTTGAAAGTTGCGAAAGGAAAGGAAAATCTTCCCCATGAGTGGCAGTGCTATGTAAGGGAGTTATTCTGTCACCTCCATAGTCAATTGGCAGATCCTCGCTGGGAACATTTTCATAATCAACTGCATCATCTGGATACTGAGAAAATGTGCTGGTGACTCTTCTGGGATGAGAGGAGAGGGCACTGTAGTTAGCTGACAAGGTGTCATCAATGGTGTTGAGGTCTTTTAACCCAAGGGTTTGAAGGACCCAGGGATCCACAGGGGGTCCAGGTTGTTCTTCACAGTTAGCAAATTCACTAGAGAGGTTTCTCTTGGCATTTTTGGGATGAGGAATTTCAGCAGGAGAGTATCTTTGCTCTTTGGGTTTCCTCTTCCCCTTTCTGAATTTTCCACATACTTTGGAGAACTCATCTGATGACAACAATTTCTGGGGAAGTGATATTTGAAAATTACATCGCCTTCAAATGTTTACTAGTTACCTTAATTATTTAGAAAAAATTGATTAAATTACTATTTTTCCACACACAAGTAACACTGACTGGATTAGCTTGTTTGTAAAGTAAAATCTATAAGGTACTGCTCAGAAACTCTAATTCACATGTTTTACTCTATTTTTTAAAAGTTGAAAAAAGCAGATGATATCTTTAAAGATTTCAACTCAGAGAGGTAATTATTACTATTATTATTACAAAAATAGCAACTATCATTTATTGAGTTATCATTTATCAATAAATAAACTTTCATATATTATGACATATGAATTATCAATTATATGCACTATCTCATTGGTTATAGATGTCATTAAAATCTTCATAAATGAGGCAACTAAAGCAAAACCATATTTGTGACTTTCTGAGATCATGCAGCCTACCAGGGGTGGGGAACCTGTGGCCTTCTGATTTCAAGATTGTTCTCTTTTAAGCACCAAAGAAGGCAAGAAGAGCTTCATCTTTCTCTGCTGCACCCCTTTTAATATAGGATGTGTTCTATAAAATTTGGATTCTGTCAAAAAGCCACATTCAAGGATCCAGAAGGCCATATGTGGCCCCAAGGCCGCAGGTTCCACTAAGCCATCTGAATCTAGACAAGAACCTCTGATTTAAACACTATGCAACATTGCTTCCTCTTATTTCATTAATTTCAAAGCACTCCCATGAGATATGTTATTATATTACTCTAACTCTTGGAAAATTGAGAATGATTTTCCAGTTGAGAGATAAAGCTGCCTAATTAATATCACAATAATTTAATAAATGTCCTCTTTATGGAATGGTGGCTGGAGTTAGGAGCCCAGGCTAATAAATGTAAGATATTTTCCCTTTTTAACAAAGCTAACTGAATTACAAAGGAATCAAAGCTAGCATCTTTTCTTCTCTGAACTGTTATATTTGGTAAGAGTAGCAATAAGCATCATCAATTTAGATTAAATAATATCAAATAATGTAGCTTGTCTAGAAGCAAGAAAAAGATTGATGATAGAAGCAATAATGATAACATAATGGCAAATAGATAATAAAACACTGAAAAACCAAAGAAAGGAATAACAAAAAAAGACTATAGGCAGGCTATTTATCTTTGAGTTAGAAATAGCTCATTTTAAAAGTGCAAGAAAAAAATGTAAATTAAAAGATAATGTAATTGTATGTACCTAATTGTCAGTCAAGAGACCTGGGCTCCAGCCATATTCATTACATTTTAGATTTAGAAAGATTTTTAAAAGATATTTTAGCCCACCTATTTACAAATGAAGATAACTGAGGCCTTAAGTGAGAGTGATTTACCTAAAGTGAAACATATAATTAAAGATCTGTCTTTCAGATTTGATTCCCACTCCAGTATTCCATCCATCTAACTCTGCCTTTTGATTAATTTCTGTTGTCTCAGCAATTCTCTTGACTCGCTTTTGATTCTTAAGCAATTCTTTTTGTAATATATGGCTAACATCTACAATCTAGATACTTCAGAGAAATGATACATAAACATTCTTCTGAAAGTGCTGTATTTCCTTAATAAAAATCCATCCATCCTGTAAATGTATATCAAGACACACTATTTAAGTACACTTCTTGCATTTAATCAAGGAGTTTTACATAAATGGTCTCCTTTGTCAAATCAATGCTCCATTCTTATGAAGGCGATAGTTAACATACCTTAGCTTTTTCTTCAAGACATTTAACCAAAGCAGAATTCAGGTATTGTCTGAGGTGATTGTTCTCTTCGTGTAACCTAGCTAGTTCTTCTTCCTTTTGCACCAGAGTATCTTGGAGCTGCAAAAAGCAGACAATGGTGAGGGCTGCTCCACTATATTGACTTTGTAACCTTATAATAATGCCACTGCTCCTTAACCTGCTTAAACCTGATTATTCTTCTATTTGTTTTATGAACACCACAACCTCAGGGAGCCCTCGTCCTCAGAGGCCTAAATTAAATCTACATACCCCTAACACCTGATTGTTTGGCTATGTGTTCTGAATTTTCATTTATTGTGAAGTGTTTGAAGAGATTATATGACTTTTAAAATTGTAACCACAAGGGAATCAGGTAAGTATGAAGAAAAATGAGCTGCAGGCAACTGTTTAAATATAGAAAAAGGTGTTTAGAAAGGTTTTGCTGTACTCCTTCCTTGCACATTCAAAAAACTAAATAAATAAATCAAAAGAGGTGGATTGGCTTCCCTCAGCCTCAGATTGATCTGTCTGTATGTCCACTAGATTAAATTACTCTTCAGAAGCTACAATAAACAAAACATGGAAAACGAAGCAATCCTTGGGAAAACTTTTATAGTTATCATCCCTTCTCCCAGTATTAGCTATGCTTATGGTTTACAAATACTGCAACAGTCATTATATCATTTGATATTTCCAATAGCCCTTTGAGATAGGCAGCAAAAATATCCTAATTTCATAGATGAGGAAAAGGAGTATTTAAGAGGTTATACAATTAAAATATATGAAGTCAGAATTTTAAGGTCTTCTGAGAGTGCCTTGGTTGTTTCTCTTCTCTGTAAAAGTGATCACCTAACTTTGATCTCTCTGTGGATATATACTCAACTTTAATTCTAAACTAAGTCAACATGAATTTCAACAGGGAAAAGAAGCAATGTGACCTTAAGGACAGACTCCGTGGAGAATGGACGGCATGGAACATGGCCCGCCTCAGTGTTCTGACTCTCTTCACATACCTGCTTATTTCTGTAGAGCTGAGAGGAAAGCTGAGCCTCTTCCCATGAACATAAGTCCAGAATAGGAAAATTCGAGCCATGGGATGATTCTGTAAACATACCAAATGTATAACTAAGAAAATACACTTGCAGTTTGTATGCAATGAAGAAACTCACCAATTGATTTCAGAGAGTTTATTAGGTTCAATTACCTTTCTGAAAAATAGCTATTGCTTCTACATAAGAAAATAAAATATTTTAAGTTTTGAGAAGAGGCAAGCAAGCTGTGAGAGACAAATATTTATATACTATATGACAAAGTGGTTAAGAGGTAAATTTTTTAGTAGATAAGGGGTCACATTCTTTCCTACTAATAATATGTGTATTCCTGCCATTTAAATTAATAAAGACTGCCCAGTCTGCATCAATAATTCATTCAAATAGTTATTGACTCCCCCCACAAGCATAACATTGCAATTCCACTATGTTTTTCTTGTTTTTATCATATTTCCTAAGTTTTAGCACTTGATAATACAGTGTTTGGTTCTATAATCAAATCCTATTTTGTGATACTACCATTTTCCCTGCCTGTTTTAAATCTGATGGAGAGTATTCAGAATTTGATGTGGTGGCATGCCCTACTTTAATATAATTTGGACCTTGCTTCTCTGAAGACCTTGATGAAAAGCTCAAAAACTGTGCCCAAACGTTATCTGTTTCAACTCTTCTCATCTGTATATTTTTAAATGTTTTTTTAAAGAAGCTTTTTTTGTTTGATAGTAAGCTATATTTTTCAATAAAAACCATGATTGGGCATGTTAAATTGGTTTATTTTTGCTTTCTTTTTTGTCTAGTACAGTTCTGACTCTTCCCCTCCTCTACCTGAACTGCTGTTACTAAACTATTTTTGATTAAAATGAAATGATGAGTAAGGAGACAGGAATAAAATTTTATGAACAGTTTAGGTTCAAATTCTTGGGCATTTTGTCATTGCTATTGCTTGTGGTAGAAAGCTAAAACAGAATGACTTCCTCCCTGACATTTAAGTGTATATTAATATTTTGCATTTTTTGTTTGTTTGTTTGTTTATTAGTATCTTTTCTTAAACCAAAAAATAAGAATATATTATGTGGCAGAACCAGCAGTACATATATTTAATTCTGAGGTGTCTGAGAGTTTTTCCAAAAACTTGAGTGTTAATACAGAAATTCCTTTAATATTTATAAGCTTTGTTTACTAAGCTACAGGTCAAAATTAATATGTAATTTTCCACCAATATTACATTTTCCTCTGATTTTGAAGTCTTTTTTGTGTAGAAGGGAATCATTTTTCCACTTCTAAGACACTATACATAGAATTTCTTCTATAAAATAAAAAATTAAGTTAGTATTTCTTGCTTTTCTCTCAAACACAGGGAAAGTTTCCTGAATTCTGCAAGAAATGCTCCAATTGGTATCTTGATTCCAAAAGCGCTCCCCTAGAGTTTTGTTTATTAAACTTTGTTTCAGACCCAAGCTCCCTCAGTGAGTTGGGAATCTCTAAGAACTGTAACATGTAGGGAGAAATACATATTGACCAGTGGGCAAGGGGAAGAATTCCATTTTCACTATTTGGCAAGTACAAATCAGCAGGCTTTATGGCTTTAAAATTCAGGAGTCTTTGGGTTTACTTAAATTTTCCATATCATCCCTTCTTCTATAGAGTCCCAGCCCATGATGCTTTGCAGGCATGGGTACTGGAAAAGGGCTCCAGATCTACCAGGAAAGCAGAAGAGCAGAACTTACCCTGTGCCTGTGGTGCTTGTTGGGGCTCTCTGTTGTCCAGGAGACCAGCAGCCCAGAAAGAGACCCAAGTATCCGTGGAAACATCAACACTAGATTCTGACGTTGTAGTGGAATACGGGCAATTATAACTCTGGCCTCCTACAAAGTACTGGTCTTGGCAAGGCAGAATGGTGTTCTGTGAAATTCAGTGGGGCAGGGGGCAGGGGGTTCCAAGAGATAGGTTGATGGGGATTTGGAGGGGAGAAAGGATGGGAGAAACATAAAGAAATTGCATGTAGTGAATAATAAAAACCAGTAAAGAGGTTATGTATAGATCTAGATTAATTTTTGAGTGATCAAATTATGATTGCTAAGGAAATATGCTCCTTGGTTTACACAGTATTTCCCTTAGACCTTCTGAGCAAAGAACAGACTAGTATTAGATGGGCCAAATTTGTAAATATCCATGAATATTCTCTGTTGCAATGCCTAGTACATCTCATAGGCTACCCAGGCTCTAAGTAAAAGAAATTCCACTTAGTGATTTAAAGACATAGAATTATTTGGTGTCTCTAGCAAATGTCTTAATTATATTTCTAATAACCTTGAAAGACAAAGAGCCCAGAATGCTAAAGCTGAAATAGACAGTATATTATGTCATACAGACTAACCTCCTCCTTTTAGTTTCTGGATCATATACTTGCCTCCTTCCTCCCTTTCTCCTCCCTTTTACATAACATGCTGCTGGAACGTGGTGCTATTGTTTTGTCTATCTATCTATCTATCCATTTATTTATATCTGTCTCAGAGTTTTAAATAAATTTTGCTCCCAACACTAAGCACAAGAACATAAAGTCACTCTACAAAAACACATAACCGGAGCTGAAAGAAGCTCATCAGCGAAGACAGCAAGCTCTAGTTCTCTCTAGGGCTCAATGCCCTGCCAAGCTATCTTGCCACCACTAACTGGCACATATTCTCCACCGTGTTCTGATCCAGTGAACACTCTCCGCACCCCCTACTCCTCAAACCTCAAACTCCAAAAACACACTGTCTTTCCAAATGTCCAAGCTTGGGTAGGTCTGCAGCCTTTCTGGGTTAATTTGTACAACAGCCGGTTCCTAATTATTTGTCAATGTTTAATCAGGTAAAAGCCATTAATTTTAGCAGAGCCCAGCTTTGGAAAAACCCTTTTTGACCACTACAAGTCTTTTGTTGACTTGAGTACTTTTTTGGGCATAACATAAACAGAGAGAAAACCAATTAAGAAGAAAAAGAAAAAAGAAATAAGTCAATTAAAGCACACTTTGTTAATGTTTCCGGTAAGTTAAATTTTGAAAAAGTCCAGTGCTTAAGCAAGTCCAGCTTGGGCAGTGCAAATCAAAGAAATTCAACCAAAAGTTTATCAAGTCCTATTTTCTTTTATTTTAAGAGAATGTTTGCAGACTTCTTCCCTGAGGTTATTATTGGAATCAGAGCTAAGCGATTATGCAATTGACACCTGAGAAGAAAACAAACCCCAAATACTCCTAGACTAGTTCAGGTCCAAGTGTTAGCAAATACGTGCATAATCTAGAGGAAGAGGTGGAACAACAATGAGTGCAGGTGGAGAGGAAAAGTTGGGGAGAAAGTAAGGAGAGTAGAAATAACAGGGTAAAAGAGTGAGAGACAGAATGAATGAGAGAGAATGAGATAGAGAGAGAGCACGGGAATGAATGAGAGAAAGAGAATGAATGAGAGAGAGAGAGAGAGAGAGAGAGAGAGAGAGAGCGAGCAAGCAAGCTAGAGAGTGCCCGCCCGGAGAAAATAGAAGATAATAAATGGAGACAGGGCAGCATACAGGGCCTGATTTAATAGGCAGGTAGCAGAGAACTGTTGCTCCCAAGGTGGACCGAATTCTAAATGCAAAGCTTATTAGCTTTCAGAGACCCAGGTTTCGCCAGCGGACTAGCTAAAGCCAGTTCCTCACTTACCATCTTGCAGTGGAAGAAAGCGCAGCAGAAACAGAGCCCCCTCTTAATTTTTCCTTAAAGCCAGCGGGAGCTTTAAATGGGACGGAGGGGAGGAGTTAGGAGAGGCGAGTTCTAATCTGCAGGAGCTCGCGGTGACGCTCAGAGCTCCCGGCGAGCGCCGCCCTCTGATTTGGTGAGAGGCTGTCAAACCGGTGACGTGGCCAGGAGGCACCCAGCCCGAGCCAAGGCACTTGTACTCCGGGCGACCGCTGCGCCGGGACCAGGGGCACCCGGCCTCTGCGTGCGCGCCCTGTTTCAAAAACCGGCGCCTGTGATGGCGACAGCGTCAGAGGCGGGCGGTGACCGCGGAGCCGGCCCGACGGGACAGCCGGGGCTCAGTGCCGCGCCACGCACGCAGCGGTCTGGCAGGGAGGGGCGGCAAGTTGGCCCCGGTGCCTGGGCGTGCCGTCAGGTAAGTTCAAAGTAGCGTCTCAGAAATCAGGGCAGCACTTAGGGAAGCCCATCCAGCAGGCCCCAGAATTAGTATTGCTCTTGTGAATTTATTCTGGCCACACGATACATTAATATCTATTTGCTCTATGACGTTGTAAATGGATTGGCCTTACCTTTCTATTTGCTGTATCTTATTTCCTCCAATTTTGGAAGTGTGTGGGTGTTAAATGTGGAGGTGACACATATCCATTCTACAATGTAATCGTCAGTTAAATAGTGGTTTCTGTATATTTTGTTCACTGCTGTCTCCAAAATACAGAGAACAATTTCTGGCATGTAATAAGTGCTCAACAAAGATTTGTAAAAAGAAATTAGGCTACAAATTTAACAGTCTAAAATGTCTTTCTCTGTGTTGGACTTATCTTCACATAATAATAAAATAAATTATTATAATTAAAAATTGATGTGTGTTAACAGCTGTCAATTAAAGTATTTGATTTCCTCCATCTTTTCTCTTACATTTTATTCTCATAACAATTCATATGATGTCATGTCTAGAGAAGAAAGAGGAGTAACATCATCTTTAGAACCACTCAGCTACCATTAATAGCCAACTCCTTTTTCAGCTTACTAACTAAATAGACATAAAGCAATTGACGTTAACCCTAAGAGGTAGGTACTTTGTCCCTATTTTAAAAGTTAACAAATGAAGCACTAGGGTTAAGAAACTTCACCAATATGCCTGACAAAGACAAGGTGATTAAAAACAAAACAAAACAAAAACCCTCCACCAATGGTTACACAAATAGGAAGTGGCAGATTTAGGACTTGAACATCTGGTTGAAACATTCATGCTCCTACTACGCATATGGTTTTTTGACTCATTTTGACTTCATTCCACTATACATTATAGCCAGTAATGTAGTGGATGTTGTTGTAGACTGGATTGTGTTTCCCCAGATTCATATGTTGAACCCCTAGCCTCAATGTTGCTGTATTTGGAGCTAGGGTCTTTAAAGACGTAAATAAGGTTAAATGAAGTCAAAAGGCTGGGGGTCTAATCCAATAAGACTAGTGTCCTTATAAGAGACACTGGAGATGGCACACACAAAGAAAAGGCCATGTGAGGCCACAGCGAGAAGGCACCTATCTGCAAGCCAAGAAAAGCAGCCTCAGGAGAAACCAACAACCCTCTCGATACCTTCCTCTTGGACTTTCAGCCTCCAGAACTGTGAAAAAATAAATTTCTGTAGTTTAAGTTATCCAGTCTGTGGTGTTTTGTTATGGTAGCCCTAGCAAACTATTACTAATACAGGTATGGGGTAGGAACTGAGAAAACTTCTTGTTCTGGCTTGTATAGCCCTTTCTCTAAACCAGTTGTGACCTTTATTCTTCCCTGTACTGTACTTACTACCCACAGCACATAGCAAAATGATCGGCACACAGCAGATGCTCATTAAGTGCTTTGTGTCCAAAATTAAGAAAGGAATGGAAGAGGAAGTGGAGGAAGGTGCCAGACTTATTGGGGTCTTTTTCTCCTGTTCTAATGCTGTTTATTTGCAAACATTTTTAAGTGAAGAGTACCGGGTTTGGGGATCACTTCCTGAAAGGTAGGTGAACTGGATTATTCTACATTGACTTATTTCAGAGAATTACAGGAGAGACTGCTCCCCTCTCTGTTCTCACTGCATAAGGGGCAAGGATGCACTGGCAATATGATACTGAGCTGATTGGGGAAAACAGGCCAAAACCCATTTAGGTTATAAGACTCAGTCATCTTGTTCAGGACAAAGAACTCATGCTTTTATCACTCCCAGCACACAATCTGATTGGCAAAATCCTGATGAATTTTATGGCAAGTACAGAAAATGGAGGATCAAGTATGGGAAGCTGTCAAAATTGAGCCATGTTAGCCTCTGGAGGATATATCTTCTTGGCTCCAGAGATGATATAAAATGGGCAATTGAGCAAACATGGTATGAGAAAAAAAGGACCATAGGCTTTGGATCTAAACATACTTGGGTTTCAGTTTATGTTCTACTCTCTGAGATTGAATCACCTGGGGTTATATTATCAAAGTCTCTGTATCCTCAGACTTTGGGAAAGTCTGAGGAAATGAATCTGGGAAATTGGGAAAGCAATACCTACCTGAGAGGTTTATTAAAAAGTTGGCCCCTAATGTTTGTAAAACTACTAATTCACAACTTAAGTCACGAGTAGTAGCTGTTGTTACTATTAAGTGTAGGGGACTCTAGCTTTGAACATATATATATTGTGCCTTTTTTGTTAAAAGTAACTACAAATAAAAGCTACATTTATAAAACAGGGATTTTTTTAGGGTTAGACATATTTTTTAAAAGTCTTTGATGGATTTTAAGCACACAAATGTATTACAAATTATTAACTACGTTAGCTTAGTAGGAGTGGGAGTGTACATGGTAGTGGAGAAACCCTAAAGTTAAACAGTGAAAAGCTATTGACAATTGAACATAAATCAGAAGATAAAGCTCTCCTGAAATCATAAACTGGTGGGAAAAAATGTCAAATTCTTAAAGTCTGATTTATGCACTTTTTAAAACTTAAACTCTATTATTTAAATATATACCTTCTTCTTTTTCATAATTCTTTTTTTAAATTTTTATTTATTTATTTTTTTCAGCATATTATGGGGGTACAAATGTTAAGGTTATGTATATTGCCTTTGTCCCCCTTTCCCCCTCTAGTCAGAGATGCTTCTTATTATTATTGGCTTGACCACTTTTTTGGAAAAATGCATCACATAAGCAATGATGTGAAATCCTTTGACAGCTTCATTTCATATGTATGAATGAGGTATACCTTTCTTAGTGATGTAGATGCAACCCACATAGATGGTTTTCTTCTAGGAACAATAAGATCAGTTAAAACTGCCTTTTGTATTGTGTCTAAAGGGTTGGTGTTAAAGGGTAGGTGGCTAATAACAGCCCAGTTGTTGAATCACAGTACTACCTCCTGCCAGGGCAAAAATATAACCAAATGGGAGGTAATTTGACCTGCACACAAACTAAGTCGCAGATAGGAAAAGGTAGAGTGTGATCAGAGGTAGGCTGAGGAGATAAATAGATTGGCATATGGAATGTTCTTTCATTTCACCCCTGGAGGACACTTTATTCAATTACCCCATTAGTGGATTCAATAGCATATATAATAAAGAACAATTTTTAATTTCTCTTTACAAACATAGCTTTTTCCCATAGCTTCAGCAGCTGAATCTCCAGGCAATAAAATAGATAGTATTTCTGCTTTCATTTGTAGGTACAGAAAAATATACCCTTTGAGAAAATTCAGGGCAGTAGATGTTTTACATTAGAAGACACAACATTTGTATTTTTAGCATATCTGGAGAGCCATGACTCATTCAGTTGGTTGAGGCATAGTTTTTAATTTTACCCCATGAAAATGATGTGTAGAAATTAATTAATTATGTTGATATGGACAGAGACTTGCCTAACACCCACCACCTGCATGTCAATGTAGCTTTCTGGTAGCCATGATATAGGGAATAATTTATGCAGTGGTAGAAATTTCTATTTATACATAAACAAAAAGTGTGAAAAAAAAAAGGCAACTGTTAATTCTGGGAATAAAAATTTTAAAAATCAAGAAAATTAAATCAGGTTATTAGCCAGAAAAGAAAAAGGCCATGGGTAACTTAAAAAGTGAAATGTTCCGTTTGGGCATGATACACATTAGCTCTATATGGAAATTTTTAATATTGTTTTATTGGATGTTTCAGCCAGAATTTATTTTAATAGCTTTAAAACTATATCTAATCCTTTATTTACTGACTCATTAAGTGATTGCTTAATTTTTCAGTTATACTCGATTGCATTTTATTGAGGGCAATCATATAATATAGTGATTCTTCATTCACTTGAAGATTCTCTAAGGGCATATCTTTCAATTATCAACTATTTGAAAAATAACTAGCAAAGGGATAAATATCTATATACATTATGCAAAGTGAGGCAAACCTTTTCTGTACTTGGCAGCATTGTTTTCTGGCTTTTCTCATATTATAACAAGATAATACTTGTGGGCAAGCTAGAATAAGTAGTTGAGGCTTTTCCTGGCTGTTGATAGGTATGGGAGTTCCCATTTCTCCCAGGCCCTACCAGGCCACCCCTAAAGACAGAAGGATTCAGTATCTCACTGTAACCTATTGTGCTTTGCTGCATTGGTTGGGAAGCTCCCCCTCTGTGGTAACCTATCTGGCCAAATTGAAATAAAATAATTCCAATACCACTAAGAAAATACATACAAAACAGTGAAATTTAATTTGCTTTGCCTTGCCATATAGGTTAGAGATATGAAAACCCAAACAAAGCAACAACAAAACAAATACAACTCTATTTCTTTCAATTTACCTTAATTGCATTAGAAAACAATTAAAATGTTTGTTATGATTAATATATATCAGAGATAGGCTAGTCTAACTCTAACTTGAAATAAAAAGAACTTCTGCTTCAGGAGCACCAATATTTCCCCAAAGACTAGAGTGCCTTCACTGCTCATAAAATCCCTCATAGGGATTTTTGACAGAAAGGTTACTAGATGGGACCTAATTTCTTCTAGCCCTGGAATTATCAGAGAAAAACTAAAATAATATGACTTCTTTCATGAAAAGAAGAAAAAGAAACATATTTAAATAAAAAATGTTAATCTACAGTGAAGCTCTAAGTCCATATTTTTATAATCTATAAAATCTACAAAGTATTAACCCGATTCTTATTAACCCAATAATTTGTGGCAAAAATCACCTAATTTATAAAACAAAACAAGTTGAAGAAATTTATTTGAAATTTGCATTAGTGAAATGTGGGTGTTTCTAGTCAAACTCTGTTTTCTACTTTTCTTTTTAACAAAATGAAAGAATAATGCCAACCTATAGTCAGTGGAAGCATTTATATATTTTAAAACAATCTGAGAAAAATATAGATAATTATAATGGCTATGAAATTAATAATGCTAAATATCAGTAGAATAAACAAAAGCATCATAATGTGAATAAATTACCCTGCCAACAATTAAGTAAAACCCTAAAATCCTCTATGACTTTAGATGAAGCACGCCATGATGAAGACAGTGCAGATAAACTTCTCTTTTTTTCTTTATCCAACAAGAAGGTTTCCTGCTGCTACTTCTGGAACAGTAGTATTAGCACTGCATAATCAAATCATAGCCAATAATTTTAAACAAACAAATGCATTTCAATAGCTTCATATATAGGTAAGAGGACACCAAAACACAAGCAAACAAATTGACTAAGCTCTTTAAAAAATGGTTTATTGTCCTAGACCACAATTGAGAAAAACTCAAATTGCATATTGCAGAATTATATCTTTTAAAACTTTTATGAGCAGTTATTTTTTGTCTATTCTTTAGTATCTATTGAAACATACTTAATATGTGTAAATGCATGTGCTTATATATTTGCATATCTATATATGCATGTATTTGGAGCAATAAAGGAAGCCCACTGCCTTGAAATACTTACAGATGGAAATATACAGATGTTGGGAAACAGAGTGATTCTCCACTTCTAATTTTTGTATAAAAGGGCAACAATTCCCATGAGAATAGATTTATTTGATTGATGAGATTGGAAAAATGAAAGGAACATTTTGTTCCCCACTTTAATGTCAGTATATATATAACACAGGCTTTCTCTGCTGCTTCTGAAGAAAGCTTACAGAGCAGGCTCTGTACCAGCTGGAGTTGTGTGTGGCCACCCAGTGCTACCTGTGATAAAGTGAATAAATCTATGTTATTCAGAAAGGCATACTAGGAAGCCTATTAAAGCTATACATATAAGTTATGTTTTATAATCAAGCATTTTTATTAATGATAAAGGTAACTTTTGTTTCTGTGTGTGTGTCTATTGCTTATTTGTGCCTTAGTTCAGGATATAAAGAAAGGAGTATGTGACTGTCATATATATGAAAGACGAAACATATACTTTGTCATAAAACAAAAGTGATCAGGGGAAACAAATATATGAAATTCAGTCATATGCAAATATATTTCAAGAACTTTAAAAGCAATGTTCTATAAGCTAGCAAGCACAAATTAAATCAATTTTTGAAAATAATAAATTTGAACAAAAATAATGTGCAACTTTGTTTCTCCCATATTTATAATGAACATTTATAAACATGTTTAAAAGTCAAATAATAGGATATTTTAATCAATTATAATATGTCCATAATATGTATTTGTATTCACTGAAAAATCTTTTTGAAAAAATTAAAGACATGGAAAAACAGCATTTTGTTACCTGTATTAAAATGCATACAAGTATATTCACACTAATAAAAAAAGGGAAAATACACCTACATGCTAATGGTGTTCATTGTTTTGTATGAGAAGTATTGTGATTATTATTCTATTTTTCACATTCCTATATATTCCTGAAATTTTCCAAGGAGCATGTTTTGCTTTTATAATCATAAAAAGTTATCAAAGTATATATGAAAGCATAGAGATGATCAAAAGTGATATATTTTTGTGAAACAACAATGTAGTTAAAATTAAAGCAACTTGAAGCATAGTGACATATTTGTGTTTATATTAACTAAAACAAGTATTCTGTATGTTTCTATTTTTATCTGAATTTTCCAGGTGAGGGGTCAAGGTGGTAGCAGAATAAATGCTTTATTTCTTTCTTCCCCACAAACTCAAACTGTTTTTAAAATTGTGTAAATCTACAGAAAAAAAGAAAAATATTTTATAACAAAATAGCCACTATATTTAATAGCATATTGCTCCAAAATGCCAATAACTACAAAGACTTAGTGGGGCTTTGACACCAAGACGAAAAGATGATAAAATGCAAGAAAGTTTGACTTTCCTTTCTTTTTTGATATAGAAGAAAATTAAATAAGGTATAACCATAATATTTAAATTAAAACAAAGTTATTGAAAAGATTAGATAAAACTAGCCCTAATAGTGAGAATTAATAAATGACCAGATTTCATTTAAAAAAATAAAGCATTTGTAACATTCAGTGCTATATAAAGATAGAACTAGATACCCTGTAAATAGTGAGCTCCTGGTCAGTAGAGGAATTCACATGGACCACTGGTAATCTCAGATGTTTTATATTTCATTCATACTCTGATAATACCAAGAAGATGTGCTCTTTAAAATTAATTTCAATACTAGTAATTCACAATTCGATATGATTCTGAGATTAGAAGTCTGTCTTTGTAATTAATTTCCACATATAACTTTAAAGGGACAGGGAAACTCTTTGTTCTTTTTTGTATGGGGATAGCTTTGCTGAGATTTAGTAGAACTTCCACAGGGATGAATGGTGATCAGGAAGATAAGAAGAGGAAGCTGTGAGTGAGAAGGTTGGCAGTAGAGCCGAATCACTGCCAATCTCCACTCCTAGAGAATCTTCTCCTCCATTCTAAGAGCCACTAGGTCCTCAGAACTAGCCTTAAAGGCAGGAGGATATAGATATATATATATATATATATCCTCTACATTCAATGAGAGGATATATTGATTGAGTCCAGCGCAAATCTTAACGGTTTAAAATTTTAGGGAAAAGAAAAGAATTTGGAGTGCAGGACCTTCATGGGTCATGTTACACTGAGTTATAACTTATCAGGGCTCAGGGGGAAGTTAAACATCATCAAGTTGAGCCTTTCCCCCATGTGGATGCTTTGATTATGCCCGTGGGAACTTCAGAGTGTGAGCAGACCCAGATTTCCAGAAAATTGAAAAATATACAGTTAAAAGTGGGTGACAATATCTTCTGTAAGATGTTAAATTTAATAAATAAATAAAAACAAAGAATATGAGGATAAAATGGGCCAAAAGGTGGACAATCAGAAAAGCAGGAGAACATGAAGACTGGTTCACTGAATCCTCTGTTTCACCGAAGCTAGTAAACCACAAATTAAGTACTTTACTTTTGTTCGTTGTGGAACAATGTTTTGGCATCTCATCTTTTGCTCTTCTTCAAGTAGCCATTTTCCTGCAGATATCAGCTTACACTATTCCTTTTTCATTGGAAATGTGACTATGTTCCAGCTGAACATGATGTAGTAAGCAGAGAAAGCCCTATGTATTCGATGACCCTTGAGAGTCTCTTATCTAAGTAAAATCAGAGGCAAAAAAAAAAATACAGTGGAAATTATAGGGACACAGATTGATGGTCAATAGTTGAAGGAACTTTTAATGGAATTGTCAAAAAATAAATGATTTTCCTTAAGGAGTGATAGGTTCTCCATTGCTGAAAGTGTTCCGTCAAAGGCTAGCTAGCAGATGTTTATGAATGCAAGCAGGCATTCACTCAAAATGTAACCCAACTTCTCTTACATTTGATGCTATAAGTACTGAGGATAGAGCACTGAAGAAAGCAGACATGGTTTCTATCTTAATGTTGTTTATACTTGTGGGGATGTAAATTAAAACTGTGATAAGTGCAATGAAGGAGGAATTACAGGGTGCTGTGGAAGTGTTGACCTGTGTTCCCAGTCCAGTTGATCTAAGGGAAGGAAGATGAGTGTAGACCAGGGGTGGGGAACCTGCAGCCTTAAGGCCACATGTGGCTTTCTAGGTCCTTAAGTGTGGCCTTTTGACTGAACCCAAATTTTACAGAACAAATCCTTTTATTTTGATTAATACATTTTTGTTTATCTTTTATATTTTTTATTTTATTTTAAAAATGAACATATTCAAAATACCAAAGAATAAAATAAGTGTCAATGAAATAATTGTCCCAGATTGACTGGCACAATTAGAACATTAGTAAGCCATAAGGGCTAAATTAATGGCTGCTACACTCATGATTTAGTTCTATCTTCCCCCACCTGACTGGCACCACTACCACTACCGCGTGAGGCAGGTTGGTGAGAGTTTATAGGGGTTGAGTACGTCCGTCGATTATCTTCAACAACTTTCAAGATACATGTTGTGAGGTTGGACTGAATTTGGTCAATTTAGTGAATGTATGTACAGATGGTGCACCTTCAATGACAGGAAAACATGAAGAGTTTATTGTGCAGATTAAAAAACTATAAACAGATCCAGATACTCTCATTTCTCTTCATTGTATCTTACATCAGCAAAATCCCTGTGCTAAAGTTACTATTTTAAGTGGCACTTTACAACAAGTTATAAGTATTGTTACCTATATTCAAGCAAAAGCAACACTGCATTGTCAGTTTTGTAACATGCTAAAGTTGAACAATGAGGTATTCAGTGTGGATTTGCCATGTCATTCTAAAGAGTGTTGGCTATTGCTGAGACAGGTGTTAGGCAAAATTTTATCTCTGAGAGAACAGATAATTACATTTTATGAAGAACATAATCAGCAATGTGAATTATTGAAAGAAGATTTATATAGGAATGCAGCATTTCTGTGTGCTATCATGTCAAATCAAAGCAACTTGAATATTTCTTTGCAAGGTAAAACAGTTAATAAGCCTATAGAAGATATGTCACAAAAATCCAAGCATTTCAAAAAAGCTATCTTTTTTTCAAAACACTTCTTCTTCAAAAGAAAATTTCAGATGAACATTTTCCTCAGTTAGCAAAGGCCATTGATGAGCAGGATGATATATGAGAATCATCTGAAGAATATGCAGCTGTTATAGACCTATTAATTAGAGAATATAATGAATGGTTCACTGACTTTGAGAATCATGACATCACACTCAAATTAACATTTCAGTCTCACATAGTTTATATCACCAAGGCACAAAAAGAATTACAGGTGGAATTTATTGAGCTCTCAGTAGATGACATTTTAGACATTTTAAAGTCATTGCTTGATGCTAAGAAAGATCCAATTGAAATATAGAAAAATGCAGTAGAATACCCACACCATGGCAACATGCCTGAAAAATGCTTTCTTGCTTTTCAACCATTTATTGCTGTGAATCTACATTCTCCTACCTAATCCAAATCAAGACACCCTTAAGGTCACAAATGACTGATACCCATTTAGAGGATCAACTGAAACTGTGAACTTCCATGCTGCAACCAAATATTCCAATGCTTTCCAACAAAAATCAGACACAATAAAGTCATTAAAAGGTAAATTAACTTTTAAATTAATAAATAGTTTTCATTTTTTGAAATTATTAAGTACTTAGTAGTTGTATTTTTACAAAATAATGTACATTTTTAAGTCTAATTGAAGTTTCTGGAATGCAGCCTTACTTGATTACAGCTAAATTAATTCGGCCTTCCAACATGAAAAGTTTCCCCAGCCCTGGCGCAGACTGAGATGTCATGGTATATTTTTCTGGGTAAATGACATTTTAACCAAGAGTTGAAGAATGAGTAGGAGTTGAACAGGGGGAGAGAGAGAGGGAAACATGCAATTGGAAAGACAGCACATTCAAAAGCCCTGATACGCATGCCAGAAACAGAAACAGTGGTAGAGTAATTCGTTAGAAAGATAGGTTGAGACCTGGTCATGCAGGCATCATGGTCTGTCCTATAAGCAATGGGAAGTTATTGAAGGGTTTTAACTAGGTATAACAGAAGTCAGACAGGTTTTCAAAGCACCAAATACTGGATGAAATAATGGCCTTCCAAATAAGAGGGTCTACACAATTGAGGTACTTTCTGTAATCAATTACTCCTTGGACAATACAGGTCCCCATACCCTTCTGCAGAACTAACTCTCATTTGAAAACAAAACAAAAAATCCTTTTTAATTGATCCTCTGTTATTTCCAAGGATTTAGAGCTGTGAATTCATAGTTTTTAGGGTATAAAAGGGCTTAAAGGTCATCCCATCTGATCACCTCTCATTTCTTTACACCCACCCAGGAGGTTTATGAAGTTGCCAAAGTGACCAATTTTAAGTGAAGAGCTAAAACCAGAAATTGGATCTCCAAACTGTCATCCAAACTTGCTATTAATCAGTGTTGTTCTTTTATGAATGATTAGCAATTTTAATAATCCCACAGTATTTACTAGGCAGTCTCATTTTAAATATAAGGTCTTAGGGTATTGTGTTTTTATTTTACAGTAATTTAGGAGTGTGAACAAGTGATTCCAATGTCTTTCTTTGGCTATTCTAAATATCAACAAAAATAATTTATCTGATATCCCGGAAAAAAATTATAGTTATAGTAGCTGTATTATTTTACTCGTTTAAGTATCTTTATTTGAAATATGATTTTTATATTATGAAAACACCATATTCTTAGGTAGAGGATAATAAACAAAAAAGAACATTTATATATAAATAAGGAAACTATAAAATTACAATTAAAAATATACAGTGGACAGTAATATTCATAGAGAAAATAACAAATAGTTACCAATGTGTAAAATTGTTATCCTTACCAGGGATTTAAAAATATCCATACACACCTATAGATAATTTTGAAGAAATAATTTTAAAAGATTTGCGTTTTACATTGTTGCTTCTGTGGCAGACTGTATTTTTCCAAAATGGCTATACTTTTACCACATGTGCATCTACAACCTTGCCACTCCCACCAAGAGGTAGAGTCTATTTCCCTTTCTTTTGAAACTATAGAAGACTTTATGACTGTCTCAACCAAAAAGAATGTGGCAGAACTGTATGACTTCTGAGGCTAGTTCTTAAAGGTGGGTACAGTTTTTTTCCTCTTTCTCCTTGTCTCTTTCTCTCCCTCCCTCTCCTCTCTCAAAGCTCAACATTGGAACCTAGCCACACTTTTAAGACAAAAGCCAGTCCACATGGAGAGACTACATGTAGATAGGTGGTCCAGGTGAGAGTGTCAGGTCTCAGCCTACAACTAGTATTAAAACCAATACATGTGAGAGAGCTTTCACATAATTTCAGGTCCAGCCCTCTAGTCTGATATAGAGAAGTGTAGAAATGAGCTATCCACATCCAGCCCTGCCCTGCCCTGCCCAAATTGCAGATTTGGAAGCAAAATAAACATTGCCAATTCTTTAAGCCAGGGTTTCTCAGTCTTGTACTACTGACATTTGGAGAGGACAATTTTTTTTTTTTTTTTTTTTTTAGAGACGGGGTCTCGCTCTTGGTCAGGCTGGTTTTGAACTCCTGACCTTGAGCTATCCACCCGCCTCGGCCTCCCAGAGTGCTAGGATTACAGGCGTGAGCCACCGCGCCCGGCCTGGAGAGGACAATTTTTTTTATGGAGGGCTGTCCTGTGTATTGTAAGATGCTGAACAGCATCCCTGGCCTCCTGACAGTAGCACCCTCACACACATTTTGACAATGAAAAATGTTCCTTGGGAAGCAAAATCACCCCCAGCTGAGAATCACTGTTTTTAACCACTAAGTTTGGGAGTTATCTGTTATGCAGTTATAGTGATAGTGTGTCTCTGTTTGCCCTAGACATCATTCTCACCAATATCCACACTTAGGTCATTTAACCACGCTCATATAATTTAAATGTGCACAAGTATCTATATATAACACATGCATACATGCCATATAGGGCTATGTTAACATCATTTTACAAAAGAGTGGAGAGATATCATGTAGATTTGTCTATAAAATATTTCTATTCATAATACCTTATGGAAATCAAGTAAACTGGAACAATTTTAAAGTATTCTATTTTATTAGTTATAAAATAAGACTGGCTAAAATCTTATATTGGCTATACAAAATTACATAATATAGTCAATAATTCCTCTCTTAATGTTTATTGAGATTATGTCTATACTTTTTGTTTATATAAATATCATGTAATAAAATATTTCTATGCATATATCCTTACATAGTGGTGATTTATTTCTTACAGACAGATTTCCAGGAGAATATTTTTTGTGTTAAAGTTTTTATAATTTTAATAAATGTTACCAGATTACTTCTGTCTAAATTGGCTGCAGTACTTCACACATCAGCTAGTAGCATAAACTTCTTTTATTTAAAAAGATTTTTTTAAATTTATTTTATTTTATTATTATTTTTAAAGATAGGTCTCACTCTGTTGCTCAGGCTAGAATACAGTGGAACAATCATAGCTCACAGCAGCCTTGAGACTCCTGGGCTCAAGCCATCTTCCCATCTCAGCCTCCGAGTACGTGGGCGTACAGGCCCATGCTACCATGCCCAGAAAATTTTTAATAATTTTTTAGAGATGAGCAGTCTCCCTACATTGCACAGGCGGGACTGAAACTCCTGACCTAAAGCAATCCTCCCACCTCAGCCTCCCGCGTTGCTGGGATTACATGTGTGAGCCACTGTGCCCAGCTCCACAACTTTTCATTTCTTCAGAGCATTTTGTATCTCTCATTAGATTTTACATATATATATCATATATGCTGTATAGAATATATAATATATAAACAATACATAATTTACTATATAATGTAATATATATCAGATTATATTTATTGATATATAAGAATATATATTTTTCCTATAAGTCCTATTCCACTCTGCTAAGTTCTAAGTATTTTCAGTTGTGTGTGTGTTTGCATATGCACTATGGTGAATGAAATTTAAAAAATTTTTTCTATTTCTGGGTCCTTCAGAGCTAAAAACTACAGCATTTTTAATGCATGTCTTGTATCTAGATTCTTTACGAACACTCATATTAACTTTAAACAGATTTTTCTAGAATCTCCTCTGTTGGATACAACATCAGAAAGAAATGAAATCCTCTTTTCCAATATTAATACTAGTTTGTTTCTTACCCTATTGCTTTTGGCACACCTCCAGTCAATATTGAAATCTAATGTTAAAAAAAATTGCCTTTAAATCTTTGCTGTTGATAAACAACAATATTTGTTTTATTTGTACATAGCCAAGTATTAAATTTAAATAGTTTCCTTTTCATTTTTATTTTATTTGGTGTTATAATTAGGAATCGCTATTCAATTTTATCAAATGCCTATCCAGTATCTCTAAGTTTTCTGATAGTGAATACTCAATTACTTCAATGCACCTAAAATGCCTATGTTTTAAATATTTGACAGAAATCACCTGTGAGCCTATCCATTCCTTCAAATTTTTCTAAGTGCCCATTTCAGACCTGTCACTTACTTTTCATTCAATTGCGGTAATTATATATTTTGCCAAAAATATCCACTTTTTGATTTTCCATTGCATTGGCATAGAATTGCATATCACAACATTTATTATGTTAATACTATCTGTAGTTAAGTTTTATCTTCTCTATAGTACATTTTACTTCCTTTCTCTTGTCCTGATCAGGCTTATAAGGTATTTATCATTTTTTATTGGATTTTTCAAAAATAATTAAAAAAACACTATTATTTATCTTTTATACTTTTCCTCGATTGTGAATAGAGATTATAAATGTGTTCACTTGAAAGTGTTATTATAGTGAGGATTAAATGGGTTTATTTTCATGAAGTGCTTAGATTTACTCAAATTTAAAAAAAACATATTAAATGTTCTTATTCTAATTATATTTTCATCAAGTTGCCAATGTACTAATATGTAGTTCTTACTTCTTATATTTAACTGCTGTAATTTGTCACACCAAGGTCTGTGACTGCATATCCTCTTCACAAATGTGTCTTTTATCAGTATACATCAGCCCAGTTTATACTCACTCTGTCTAGTGCTTTGAGCTAAAGTCTCCCTTCTGACATTAATATTACTATTCGTCCTCCCCCCTCCCGATCTCTCTCTCTTGCATTTACTTTCAGATTTTCATTACTTTCTTCTCACTCTGATTCTAGTAAATGGCATCGAGCTGGATTTCTTCTTTATTATTTAATTTTTAAATTTAAAATTGACACGATTATACATATTTATGGGGTACAATATGATGTTTCGATGCATGTATTCAAATGATCAAATTATGATGATTACCATATCTGTTACTTTAAACATTTATTTTTTGTGTGATAACTACATTCAAAATCTTCTCTTCTAGCTATCTTGAAATATACACTATATCGTTATTTGCTATAGTAACCCTTCTGTGTAATAGAACACTAAAACCTATTCTTCCTCTCTAACTGTACCTTTGTGGATTTTTAAAAATCCAGTTTGAACATAAATCTCTTTATGGGAGATTGTAAGCCAGTCCCAATTTCTGTAATGATTAACAAACATTTTCTGTCTTTCATTTTGTTTTATGTTTTTATTGATATGTTTTATTTTTAGCACTTTTTGCAGAATATTTTTTATATCGATCAGCGTGAATATTTCCAAGAATAAAAAAATCAGAAGAATTAGTCTTTATTTTCACTCAGCAACTTGCTTGTTCTGTGAAATTGTTTCTGTAATCTATAAAGCATAAATAATACCTGCCTTTCCTTACATCTTGGGATTACTATAAAGATGAAATAATTGAGTGTATTTTTTTAAAAAACACATATTTGTAAGGTGTTGCTAATACTCCAAGGAAATATTAATATCAACATAATTAACATATTAAATGTTAACAAATTTATACTGTACAGCTGACAAAAATATGTTATTAGTAAACTATATATGTAATACAGCAGAAATTTCTCCACCATGCTTTTCAAATTGATAGAGTTTTCTTTTGAGCACTTTTAGCTTTACATAAAAGCTGAGCAGAAAGTAGAAAATTCCTATAACCCCCCGTACCCGCTTCAAATTTCCCTTATTATTAGTATCTTCCATGAGGCAGCACATTTGTTATAATTGATAAGCCAATATTGATACATTCTTATTAACTGATTTCCATAGTTTACATTAGGGTTCACTTCTTGTCTTGTACATTCTATGTACAAATATAGGATGACATGTATTCACCATGACATACAGAATAGTCATAAAGAATAGGTTCACTGCTCTAAAACCCCCTTGCTCCACATTTTATTTTCCATTTTTATTTATTTTGCTAAAATTGTTAACTTTCTGTATCTTTTTTTCTTTTCAATCCTTATTCTTGTGTGTTTGATAAAGCTGGTATTCCTTCTATATTGTCACCTCGTTAATTTGGAAATAGTACCATGTTTTTTCATTATAAACTAGTTGCGTTTCCTTCTGGGTACTCATACTGAGATACATTTCTTTCTACTGCTATTGGACCAAAAAATATTAATGATATTTATTGAGTTATATTATGTGCTTGTTTGAAGTTTGACATGTTCATAATCTATGCTATGTATGGATAATAGCTAATAATCCATAATAATCTGTAGTGTCCAATTAACTTCTCACAACAACCCTTTAAGTTAGGCATAATTATATCTAACTACCAAGGAATTGAGACACCCTATGTTATAAAGATAAGTAAGAGGTGAAACCAGTATTTTTGAAACCAGGTAAATTGAGTTCGATCACACCTTTGGAACTCTAATTTTATATACCAACTCTCAATAGACTCAATATTTATCTGAGGAAAACATTCAGTTTTCTCATTCTTTCCTTCCACTCCAATAAGATGCTATTTAAAAAATATTTTTACCTCCCTCTCCCTTACTGTCATCTGCCCCTTCAGGAGACTTTTGAAATGTTTTTACACTCTATTTTGTCCACTACTTATTCCTAGATTTTGCTGAGACAATTTAGAGCTTTTATTTCTGGACTGTTTTCTTATTACTGTTTTTTTTTATATTACAAATTAAAATGATATATTCTTTTTCCTAGTACAAATAAAATTAAGAGTATAATTCTGTGTTGTTAAAGCTATAGTCACACAAACTTAAATTGGTAAAACATTTCTGTAAAGCAGTTTGGTGATAAATATAAAGAATATTTACATGTTAACATTTTTTACCCATTAATTCCACTTTAGAAACATATTGTAAAGAAATATTAAGAAATTAAGACATAAATTCAAATGAAAATATGTTTAACAGCGCATTACTTAGTAGCAAAACATGAAATTTACCAAAAATTCAATCAAGAGTTTAATTAATATGTATTCCTATGAAGAAATTTTGTTCATCCATTAAAAATAATATACAAAGAATTCAATCACACCAGAAAAATCTCATATGACATTAAGAAAACTTGAATACAAATCTGTATAATCTGATAGCAATTATGTAGTATATACATGAACATCAAAATGGTTGTGTCTGAACTTGAGGATAATAGGGCATTTTAAATTTGCTTTTATTTTGGTAATTGCTGAAGAATTTATAATGACTGCACATCAATTCATAATCAGAAGTCCTCTCCCCACCCTTTTATTCTTTTTTTCCACCTACATCTTTCCATCCTCCCTTTGCCTTACCATTTTATTTTTTGTTTTTATGTATTCGACTAGAATTATATCAATGAAATGGGATTTAATACCTTCACAGCTAAAACTATACTGCCCTCTATGGGATTTTTGGCTGAGTCACAACATTTCCTTTTTCTTTCCTTTCTTTTCTTTTCTTTTCTTTTTTTTCAGTGAACCAGAGGTTGCACAATATATTTATTGATATAAAAGAAATTTATGTGTAAGGTGTATATGTGAAAAGAGTATATGCTAAAATGAGCAAGATACTCATGTGGGGCACAGAATCAGTGTCACTGTTCTAATAATATTGAATTCACTAAAATTTAATATAGAACACATGCCTGGTAGAAGTAAAACCTGAAGTTTACAGAAAAAAAAAAGCAGTGTGATTTAAATAAATTCAACTCATTAAAGCATTGATTTAAATGTGACTAATCAATTTTAGAAAATAAACGAAAGGGAATAAAAAGCATTTGGCCAGGTGCAGAGACTCACACCTGTAAAACCAGCACTTTGGGAGCGTGAGGTGGAGTAATAGCTTGAGGTCAGGAGTTTGAGACCAGCCTGGGAAACACAGAAAGACCCAATCTCTACAAAAAATGTTTGAAAATTAGCTAGCATGGTGGCACATGCCTTTAGTTCCAACTACTCAGGAGGCTGAGGCAGGAGGATCGCGTCAGCCCAGGAGTTTGAGGCTACAGTGAGTTATGATGATACCATTGCAGTGTAGCCTGGGTGACAGAGAAGTCCTTGTCTCTAAAACAAACAAACAAAAACATTTATAGATAAACTTGGTTTGGTATTCACTTTTCAAAGGATGTGTGTGTTCTTGTTCTTGATATGTAGCCCTCTGGGAGATACACAAAGAGACACATTTCATACTAGAAGTGGAGGAAACATTTGAGTTCCCAGAGTTATTTCTTTCCTATTATAGAGGAGAAATCAAGTAGCAGAGAGATCATGGGATTTTCCAGGCACACACTTGAGATCCTAGCAGTACTCTTCCTTGGACATATTCTCCAAATTTCTAGGCCAGTGTGGTCCTTCCATTACACAGAAATGTCTCTTTTCTGTTTCAAAATTGTATAATGTATGCCTGTTTTTTTTCCATGTCTCCTAAAATTGAACTTTATCTGGATTCCCTCTCCTGTTTCACAAAAGTTTTCCTTTCCTCTTCTGCCTTTCTTTCAATGTTGCCTCAAGCTCACTTAGTTGTTAGAATATTGAGAGGTTCTGAGTATACCACAGATACTTAAATCTCTTTCTATTTATAACGTATGATGTACTAAATCCATTAAGTAGATCACATAAAATATGTACACATCTAGTTATTGAGATAAGTCATCCAAAATAGAGTATAGTGAGTTTGGACATTGAGGACAGGTTGTGTCTTAAGTCATAGCTCTGCCTCCAAGTAGAAGTGAGATTGTGAAAAATCTACTAAGTCCCTCTACGCCTTGATTTCTTCATCTGTAAATTAAATACATTACTAGATACTTTGCATGGTTGTAGTGAGGAATAAATAAAATAAAGTAAAGATCCCAGTGCACAGTACTTGGCATTTAGTAGGCACTGAATACATAGTTTCCAAAATAATCAATATATAATAAGAACCCCAAATTCATCTATCATACATTATTTCTATCAAAAGTTTATATCATACTAAACAAAAATATTTTCACCTTCTCCGTATGTTGCTTTTGTGCTCTTGTTGGGATCTTTCTGATGTTCTGAAATTCTGGATTTTAGAATAGTTTCAGTTGAGCAATATTTCCTTTATGGTTAATTCTTTTTGTGTGTTGTTTTTAAAGTCTTTGGCTACTCCAAGGGGATAAAGATAATCTCTTGTTTTTTTCTGAAGGTGTTATTGTTTAACTTTGTACGTTAATATCCACAGCCTGTCTGGATAACTTTTTATTGTGTGAGGTAGAGGTTAAGATTCATCTTTCCTCGCATAAATGTCTATTGATCCAATATATTTATTGAAATAATTATTCTTTTTTCCCACTGCATTGCAGTATCACCACTGTCATAAATCACATGGTCATATATTTGAGTCTACTTTGTAGCTCCTATTCTGTTTCATTCACCTGCTATTTGGGTGGTTTCTCCAGTACCACAGTGTCTTAGTCACTATAATTTTAAGTCTTAAAATCTTACAGCTTTATTCTTATCAAAAACTATCTGGGCTGTTCTTGGCTATTTGCATCTTCAGTTTCATGTTGTCAATATTCACTAAAAATCGTATGGATTTTGTTCAGGATTAGATTGAATTTATATATTTTTGGGAAAATTAATATCTTAAACATTGAGTCTTATAATCATGAACATAGTGTATTCAAATGCAAAATCATTAATAAAGTAAGTACCCTTGGAGATTAAAAGTATAGGATTCAATATCCATATAAGACATAGGACTTAGACTTCTATAAGAAAAGGGACTTATTGGTGATAAGAAAGTGTGGAATAAAATTTGATGTGACACATCTTTTAGTAGAAAATTGAGAGAGTGTCCAACTGATAATTTCTGTGTTCTCCATAAATTAGGAGACAATAAATCTATTGAGAGATAGAGGTAGAGGCTTGTGGACATCTGTGAAGGTTGGAAATTACCACAGAGAGACGAAAAAGAGGGAGCTGGGTTCATATAAAGAGAAAGGGCATGTGTGTTTGGTAACTAAATTATGTGATCAGCACTATAGACATAGCTACAGATAAAAAGGTGTTTGTGGAGAGGTGTTGGAGGAACTTCAATGGAATGAAAGACTTGAAGATTTTGGTAAAGAAGTGGTATATATGCTGGGTCATAAAGGAAAGAAGTCTCAAGAGGGTTGAAAGAATTAGAGAAAATGAAATAGTGAAGGAATTAGATACTTCACTGAAGTTGCACAGAGAACATAGTAAGAATAAGTCATAGAAAGAGAGTGGATTATTGCCAGACAATAGAACAAGGTGAAATTTGTGAAAGGCATCCCAAAGCTACTAAAATATATTTAGAGCTCCTCCTTTTGAATACAATGTAGGTTAGATTCACCTGAGCCATCCTTTTGGAATACTTATTTGCAGAATAATTTGCTGGACTTGAGGCCTTTCCATGAGTAACTAAAGACCCCTGAGTAGGATGGTAATGTGGGAAAGAAAGTTGTGGCAAGGGATTAAAACTATCAACTCTAATTGATGTAATTAGAGCTTTTATAACATGCCTTAGAGATTTGATATATAGAGATATATAAACTTAGGTCTCTTTTTGTGTCTGGTTCTCTCATCTTACTTCCATGTACTGCACTATGAGGTAACTAATTTCTTGAAGCAATCAACGTCTTGTTTATTGGTTAGAAAATTTTTACAGCACTTAGCTCTTCCCCAACATTTTAGGTTTAATGGTATTTCTATTAGATTTATAAAACTTTCCTAAGTATAGCTCTATGAGGTTTACTTAAATGTTCACATAAAAAACAAGGAATCATGCAATATCATATAAATTAAATACTATTTTAAATATAGAAACTTGCTGAAGGACATGATGGAGAAGCTTTTCTGCGAATGGTCTGATGATCTGGCTGTTTCTTTTATGCTAGTGGTCCAGGAGAACTGGCTCAGTGATGAAAGTTTCTTGAAAAAATTAAACAAGATAATGTTTTTAAAAATACCAAGAATAGTGCACTAAACAAGTTTGGTTCTCAATATATTTTAGGTTATGAGCTATTTACCTTCATTTATGATGGTGATCATGAAAATTGAAAATAAAAAAGAAAATTAGGTTACTATGAATTCTTCTCAAGAGGGTTGAAAGAATTAGAGAAAAGGAAACAGTCAAAGAATCAGATACTTCACTGAAGTTGGACAGTTAGCATAGTAAGAATAATTGATAGAAAGAGAGTGGATTATTGCCAAATAACAGATTCTTTTTAAAAGTGATATCACGGAAATTTATCTCCTAGTTCCTATCATACTTCCTTGGCACAGAACTGTTGAATTAATGAATAAACAAGCCAGTCTTTAGGAGTTTCATTATTTCATCCCATGAAATATATCATAGGAACTCAGGAATTCTCATCCACTTACTTGCAATTCCCCAGCATACCCAGTACTTTTTATATTCAGTGCTCACCCTGCTTTATCCCATGTGGAAGCTTCTTGTCTAAAACACTTTTAGCTGTCAGGGTCTCACTTCAGCCATCTCTTCCTTGTTCACTCACCTCCTACACTGGCATTGTGGGTGAAGAGTACCTCAGGTATCAAGTATCCCAAGAGTACCTCAGGTATCAAGTATCCCGTATTTTGGTAGTATATCTCCAGAGCACTTCAGCATTACACATTACATTCCACAATCGCTACGGTGTAGGAAGGCTGATAATTGAAAGGTACCAGAAAAAATATGTTCCTACTTTTTCTTCTGTACTTGTGTGTTTTCTCCACCAGACTGTGATCTCTTTGATACACATTTTTATCTGTACAAGACATTCTCATATTCAATACTTATTAAAAAGAAATAGTTGAATATTTTTTACAAACTAATTCTTAGCAACAATAAGAAGATAAAAGTCACGCACTTAAGGATAAAGTAAATAGGCTGTTTCCAGTTTGTGTTTTTAGAGGAAGATTGTTCTTGGAGTTTTCCTCCAGAGACACATTGCCCTTTGTGCATTCTGGGAAGAGATGGGGAGATGAAAATTTGCACACCTCATTCGAGGTGTGCATCCATGACTGTTTCAACTAACAACCCCACTTCCAGTCCATCGTCATTAACTGGGGTGAGGCAAGAAATCAAGGTTTGTTGTCTTGCTATGATATTTTCATATTCTTCATCATCAGTAATTTCTATTGAGACAGATGATACAAATAAGGGAATAATAGTTAAGTAACAGATTTTAATAAGTGTGGAATTAGATCCTAAACTCCATTAGTGATCTTATCTTCAAAACTACAAATACTATTCATATTTTTGGAAATATTCATTTTAAGAATATTTCTAATCACCTATCAATAAACTCTCAAGTATTGTCAATCTTAACTTATCATCCTTATCACTCTATCTCTGTGTTCCAGTTCTTTTAATAGATAACTATGGTTCCCCAGCCCTTTTTGTTAATGTTAACTTTTTTGTTTTTTCTTTTATCACAATGATTCTTCCCCCATCTCTATAATGTACTCCTTACATTAAAAAAAAAACAAAAACCCTCAGATCTTTCAAATTCCTGTACTCTGGGCCTACTTTTACCAAATCTAAGTCCACAGAACAGAATTGAATGTTCTGTGAACTAGTATTATAGACCTGACTTCTACTTAATTTACCACTAACTTATAGTGTAACCTTAGACAATGCATTCTCTCCAGGCCTTTAGTTTCCTCATTTATAAACAGAATGGGTGTTGAAGTTGATGACCTCCATTGTCCCTGTGAGCTAGACACTCTTGGCACTCTGAAATTCTCACACCTGTCTCTCACAGACGATTTGCCAACGAGTTATTTCATCCTTCAGACACTAGAGGGGGCTTCCTGTAGACTTTTCTAATACTATATCCAGATTTAAGTAAAAGATGAGTGTCTCTCCATGACAGCACACATTGTAATTGAGAAATGTGATTCCACTTTTTACTTTATATGTAAAAGAAATTAACGTTGCTGCAATTATAGCATTTCTATTATTATGATTTTCTAGTATAAGGTTAATTTAATTTGCTTTGAATGCCAACCAGGTCTAGAATTTTCTATCCTCTATCCTTAAATCTATAAAAACACCAAGAAGTACTTTTAGAAACCAATGGAAGAGACTTGGAATTATGCCAGTAAAATTCTGAAAGCCATTATTCTTAACTGGAATGATTCTTTGCTTTATGATATTGTACAAGGAAAGTTATGATATCCCTGTGTACTTTTTGAAGAACGTGCTTTAGAAAGTAAACAAATGCAATTTGATAAAGACCTACTTAACAGTAAAATTATTATGAACTCACTTCTTAAATTCCAAGAAAATCAAGTATGGAAAGTTTTTGAAAAGCAAATAAATATTTATCCATCATCCTAAGAATAATGCAGGTTGAGATGAGAAATTATTTTTCATTTTCATTGCTATTATTTTTAAATTACAAAACAGTCCAACATACTTTTATATCAAAAATAATTGATATTAATTTGAGTTTTTACTTCTTCTGTAGCCTATTTGTTTAGTCTTTTGGAATCTGTATATATTATCTTTGATGTTCTTATATTTCAGTATGTCTTTAGGTGTTGGAATTTTCTTCTCTTGAAGGCCTAAAATACTATAAAACTCTTCAATCTGAGATTTTATGGCTTCAACTATGAGGAATTCTCAGTTATTCTTTTCATCCATTACCTCTTTTACATTCTTTTCCTTTATTTCTGGTATTTAAATTATGGGAGTGTTAACAAGTATGTTTCTAACCTCTATTTCTTTATTAGGCTCCATTCATTCTGTTAGTCACCTAGTACTTTCAGAGTTTCTTTTTAATTTCGGCCATATAATTTCGACAATCAATATCTCCAATTAATCCTTGCTTCTTATTTTCCAACAGCTTCCCTTATATTTTTGAGAATATTTATATGCATGTTTTAAATATTTGTTTTCTCTGTTCCATTAGCTTTATACTCTCTAGTACCAGATACTCCATTTGTTCTATCCCAGAGTGTTCACATTCCTCTGAAGGCTCAAGGATTTTTACGAGAAATTCATCATCATTTACTTGAGATTGCTCTTTCAAAGTACAAGATTTCAAGGTTAGGATAGGAGTAGTTTTGATCCATTTACTAAGTATTTGTTCTCCATTTATTCTGTATTTGTTCTCTTTGTCTATCTTTTTCTGACCTATCAAAGTTTTTATTTGGGAATATAAGTCAGAATCTCACATTTGGATAATGCTTGTGTAAAGATGACAAGCCAACTGACTTAATTGGTAATATTTCATTTCTTATTCAGGTATGAAAATGCTGGCAACACTTCATTCTCTCTCTCTCTCTCTCTCTCTCTCTTGCTCTTACTCTCAAAAAGCTATTTCTATAGCTTGGAGCACTATTTATTTTTGCTGAAAACCATATAGCCCATATATTGTTGTATGTTAGTAAAATAGATTCCTTTAATGCAGTTATTGATAAATGAAAATATGACCAAGATTTTATTGAAGGAAAATGCTACATATATTTTAATTACTCAAATTTAACTAATTATATTATGTCTATGTGAGAAATTATAGGTTGGGTATACTAATACTAAAAGTAAACTGAGAAGTTCTATATTTAAATCCTGGCTCTGTTTTTAATTACTGGTTTCACCTTAGTTAAATAACAAGATCCCTGGATTTCAGTTTTGAATTCATAATATATAAATAATAATTCATTTCTTCTCCTCCGAATTTACCTGCCAAGGGAGCATACACACATACAAAATAAATTACTCCAATGAGAAAAGTGATTTCGTGTGTGTTAATTTGTGTGTTTATCGGCTAATCCCCAGTACAAGGCTCTTTTGGTAACTATGATGGAGGAATACACGCTTGGAAGTCTCTGTGAGATGTCTATTCCTTTGAATCTAGTATGGCTAGTTTTGTGCAACAAACTTCAAATTCATTTACTCAACTTGTTACATAAATATGTATGGCTGGTTTACCTTGCCTCGTAGCACAGACAGGACACAGAGAATGGAGTAGGTTCAGCATAGCAAGGGTAGACCCTGACAGCTGCTTACCTAAGTGTGCTTTACACATAAGAGCAGGAAGCACAAAGAAGACTGAGGCACCTGGGTGTAAGAAGAAAAAGCGAAAGCAGGGCATTTGCCTGCTTCTTACAGAAAAGAAACCTTGTCTACCAGAAAACCCTGGGCTAGTAGACCCATGATTCAGAACAGTCAAATGACCAACTCTTCTTCCGGTGGCCAGAAACCAGCAAGAGCATGAAGAAAGAATGGTAGGCAGTAGTGTGCTTTTCTAGGGGTTAAGGCAGATATATCAAGAGAAGAAGAGAGAATTTTTTTTTCTTTCCACAACAGTGAAAATGGAATGAAACAATGCGAAAAGTGCTTGGCAAATTGTAAATTGCAAAATAAAATTGAGGGATTTATTGATATCTTTACTAAATAAAGCATTTACTTGTCTAAACCATTTTGTGCTCCTGCTTTTTCAAGGTGGCTTTATATAAGATGCTTATCATACTTGTTGGAGCATGATAGGCACTGATGGTATTTTGTTATTAGAAATTTCACCAGACTTAATCTTCTGACAGTTCCACTCAATCTTATCAATAGAAAAAATGTATAATTCATAGAACTTCCTGAAATATTGAAATCCCTATTAGTAGTATTAATAATACTAATTGGGACTCCAGTTTAGAAATCATAGGTTTCTAATTTGACTTCCTATACTATATTAAGTATCAATATGGCTTTCGATCATTTTATTTAACTTCATGGTTAATGACATTTTGGTTTAGATTCCTTTTTTCCTCAACTCTGTACTCTTTTCTTTCCATGATATCACATACTTCTTTTCCTCTTCACTCTATCCGTGACTTCAGAGTCTCTGTTGCAAATTTCTCCTCCTCTAGCAGACTATTAAAATTGTTCAAGGTTTTTACAATTGTCTCTTTTCTTATTCTATAAATTTATTTTTTTTTATGGGCAAACTGATCCAGTACCAGAGTTTAATGACTTTCTATACCTTAACTTTGAAATTTATATATTTAGCCTGAACTTTTCTCTTGATCTCAAGAAGTCTTTATATTCATGCATTCTTGTTATCTCCTTCTGTATATAGCTCACAGGCAACACAGACATAACTTATCCCAAACTGACCCAGTTTCTGCCATTGTTTTCAGTCTTCTTCATATCAGTAAATGGTGACACCACCCATCCTGCCACTCAGCAAGAATCAATCACAGAAGTCATACTTGACTCCTTCCTCACTTTCACCTTCTATAGTCAGTCTGCCATGAAGTCCCAGTCCTAAAAACCTTTCACAATCCTTCCATTATTTCTATCCCCACCCTACTGCCATAGTACAGACTTCTATCCTTTTTCGTCTTGGATTATTATGACACATAGTAAACATTATTCTAATGCAATGCTGAACTCAGAGATTAGTATGTAATCTCTAGTAATTTACTAGCTCTTTAATAAAGTCAGAAATCAGCATAGTAAATGAAAACCAATAAAACTTGAAACTTTAAAAATCCATGTATAAATGTCTAAATAATTAATGGGTAAAAGAAAAAATGCAATGAATATTATAAAATGTTTAGAACTATAGAAAATAAAAGAATTTTGTATCAAAAAGTGTGAGAAATAAAGATTTAGAAGGTAGTTTATAAACTTTTAAGATACTGGGAAACAAGTAAAATCAAATATTAACTGATTAATTTTTTAATCTGAGAAACTAGGGGAAAACCAGAAAAAGGTAAAAAAAAAGTAATAATGAAAGAATAGTAGTAATTGAAATAAAGAACTGAAAAAAATACCAAGTTAATCAACAAACTCATTTAATTATTGTTTTAAGAAACTAATCAAATAGATATACACATTTCTCTTAATTAGATTGCTAATTAAGAGAAAAGTTTCAAATATTAAAAATAAGAAGAGAGCCATAACATGAGTTATAGTCAATTTTTTAAATCATAAAATTGTATAAATTTATTAATGTAAATAATTTTGAAACATTAGAAGAAATGATCAATCTTCTGGAAATATTAATTTTAAAATGACCCAAGAGAAGATAATAACACAAAATATTATGATAACTTTAAAAATACCTAAATGTATCATCAAAATTCTCCATCCAAAATACATACTGGGCTCAGGCGGTTTTGTAAGTGAGCTTTGAATGAACTAATAATCTCAATTTATTGCAAATAATGGCACAAAAGAGAAAAAAAACATGCCCCGATTCATTTTATGAAGTTAGTATAACCTTCATATTAAAATCTAAATAAAAGCAGCATAAGAAAGGGAATTATTGACCAATCTCCCTTAAGCATAGTCAAAATACTATTAATACATGGTGCATTAAAAATTTTGGCTCTACTTATTTACTATTTCCTCCACATTATTTGAGTAGTTTTGCTCCCATCATTACCATGCTTAAGAAACAGATTTTGAAGGTTGACTGTGCTGTTTGATTAAGTTTACTTAGATTTTTATCCCTTTCCTTTATACTTGACCTCTAAGCTTCAGGAGATTTTTTTTTTTTTTTTTTTTTACCTTTTCTAGCTCTTTAAAATTTCATGGTCTTATAGATTCTGCTATCTGACTCTTTTCTTAATGCTCTTTCTATGTTCTCATTCTTGAATTTTCCTTCAGCCCCCTCACTCTAGGAGTTAAACATTTAGGGATTGATCTATTGCTCTTTCTGATTTATGTCCACTGCCTTGAAGAGCACACCCATTCCTATGTGTCTAGTAATCCTCATTGTATTGATAACTCCCAGATGAAGTGTTCCCATCTGATTATCACAGCTCCAGTTCTGTTAGATATTTAGTTCTATTGTGCATATCGAATCAAGATTATATCTTTAGTTGAATCATACTTTATTTTATTTAAAATAAATCAAAGCTGAAAATTTGGAGAGATTTAACCGAAAAAAATGTTTTCTTAATCCATGGGCATTTTTATCAGATTATTTTATTTATTTATTTTTTTAAAAAGATCTTACTTGCTTAATGTCAAGTTGAATATATATATATTTTTAGGATGGCAATTTGTCTTTGAAAGCAAACATTTGGCTCTGATTGTTAACTGGTTTGTTCCACAGAGGATAGAGAAGACGCTTGACATGGCTTGTCTGACATTATTATAAAGGGAGTCATTAAGAAAATTGCCTGTAACTTGTACCAATCTGTGGTTTCTGCATTTTCCCTTTAGCTTATGTTTTCTAATTCCCTGGTCACAGGCCACATCAGTTGTTTCTTAGTTCATTTTAAGCCACATATCATCATGACAATGTCTGTTACTCAAGACCCCTGAGTCCCTTGCCAACCTCAATGGTTATTTAATACAATAGCGGAGATTATGTGATTGACACTGAAATTAGATCTCAAGCTGATACTTAACTTATAAGGAACAGTGACCTATGCTTGGTGGATATTAAATCATGAGTTGTTTTGCTCCTACTCTTAGTATTGTTCAAAATTCATAGATTACTTCACAAGAGAATTTCCTCTGAATGTAAACATCAATAATAGCAACAAAATCACAATATTCTAAGACTAGCATTATTTACAATAATAATCTGATGTCTCATTTATAATTATTTTTGACTGAAATTTTTTAATCTTATTTTTCTAATTTAAATTTTTGTTTTTTCACATGTTTATATTGACATTTTTGGTCTTATGAATGTTACATATAAAAATACAAATACTGTTTTTTTACACAATTGCATTTTGTCATTCCTGATTTTTATAGCAATTATGAGTTCACATTTTTCTTTAACTAATATTTTCCTATCCAACATTAATAGTTACATTAATTTATACTAATGTAAAATAAACAGTTCATAATATTCAAATTATTAAAAAAAATCTTTTTTTCAACTTTAGAAATTTATTCCCCAAAGTCTTAAAAGTTTCAAAACAAGAAATGACATTTTTGAATTCTGGCTACTAAAATTCAGGATCATATATGCTTTTAGTATTAATTTTTACTCATTTAAGCCAAGTTATATTAATGAATCTATTGAAGTGTCTGTATAAATAATTTTGTTCAAAGTACATTAATTCATCAGTGCTTCTCATTTAAATAAAATAAACTTATTTAATGAAAATGCATATCTTTTCAAAATATTAGATATTTCTTTCTTAGTCAATGGGGTAAAAAAAGATTTGAGTTCTCATTGCCCTAGAAATTTGCAAAACATTGTTAGCAATTCTTTCCCATAAAGAAAACCATACACTTAAACATGGATAGGCTCAAAGAGGAGATTGCAAATTTAATTTTATATGTAGCACTCTTACCTTAAGGTGAGATTTCTTAGCCAGCATCGTATACTGCTGTTTCTGACATTAATTTCTCATTGACCAGTAACCTCACTACTACCTAAAAATGTGTTCCACTGGCTCATGAACAATTATATCATCAATCCCCTCTGTGTGTAACAAGAGACCTTAACCACAGAACTGGGAAATAAAAGGAAGAATTATGCCAGAAGTAACAACGGTGCCAGAAATCTGCTTTGCAGTGATTGGCTAACTGGGGCCAACCAGTTGAGTTTCATTCAGCAGACTTGTTGAGTTAACCTACAAGCATTTTTTTTTTTCATTTTCTCTATTTTTCTTTTCTGGGTTCTCCTTTGATTTCATGCTGGCTTTTTAAATTGAGGATAAAGTTAATTCACCTAACAATGCCACAGCTGGAATTAAGTATGCCTCTTCTCTGACTGCTAAGGGGAGGGGCCGGTGCTGGTTGGTGGTGTCTTATTGGACGCCCAACACCCTTGAGGGCTGTTGCTGAATCAGTGGTGCCTCTAGCGACAGGCAAAAAGTTAACTAATTACGAACATATGGTTTGGCAGACACCCTGTTAGCTTGCTGCTGCTAGGTGTTTGGAAGGAGGTGAAGGGGAAAGTTTGAGGTAGAAGGTGTGGTTAAAAGTCCCACTGATAAGCCTGGGGGAGATTTGATTGATCCTAATCTATTCTTTTTGTCATGAATCAGCATGCTTCTGGCAGCAACAGCTTGGTAATAACAGAGATTTGTGGCCCTTAAGCTCTTGTGGTGATAGCCGGCACACGACCAGACCAGTCAACTGGTTCCTTACAAGGCTCCCATTTAATTGGCCACAATGGTAGGAACAGAAATGAGATGTTAGGTCAAGGTACAACACATGGCCTACCTGAAGTGGCTCAAAATGATCTAAGGCACAGATGTCACTCATTATCGGTGTGATTGCTGTCGGAGGAATAAGAGAAGCCCTGAGAAAAGGGCTGCAGGAAAGCCTTCAGTAAAAATTATGCAAGTATACTTGAATTACCTAGAGAAAAAGACAGGTGAATATAGGATAGATAGGACACAGTGTAGACCTGATCTGATGAAGAATAAATGGATGTTTTATTTTACAGAAAGGAAGTTTTCTTAGAAAATGAATAGTTTGAGACACTTTGTGAAACACTTGAAACATTTTACGAATGTCAGATGAATTGGAAAATCACACGTGCTCCTGGTATGCAACTGCATAGCTATATCTTTCCCTCATCTATAAATTTCCATATAGTACGTGTACATTTCACCCACATGTTTAAGGTACTGTACCATAAAGGCTTCTACTTAAAATCAACCACAATCAATGGAAATAACATTGTTTTTTTTCTTTGACTCTTAACATCCACTGTGCGCAGGGCACCATGACCAAGTGGCAGCAGTCAGATAATCAAACCTGTACATTTTAAAGACTTAATATAAAATCCTGAACTTTCTGAATACCAAGAAAAATTCCATGATGTCTACAGAAGACTAGTTTATCTACCAGGAAACATTTGCTCTTAAAAGATTTCCTAAATAGTTCTCAATCTTTGTCCTTTACTTATGGATTTTCTTATGTTAATTACTGAGGGTGGTGTAGACAGTAGAGACACTATATAGATCATTTAAAATAGTGTTGGTAATTATATACAAGTAATTATGCAGCCTCCCTTACTAGATTGTCACTAACAACTTCATGATTTTTATTAGTGAACTTCCAGATGGGAGGAGCATTGTTTCAGATATGACCCAGTAGACTCTCCTCTGTATTCTGCTGTTGCACAGATCATACGTGAACAGTGTTGTGAGTGAAGATGTGTGTATATGTCAATACTATTATTGTTGTTTCTCTGGAAATGGTTTGTACAGAGTTTCTTTTTGAAAACAGCTAACATTCACTCACTTTTTAAAAGGCGAAAACCCTACATCTTGCTGAAAATATACCCAGAGGTATCTTGGAATAAGAAAGACCAGAAGGACAGTGTGGCATATGGAATCTATAGTCAGATGGGTTAGGCCAGGCTCTAACACTTTGCAGCAATGAGACCTTGGACAAATTACTAACTCCTTAAAGTCTCTGTGTCCTTATCCATAAATAGCACCTGACGCATGGGACCTACCACAGGGGTTTAGTGTATGGATAAATTGAGTTCATGTATATAAATATAGCATCAAGCCTGGCACAATTTGCATGCTAAATATATGTTTGCTAAGAATGAGACAGAGAGGGGCATACATTATTCTCCTATAGTTCTAATTGCCTTTATGTGGTCTGACACTTCAGGGTAGATTTATAGAAACAGTGAACCAAACCAAAAAGGTGAGGATCTATCAAGTCTAAAAATAGAACTTATTTAAGCTGGCAGGTAAAGAAAACATGCCCAGTAAAAAAAAATTTGGTAGGATTTGTCCTGTGAAGAAAAGGTTGCTTCAACCACATTGTCTGCCTGCCCCATGGTGATAGGTAATGGTGATGGGAGTTCACACATCAGAGTCTTCTCTCCTTTAAGCTTCTAGTTTTGAAAAATTTCCACAATGTAGCCAGAATATGGCATGGGTTTTCAGCAGAGACTCTGTTATAGGTTTGATTATCTGACTGCTGCCACTCGGTCATGGTGCGCTGCACACAGTGGATGTTATATATTTGCTCATGAAAATAACCCAGTTTTCTGGGCCCTTCCTTTCAGCTGAGGGGACTTTATTGAGCAGATCAATAATAGGAACAGAACTAAAACAGTCTTAATTGCTTAGTAGTGAACTACCCTTTAATAGACTTATTTTTATATTTAAAATTTTGTTATGAATTATGAGATAAGATTACCTGCAATGTATTGTTTTAATCCCTGGAGACATAATTTGGTTCTCTTTTTCCTATTTAAATAGACATCCATCACCTGCTCATCTCCTGGTAGTTTGCTTCCTTGCTTGATCATTTTGATTAATCCTTTTCAGTCATTATGATAGTTTATTTAAAGGGGAAAATATCTATTAGTACCTTGTATAAAGAAAAAGCTTTGTATCAATGTTATAAATGCATATGTGTTTTCCTGAAAATCATGTTCATTACTAGGATTATATATAGTGTAGGTAACAAACAAGTTAAAAATACCCCTTCTTGATATTAGCTCATATATTTTTATTGATTTAAAATAATCTATTTTTATTTGTCAACTTATAGATAGGAATAGCTTGTAGCACTAATATTTTATCAGGATTTCCTTTAAAAAGAAATACTAAGAACCATCAAGCAGAAACTCAAATAAAATATGCAATACCCTTTACTATAGCCCCAAAGAAGATTAAATGTTTAGGACTATCCTTAACAAAATATATGAAAGATTTATACAAGGAAAACTACAAAACACTAAAAAAAGAAATTGCAGATGATTTAATGAGATGGAAAAATCTACCTTGATCATGGATTGGTAGAATCAATATTGTTAAAATG
>VBSM01000272.1:43334789-43345649 GCA_008086735.1 Cheirogaleus medius
TCCCAGAGTGCTAGGATTACAGGCGTGAGCCACCGCGCCCGGCCAAAATATTTTTAAAAAGTTATCATTACTGCAATGTTATCAACAAATAAGCGAGCCTAACACTTTCCAGGGAATGCTTTTCAGTTTTAAGGCTTATTACATGGAGCCATTCTTAAATCAAACTTCCTACATTTTCCAATTGTCTCAGAATTCCAAGGACTCGTGGTTAGTGGAATTATTATTAAACAGAACCAGGACCCTCAGATTATATTACCCAGGGTATTTAAATGAATGAAGTCTTTTTCAGTAAAACTTAACTAGAATTCACAGAAATAATTACCTATATATAAGCAGATGACACATGTCATATATACTTGCAAAGTTTTCTAAATTAAGAATTATATAGACTAGCAATGGTTTTAAATCCCATTTTGAGAGAACCCTGGGAATTCCATAGTGACACATTAGAGGTGCAGTGAGGAACCAGGTGACTGAGCAGGCAAAGTGCTGAGCTTCCCTGCCTCCACTCAATGGACAGGATAATGTTTTTTAAATCTGCCTATAACTTCTCTGACACTCCTTCCTTTAAGAGGTGGAGCCCCTGGAGAATAGGCTGGACTTAGTGACTCACTTGGAACAAATAGAACACTCTAGAATTGACCATTTGACCAGAAGTGAGACTAGGTCATACACAAAAAAATATTTTGGCTTGTGTCTTTCTATCTCTCTGGGATCACCCTGTGGAGGAATTCAGTAGCCCTGTAGTTAGGACATTTAGGCAGCCTTGTGGGGCTATCGAGGTGATGAGGAACTGAGGGCTCCTACCAACAGCCATGTGGAAAATGATCCTCTGGTCCCAGTCAAGTCTTCAAATTACTATAGGCCTGGCCTTTAGTATAAACCAAAGTAGAACCCTAGGTACCACAGTTCCATTTATCATTAATAAATATTTCATTAAAAAATTATTGATAAAAATGGCTTAGAAGTCAAATAAGTGTGAGAAGTTCTAAATTAAAGCAAGGGAGGCTTTTTGTCCATAAGATTTAAAAAGTATATATAATGTACACATGTGGTTATGGAAATTCAAGGCCTAAGAGGAGCTAACATGAACTTTACTCCTTTCATTTGACCCTAAATATGTTTACTTGGTAGTGTGCTTTTCTGCTCAAATACAAAATTTGTGGACTTCGTTAATAGGAAAGAGCTCTTCATCACCAATTAAGTTTGAAAACATTATTCTAATAGTTAAATGTTAGAGCTGGATAAGTCTTCCAATATAGTACTGGGTGGTACATGTACAAGTGATAGATAGAAATAGGATGGTCATCTAGATTCTCAGTGTAAGATGGATGTCCTAATAATACAATTTGAATATTTTTTTCTATGCTATGCACTCTCCTAAATAATAATAAATAATGAATAATAAATCCTGCTTCACAGATCAAAAATCTAAGTTTCAGAAGGGTGGCTAATTGCTCAAAACAGAAGACTGTCAAAGTGGCCCAGTGGGGAATCCAGTATGTGTCCCATTGTGCCATCTGGCCTAAATATGATCCTGGCATGTCCAGCTCAACTCTATCTGGATTTCACTTTAGTTATTCTTAACCTTAGCCATACCTGTCTTGTGTCTTGTTTCCTGCTCTTCCTTCCTCATTCCTCAATGCCTATCAACAATTTTCTATTCCATAAGAATCTTTTCTAATCAATATTTATTGATCATTTATTATATTATAAACACTGTCACCATTTTACTTGAGAAGAAACTAGACAGTAATTTCTTCAAAATCACACAGATTTTGAGGTTATTAGGGTTGGAACTTAGACCTCATTCCAGCGCCCATGCTCTTCATCACTATGCATAGTTCCATGACCTCATCTCAAAGTGTTCACCCCTGCACCTGAATTAATGTAGCTATTAAATATCTTCTGTACCCTTTGCGGGGCCCTGGCATACAGAACCAAGTTTCATTTAATGATGGCACATATGTGTCACTTTCTAAGGAGGTTATAGGTAAATTAAAAAGTGGCGATCACATCTTGAGAAGGTATCAATTTCTGGCAAATATGAAGTAAGTTGGTTGATGTGATGGTGGTGGAAAACTGTAAGCAAAAAGGACCATCAAACTGCTTTTGATATTTACCAAAATTCCATTAACTTTGATAGTTATGTTCAGGAGCAAGTGAAACATTGATTCCCTTATAAGGTATTCATGAATCTCTGTGATCTAGCTCTAATTACTTTTTCAAATCCCAGATTTCATTTCCATCATTCACAGGCCTTAGCAACTCTCTATCCATACTCCACGTTCTCAAAGCCTAACCATTCTTTCCTTTTCTTAGTCTTTGTATATATAGTATTTAATTTTTGCTTCCCTGCCTGGAAATCTACTCATTCTTCAAAAACCAGGTCCATTGTTCTCCTTTTGGGTAAAGAGCAATCATTACTTCCTCTCTGATCTCTATTAGAATATTTTCATTTTATATATTTATTTTGTAGAGATGGGGTCTCCCTATGTTTCCCAAGCTGGTCTTGAACTCTTGGCCTCAAGCAATCCTCTCACCACCTCAAGTAATCCCAAAATGCTGGGATTACAGGTGTGAGCCACTGTGCCTTGTGTCTATTAGAATATTTAAAATATTGCTGGGTACTAGCTGCAAGTGCCTATCTATCTGTCTTCAAGCAAATTCCATCACTCTTTTAGGGACTACAGAATATTCTGTAGGTATTAAGCACATGAGTCATAAGCTTAAATAAATCTGGATTCAAACTCTGACTCTGTAACTGATTAGCTACAGGACCTTGGCCAAGATGTTTAACTTTTAAAGGTCTCAATCTTCTTCTGCATAAATAAGGATATTAATAACCTTACAGAGTTCTTCCAAGAATGATATATTAAAATATACAGAGTTCCAAGCGCATGTAAGCACATTAAGTTTTGTACTATAATGACAATAATGATTTGTAGATCTTTCAGTTTCAATCATTAACACTGTGTCTGTAGCTTTGCATATGCTTAACAAATTTTTCCAGAAGATATATGTGTAAAAATAAATGTTTATATATTTGCATCATCATTTTCCACAAATAATATACACAATATAACCATAATATGTTTTTGCAGAATCAAATTAAAAAGAACAAGTTTAGCACTAAATTGCTTGTCATTCTGAAAACTGAAGAATGTAATTATTAAAATTAGAGAAAGTCAGTGGTGAAACAAACATTAGAGATTCAAGTGACACAGGTCAGAATATCAAATTAGTGTCAAAACCCAGACTTCCTAATTATCTTGTCCACAGAATCCCTTTCAAGTTAGTAAAATATGCATACAGGTAACACTGAAGATAGATTATGGCAGCAATATGGTAGCCGTGCTTCATAACAAGCTGAGACTTAATAAGATTTTTGCCACTTACAACGCATATGGTTACATATTTTCTTTATTAAGATTTAAAGCTTGCTGCTTCCACTTGTTCCTTCTTTGCATTTTACTTCCAATAGTCTTGCTCACAAAGAGACTAAGCCTGAAACAACAAAACCTCTCTTATTCTCATTTATTGCCTCTTCTAAGAGAGAAGGAAGTGAGTGGAACAAAGTCTGGAGAGGGATCTTGTTGCCTTAATCAAAAGATCATTGGATAGGTCTATTATAGGAGCAAGAACACTTCTTGCAGGGAGCTGTGTATCTGTTCTCAGTCTGAAGAAGTATATTTTGGCACTCAGATTTCTCAGTATTTAACCAGTATAGACTTGTGGTTGAGAAGTAATATAAAGTGCTCATACTCTAGAGCCAGACCACCCAGGTCAATGTCTCGCTCTATCACTCACTAGCTATGAATTCCTAAGCACATTTCTTAGCTTTTCTGTGAATTGGTTGCCTCATTTTTGAAATAAGAATGATAATAGCATTTAAATTATAGGTTTGTTCTGAGAATTAAGGAATTAATTTACATAAGGTGCTTAAATTAATTCCTAGTTCACAGTATGCACGGAGTACACATTGTGGTTTTAGTTTGAATTCATGCCTATTTCATTCAAAAATGAATTTTTTGTTCCAATTTTAATTACTTTTATTGTTTTTTCTGAGTGTCTAGGGAAGACAGCAGACTGCAAATGCCTTTTTGAAAAAGTATATATTAATATATGTGTGTGTGTTTATGTATTAATATTTGCATGTGTATAAATGTAAATATATATATACAGTGAACGTGCTACCTTGTGCTTTGGGAACTCTGTATCCATTTTCCTTTAACCAGTGATTAACACACAAGTGCAGGTTTCTAATTTTATAGTTTTGAGCTTTCTCACTATTTCTATGCTTTGCTTATCTTTAGGCTTTTTTGAATTAGGATGAGCATTCTAGCTGGGAATCTGGGCACTGAGTCAGCATCATTGGGAGACTGCTAAATACATGAGAGCCTCTGTTTGGACACAGTCCCTATCAGAATTTTTGAAAAGAAAACAGATTGCTTTGTCTTTACTTTGGTTACAGTAATATCATTTTAACTGCTAAGTTTTCTTTAGGCTTTCAATTTTACCCAACAAAAACACTGTCTAATTATTTCTCTTCTTACATTTTTTATCTCTGTCTCCAGAGAAATATCTTATGGATCCAGGCTCTAATATTCAGAGGCAGTACAGGGCAGTTTAATAACAGTTATTCTTATCTGGGATTATGGAATCCTTGAGGAAATGGGCTGTATCTTGTTCACCTTGTGATTGCCATGCAGTGTGTGGCACCATGTGGATGGTTTAATGCATGTTGCATAAAAAAAATTTTCCTACACCTCTGTTTGAATATATATCTAATATGTATAAGGGCATCTGAGCTGCAATGTTTGTTGTCAACTCGGCATCTTTGCTATTCTGATTAAATTATCCTGCTACTGTCCATAGCAGCTTTATGAAATCATCTTCACTTTCTGCAAACCTCCAACTCCCAGTCCCTTCACTGTCGGCTGATGATCTCCACCTTGAAATTTATAAAAAGAATATAAATAATCACAGGGGAAATTTCAAGTTTTCTAGATGTCAAACATTAACTTACTTATATCTGTAGCTGCCCTATCTTACTTTTTCCTTGCTTCCATAAACAAACTGTCTTTTTCTATCTAAGACCCTTGCTTCAACTATTGGATCTCATTGCATTATTTCTTCTTGGGAGCTTACATTATTTATTGTATCAGATGGATTCTTCTCATTAACTATGAAAAATGCTTGTCTCTTTCATTCAAAAAAAAGGGTGGGGGAAGATGTCAATTCAACATTCCTTTTTACCCCTTCTCTATTACCTCCCATTAAAACAAATTGCCAGGAGAAGAGAGGAGTGGGGAATTAGTGATCAATGGATACCAAGTTTCAGTTTGGGAAGATGAAAAAAGTTTTGGAGATGGATGGTGGTGATGGTTGCATAACAATGTGAATGTAGCTTATGTTACTGAACTGTTCACTTTAAAATGTTTAAAATGGATGGTAAATTTTATGTTATGCATATTTTACCACAACAAAAGTGAGAAAATAGTTGTTTATGTGCAATGTTTCAATTCCTTCAATCCTATTAACTCTTAAGCCCACTACCATCTGGCTTTTGCTTTTATCACTCCATGGAAACTGCTCTTATTAATGTAATAGGTAAGTTCCATGTTGCTAAAGTCACTGGAAAAATTTAAATTCTTATCTTAATTGACTTTTCAGCAGCACACATTGAATAACTCTTTTCTTATTATTGAAATCCACTCATTCCTTGGGTTCTTAGTTCCACACTACTGGAGTTGTTGTTCTCCATCTCTCCTGAGATGGAGATGTTCTCCATCTCTTTTCTTTCTTTTATTCCCTTGCCAACTCTTATTTTTTTCCTATATCTGATCATTATATATTGCAGTATCTCAAAATTCAATCCTAGACCTTCATATACTTTCATTTGATAACCTTTTCCTAAGCTTTCTCATCAATGTCTGTGTGTTCAACTACAACTATATGTGGTAACTGTAAATATATACCTCTGTACAGACCTCTTTTATTAATTACAGACACAAAAGTCTTCTGCCCCTTTGCATCTTCATTTGGCTATCTTCAAAACACTTCAAATGCAGCACATACAAAAGTGAACTCATAAACCCACACAGCACCACACCTGCTTCTGTATCCCACCTCACTTCCCAAATATGGACCTTATACAGAGTGTTCTCGCTCATTCAGTGGCACTACCATCCAGCAAGGCATGAAAGCCAGAAAACTTGATGGTGGTAATGAAGGTACGGTTGTGAGAGAGGTGAAAAGATGCGATAGATTTGAGAGATATCTACCACCAACTCCTTGTTCTTTTATCTCCTAAATATCTCTAAAATTTATCACATATTTTCCTCTTTATCACAACTATCACACTCATCACCAACACTGAGTTTTCCCAGACTACCATGCATGATGTCTTATCTGCTGATCACAGATTCCAAACCAGTCTTCCAATATCCTTTAAACTCAGACTAGAATTTATCGAGGCATGTACTTTTATTTATACTAGATTAAGTTGGAAGGAAAAAGCTCACGGCTACAGTGTACCTGCAGCTGCTAGTTCTGCATAGGTGCTGATATGGCCAATCTGGATCACTAACTAGCCCGGTGGGAAATATATGGAGCCCAAGTGGTATGATATGATTTTGGTAACCAATGGGTTCCTTAGGTATGAGATGAAGTAGCAGTGGGTACTAGTAGTTGAGAAAGCACAATTGTAGGAAGCCCACAGTCATAGCATTAGAAGGCTAAGCCAACACCAACTATTAATATGTGTCATGTACTATGTTATGTCTAAATCATTTCTTTACTGAAGGAGAAGAATTAAAAGGGAGTTAATGTGATGAATGCTACTGTGGAGGCATTTAAAAACCCCTATGGGAACACTGTATAGAGTGTTATCCTTTCCTGAGGAATTGAAGACTTCACAGAAGAAACAGTATTTCAGCTGGGATCTGAGGTTAGATAGGAGTTTGCCAAATGGAAGAAAACAGAGATAGAGTCTGGATTTAACCATACCTTTCAGCTGGAATAAAAAAGTTTGCAAATCTAAAATTTTATCTTAAAGGTAAACTAATTTTCTAGCACTAGATAGTATTGAGAATAACTTTGTAATAAAACCACTATTTATATAATTTATATAAATTATAAATTTAAAAAGGCTCCTTAAAAATTTATATAAATTATAAAAGGCTCCTTGGTCCCTTTCCTGCCAAACAGGATGTTGTCATTAGGGTGACTTGCATCCTGCTGAAAGCAGTATGTCTGATGTTTAAGGCACAAAGACATTGTTTAAAGAAGCCTTATGATTTTGAACAAACTGTCCCAGCAGGGAGATTTTAACCTGCCCTCCCTAACAGGCACAACAGCCTGTGTTTGTAAACAGAGCCTTATTGCACTAGTGAGAGCAGACACAGAACAGTGTCAGCTCGTTAATTGGGTGTCAGCTCCCTACCAGGAAGGAAGCTTAATGAGTCATCTCATCATAAAGAACTGTGGCTCAAGGGAGGGGTGAATGTCTTAGAGTGAGGGGGAAAGATTTGTCCAGCAATAACTACGTGTATAGAAGCTTTAAGCCCACCTGTTGGGATAAAGAGAGAGCAGCATTTGGGAACGGATGGTTTCTCTGTATTCTACTATTCAGAGGGAAACTTGAGTTTATGAGTTTATAAAAGCAGCAATTACCAGTGTGTATATTCATGTTTATTGGGAGTACAATAAATTGTAATTATTCAGAACATATTTTTGTATAAAGTTCATTAATTATTTTCTTTTTTCTGACCAAAATATAAATATTCTCCTACTTTTCCATGTAAAATCTTCTATAACAAAGTGTATGCTAATCAATGCTCATATTGAAACTCAAATATGTTTCTGATGCCAACAGCAAACATTATGAAAAATGTGTTTCATAGTCATCAGTTTTAAACTAATTAACAAAAGTACAACCTTAAATGTGAAAAAAAATTTTCTGATTTCTTATTTTCTAATCTACCCAATATTCACATAAGAAAGTGTTCTAAGGTTTTCACTTAGTGCTGCAGGCTTACATTTAATATCAATTGATTTTTAGAACACTATGTTCTTCTACCTTGCACCATTGGTTTTATTATTTTGTAAGATCTTTTAATATTAAAAATGCTAGCCCATTGTTATATTTTTCTACATCCTGTTGTTTACGTGTATTCTGGTTATTAATCATTGATTAATGGATAGTTTGCAAATATTTTCTCTCATTTTGTAGGTTGTCTCTTCACCTTGTTGAATGTTTCCTTTGCTGTGCAGAAACATTTTAGCTTGATGTAATCTTATTTGTCAATTTTTGCTTTGGTTGCCTGTCCTTTTGAGATCTTACTCAAGAAATCTTTGCTCAGACCAAGGTCCTGAAGCATTTCCCCAGTGTTTTCTTACAGTAGTTTCATTGTTTCAGGTTTTATGTTTAATTTTTTTTTATTTCAGCATATTATGGGGGTACAAATATTACGGTTATGTATATTGCCCACTCCCCCCTCCCCCCTCGAGGCAGAGCCTCAAGCATGACCATACCCCATACGTTGCACATCGTACTCATTATGTTTGTATATACCCATCCCCTTCTCCCTCCTCCCACCCACCCAACCCCCGACAAATGTTATTCCTACATGTCCACTTAGGTGTTGATCCGTTAGTACCAATTTGCTGGTGAGTACATGTGGTGCTTGTTTTTCCATTCTTGAGATACTTCACTTAGTAGAATGGGTTCCAGCTGTATCCAGGAATATACAAGAGGTGCTATATCACCATTGTTTCTTAAAGCTGAATAGTACTCCATGGTATACATATACCACATTTTGTTGATCCACTCATGTATTGTTGGGCACCTGGGTTGTTTCCACAACTTTGCAATTGGTTTTGATCCATTTTATTTGATGTTTGTATATAGTGAGAGAAAGTGGTCTAGTTTCATTCTTCTGTCTATGAATACTTAGTTTTTTGAGCACCATTTATTGAAGAGACTGTGCTTTCCCCAATGTATGCCCTTGGTCCCTTTGTTGAAATTATTTAGACATAAATATATGGATTTATTTCTGGGTTCTCTGTTCTGTTCCATTGGTCTATGTGTCTATTTTTATGCCACTATGATGCTGTTTTGTTTACTATAGCTTCGTAGTATATTTTGAAGTCAGATAATGTGGTGTCTAAAGTTTTGTTCTTTTTGCTCGGGATTGCTTTGGCTATTCAGTATCTTTGGTGCTTCCATATGAATTTTAGGATTCTTTTTTCTATTTCTGTGAATAATTTCATTAGTATTTTGATAGGGGTTACATTCAATCTGTACATCATTTTGGGTACTATAGACATTTTAATAATATTAATTCTTTCAATCCATGAACCTAGGGTATCTTTCCATTTTTGAATTATTTTCAATTTTTTCATCAGCATTTCATAGTTTTTATTATAGAGATCTTTTACTTCTTTGGTTAAATTTATTCCTATGTAATTTATTTTTGTAGCTAATGTAACAAGTTGCTTTTTTTACTTCTTTTTTAGATTGTTTGTTGTTGAAATGTAAAAATTTTTGTATGTGCAATTTTTTTTTGTTGACTTTGTATCCTGCAACTTCACTCAATGTTTATCAGTTCTAACAGTTTTGTGGGGTTTTTTGGTGGAGTCTTTAGGTTTTTCTAAATATAAGATTATGTATTCTGCAAACAAGGACAAATTGACTTTTTCCTTTCCAATTTTGATGTTCTTAATTTCTTTACCTTATGCATTGCTTTGGCTAGAATTTATAGTATTTCATTTAATAAAAGTGGTGAAAGTGGTGAAAGTGGGCTTCCTTGTCTTGTTCTAGATCTTAAAGGAAAGTCTTTCAATTTTTTCTCATTCATTATGATGCTAACTGTGGGTGTGTCATATAGAGTCTTTATTATTTTGAGGTATATTTCTTCTATACCCAATTTGTTGATAGTTGAGTTTTTTTTTATCATGAAGTGATATTGAATTTTATCAAATGCTTTTTCAGCATCTGTTGAAATGATCATATGGTCTTTTCCTCAATTCTATTAATGTGATGTTTCATGTTTATTGATTTGTGCATGTTGAACCATCCTTGCATCTCTGGAGCGAATCCCACTTGATCATGGTGAATGATCTTTTCAATGCATTGTTGAATTCAGTTTGCTAGTATTTTGTTGAGGGTTTTTGTATCTGTGTTCAGGGATATTGGCCTGTAGTTTTCTCATTTTATTGTGTCTTTATCTGGTTTTTTGTATCAGTGTAATGGTGACTTTGTAGAATGAATTTGGAAGCATTCCTCCTCTTCAATTTTTTGGAATAGTTTTGAGTAGAATTGGCATTAGTTCTTTAAATGTTTGGTGGAATTCAGCAATGAAGCCATCAGGACCTGGATTTTTCTTTGATGGGAGACTTTTTATTACTGCTTCTATCTAATTATTTATTATTAATCTGCTCATGTTTTCTATTTCTTCATGATTCAATCTTTGTAGGTTCTACATGTCTAGGAATTTGTCTGTTTCTTCTAGTTTTTCCAATTTATTGGCATATAATTGTTTATAATTGTCTCTAATTATCCTTTGTATTTCTGTGGTATCAATTGTAATGTCTTCTTTTTCACCTCTGATTTCATTTATTTTGGCCTTCTCTCTTTTTTCCTTACTGAGTCTAGCTAAAAGACTGTTGATTTTGTTTATCTTTAAAAAACCAGATTTGTTCAGTTAATCTTTTGTATTTTTTTAGTCTCCATTTCATTTTTTCTACCTGTTCTTTATTACTTTTTTCCTTCTAATAATTTTGGATTTGGTTTATTCTTGCTTTTCTAATTCTTTCTTGTGCATTATTAGGTTGTTCATTTGAAATCCTTCTACT
>VBSM01000272.1:43345749-43377985 GCA_008086735.1 Cheirogaleus medius
AGTAGAAGGATTTCAAATGAACAACCTAATAATGCACAAGAAAGAATTAGAAAATCATATAAGCAAAATCATATAAGTGTTCACTATGTAAATTTGAGCAGGTTGCTTAACCTCTTTAAATATAAATTTTCCTCAGATATAAAGTGGGGATTATGGTAGTACATAACAGTACATACTATCTCATTGCATTTTATGAGGATTCTATGAGATAATTTCTAAGAAGTGGCAAGCATGGTGTCCAGCACAAAGTAAATGATTAATGAATATTGACAAATTATGAAATAAAATTAAAGACATAGGACAGCATGTAATGAATGACCTACATTTCGATAGAGCATAGACAAGTATTAGGAATCAAAGTGTTAGAACCCCAAAGGGAAGAAAAATTTGGAAGATAAAGTTGGAGACAACTCTTAGTTCTCGCCATTAACAGTGACAAAATTTCCTTTCATAACACTTTTTGGTTCATACTTTCTAAAGTTTTTTTTTTTAATTTAGCAAGGGTATTTGTAGATCTTAATTATCCTATTTACTGATAACACAACAGATACATGAAATTATACATAGTTTAAAATAGGATCTAGTTAAAAGAAAAGAAAAAAAAATCTATCTTCAGAGCTTATCATGATTTGTAGAATGATACTGCTTGATTTTGGTGGAGTGGTCATGAAACTTTATCCTTATATTTTAGTGGAAAATAAATTTCTTTTCAGGAACTTCAGTTAGAGTTCACCATCAAGACATACAACTAGCATGTGAACTGTTCTCCAATTATTTCATAAATATAAGTCATTTCCTCAAAGAATGGACTCCCATTCTGAGATCAAGGGCTATATCTTGAATTTCTTTATGTCTCTCATAACAGTAAATACAACACTAAATATATCAAATAGAAATTTTCCTTTAGTATGTTTTCTTTTATTGTCATGGCCTTTCCTTCCTCACTTTTATTTTCAAATATCCATATTTCCCTTAAATAGTAGCATATGGAAAAACTTCCATTTATCCTATCTAGATGTGACTTGTTGCTCTTCAGGATACAGTGGCACATTCTCTGTTCTTCTCTTATAGTGTTTGCACTTTACCCTATGTTTGTGTGCTTGTCTCATCTACTAGACCGCATATTTAGCTTTCTTTAAGCAAGGTAACAATAATAGTACTGTTTCATGCTTTCCAATTTACAAAGCTTCCTCAGACACATCATTTTATTCGATTCTTATAATACATTTATAAAGTGGTAATTTTATTATGAAATTGAAAATACTATTCAAAATTCCTTGTAATTCAAAAAGCCTGCCTTAAAACCAATGTACACCATTATCTAGTAAAGTATACTCTTAGAGAAGTTACCTAGCCACTCTAAACCTTAGTGTTCTGGGTTTTTTTACCTATAGCTAGAGAACATTATAATGAAATGATATAATGTGGTTTGCCTAATGCTTGGTCTATAGTTGTACTAAGTAAATTTTAGTTATTATTATCAATGGCAGAGCAATAGAAGGTAAGTATATCAAGTCTGAATTGTCAGTAAATTTTATTTCCATCATCAGTCTTTGCTTCTCCTCTCCCCATTCCATAATTTGAAGCTGTGGGAGATGAGAGAGAGTGCACACATGTATTAAAACAATATCTCAATCTATACAAATTTGCTATTTGTCTTTGAATGTATAGTTTTGAATGTCTCTGCAGTTATCTTTTATATGTATTTTATTGCTTAAAGCACTAAGAGATTAAGTGTAATCTAAATAATCGATTAAATTTTCTGACCTTTTTTGATGAAGATGGTTTTTCTAACCAACTCTTGGAAATGCTTATGCTTTGAATTATTGTGATTGTTCTTTCCTCCAAAAATATCACTCTCAATGAGCCTATGGATAATAAGATTTGGGAGAAGCTAGCAGACATTTTTATAAGGGTCAAATCTGTGACACTAAATTTTTGGTATCTGATATGTCTGTAGCCATTTTTTTCAGTGGTTAACTGCAGTCTCTAGAAACAATTTATGCTATTGACTTCAGCATCTTGACAGCCTGGATGGTGAAGCAGAAGTCTGAGCTTAAATCAAAAGGTCTTAGTCTAAGTCCCTGCTGGTATTTTCCACATCTGATAAGCTTTAACACCTAAAACGGTTGTAAGAAGTGTAATATTAATACAAACAAAGGGAGCTCTCCTTCAGAAGAATTTATATTTTGACCATTTTCAAGGATATTTCCAACTTTTAGTTACTGAATTAATAGGCTTTTTTCCTCAAGAACACAATTGAAAAGGAATACTTCCCCACACAGATAGTGCTACAAAAGTATAAATGCCCATATTTTCAGAAGTGATATGCTCGTAGAGTAACGAACCTTTCCATGCATGGGTCAGCCTCCCTCATGCCTCTCTTTCAAAAGTTTAGACTTGAGATTCAACCTTAAGAGTTATAAGAGGCAACATACTTTTTAAATTACAGCTAAGTAAATTATAATTACAGTCCAAATTCCAATTAGGAAATTTCAGCATTGCTAAGCTGAGGAATGAAGCTTAAAGATACAATTAATATGAGCTTATATTACAGGCTTTAATGGAATTAATAAACTCTATAACAATAGATTATTATCCACTCTTGAACACAGGCAAAAGGCTCTTGCTGTCAGTAACTAGTAAAGTAGCCTACCTTCTATTGGCTGCTTTTGAATAGTGTTATTTTATCAAGTAAAACCCTGTAACCAGTGGACTTATGGTGGACTTGGGTAATTTTAATGGAAAAATAAAGAGAAAAAAGCACTTGGAATGCCACAGAATAAAGTTGTCATTTAACCCTCAAATATGAAAAATGCAAGCATTGATTCTGTACTATTAATATATAATATAAAAGAAAAAAAGTAGTTGAAAAGGCAAGAGACAGTAAGGAGAGAGGGTGCCTTTTCTTCAGGGAGACTAAGAAGACATAGGTCCAAAAATGTTAAGAAAACAAGAAATAAGCATAGGATTTTGGTTAGAAAGGCAAGCATGATGTATCATTTACTCCATGTCTCTGGGCCATTTCTTATCAAAATAGGGCTAAATTGATTGACACGTTGAAGAGATATTAGTGATTCCACTCAGTAAGTTATGTTGGATAGAACATATCCAAGCAATTCATTGATATAAATTTAACCAAAAATCTGACTGTATAAAAGCCCCAACATTCTCAGTATCTCTGGCATTAATAAAATCATATATTTCTTTAACCTAAAATATCCTTTTTTGTGAAGATCAAATAGCAAATGCAGCAGGCATATTATTTATTTAGACAATATGCTTTTAAATTAAAGATGATTATTGTCAATTCCACTGTTCAGACTTCATTTAAACTTTATTACCACCTCACAAACCCAAATACAAATACTCCAAATATTTATATTTCACAGTCACATTGAGAGTAGGGGTTTCAACATATGAATTCGGAAACAGAAGATACATAGACATTAAGTCCATAACAGGAACTGAAGTATTTATACACGAATTCCCACCAATCATTGGTTAAGTGTTTCCCCTGGAAATTATTTCTCTGGCACTTCTGGACTATCACGTTGAGTAAACAAAAGGGCTTTAGCAATCAGTGCAAGCCCTTACATAAAGAAATGCAAATTCTAGCAATTGGAAGTGAGGCAATTGAAGTGGTAAAGAGGAATATGAAATTGGATGTCAACAGCAACTGCTTTACTTCTTTAAATAACATTTCCTGAATAGCCTACAATAATTTACCCATTTAAATGAACTTAGCCATGTATTTGGGAACCCAGAAATTCTGGCTTCACTTCAAATCACCAATCTAAACATGTAGTAAGGATCAGGTTTTGCTAAATTAGTATATTTTGTAATTTTATTTTTTAATCATTTGTACTTTCCATATGTCAAAATAAGATAGCCACAGTTTTTAAAATCTAGAATTAGTTTCAGGTTTAGACTTCTTTATGAGAAAATAGGAGATTGCTTTCATTTATTCATATTTTCAAAATGCATCAGAATTTTATTGTACTTTTATTTGCTTTCTGTATTGAATTTACTAACACTTTAAAGTCAAAATTACTGTTTCGAGTCCTACACCTCGGCAGCTTGTTCCTCGGTAATATGACTCTTTGTAGTCATTGTTTGGAAATTTTTCTTTTTAAAATTCACATGAAAAAATGTTAAGTTAGTAACATAAATTCATTTATTCTCCTTCCTCAGACCACACTTATTTATAACATATATATTCTATTTACATATATTTCCAACACAAATGTAACAGGTAAGGTCCATTAGTAAATGAGATATTTTAACTAATTTCTAAAAGATAAAAAGCAGATGGAGGAGTAGTTTTGGGTATGGTGGGAAACTGGAAATAAAAGGTGAACTTGAATGGAGACATTTGCCTCACACATTGAGGGCAATGCCAGGAAGAAGGGGATCACTTTTTAGTACAGAATCAGAGAATTTTAGTATCATACAGTGCTGATAAAAAACATATTTGGATAGAAAGTTCACATGAAGTTAAGGATATATTTCTTGAACTAATAAAAAAAAATAGAACTAAACTTGGATGTGATCATTGAATCTGCATGGCCTATATATTTTTTTTTATTTCAAAATATTTTGGGGGTACAAAGGTCAGTGTCACTAATCATCAAGGAAATGCATGAACTGTATTAATATAAACAAAGTAATGTTTGCAGATTATTCATATACTACTTTGAGAATCAACGGGCAGACAAAGCTGAGAAAATATACTGAAGATTATAGAACAGAATATAAGTGTTATCAAACCAGAAATGATGGGAGCTCAGAGGTGGAAATTTGAGAAGAAAGGCCACCAGACGTGATGGGGTGATAGTAACTTCGTTCCACAGAGAGGGAAATGAACTGGTAACTATCTGTATTGACAAAGTAAGGAACACATATATTAGAAATTTATGTAAAAGTTCATTCTTTAGTACATTTCCACAACTTCTTATCCATGATTACAAAATCCTAAGAGCCCTGAAAACCAGAAGATTGTCCCCCAAAATCAATTGACTGCAAAATTTTACTTAATCTTAACTCACTTCATGATAAAATCTTACCAAAAAAACTATAAAGTTATTTATAGCTTTTGTTTATCACACTTGTGGTGGATATACATATATTTTGCTGTAGAAATATTAAAAGATTTTCATTACAAGATCTGCTTCAGACCCTGCAGGGGATCTTACGTATTATATAACATATAATACATAGCAATATATCTTTAAAGTAATATTTTTCTTAAGTATGAAAAATTCTGAATTTCAAAAATACATTTTACTTCAAGGAATTGAATAAAGGATAATGGACAGATATAAAAGAATAAAGACTTGTATGCGAACAACAAATTCCAAATTCAAGAAGTAGTTACCTTTTGAGGGAAAGAAACAAGAATGTGATTGGAAGACCTGTGACAGAAGACCTCACTATAGTGACAATATTTTATTTATTAAACTGAGTAATGATCACATATGTATTTGTTATATAAATATATATTCCTTATCAATAACAGTTCATAACAATAGACGTTAGCCAAAAGAGAATTTAGAAATAGTGATTTAACCATATACAAAGTGCATGGAAAGAGGAGGTGAAACTAAAAAAATTCCAGTGTGCTCAATATTTTTTATTCATAATAGAAAGACAGTAGACATTGATTACATTTTCACAAATCAAGGAGTCGTGTATGCATATTATTTAGGGATATGGATTTAACTAAGAATAAACAACAAAATGAGGTAAAAGTCATTGCTTTTGGGAATTAGGAGTGGGAGTGGGACAGAATACTATTGCTTTTAATCATGTCCATGTATTACTTTGGTGATAACTTTAAAATGTAATTTAAAAATCAATGGACACTGATGCTTTTCAAATAGATTATACAGATGAATAATATCAGTTTTTATTGTTTCTACAACACAATTTCTATAGTTTTACAGCAAAATGAGATCTATTAGAGAAACATCACAGGGAAAATGATTATTATGAGAATAAAATGGAGTGGTGAATATGAAATTGCTGTGTAGCCTGCAAATCATTAAACTTGTGTGTGCTTATGGCTTATGTTAGTGACATGTTTTTAGATTATCCAGAGTTACATAGAAAATAGTATATTTGCAAATAAAATACAAGTTACTCCCATTTTAAAAAGTATGAGATCCTTTCATATAAAAAACAACTATTATTGTCTATGAAACTAAGATAACCTAAATTACTACTAAATACTACTAAAAATACATAAATATTACCCCAAAGTCTTTTGGTGGTGGGTGCATCTTTCTGATTTTTGTTGTTACCCTTTTTATTCATTATCAAGATTCATCAAGCTTCTTCCAAATCATCACTTGTAGGGCTTGCTGCCTTCTCACTCATAGGAGGGCTGACAGAAAGTATCCAGCCACGTAACAGTTCGTTATATAAACAATGGTGCATACTTTCCGGACAATCTTTGTAACCTTTAGCAAAGGTTACTTTATATTCCCTGGAACCTCTGTATTAACATTTCAAAATGATACAAAGTTAAGTATTATTCTATATTGTCCCCCTGAGCACATCTTGGAATTTTTCTCCTTCATACCTCTGTGCCTGATAATGTCATCTGCTTGGAATATCTATTTCTCCTCCATTCCTTGTTATCTAAAACTCCAAGGCCAGCTCAAACGCCATTTTTCTCACAATGTCTTCCTTAATTATTAAGAAATTTGTTTGTAGGTTTGCTGCTGTTTGGAACAAAGTAAAGAAAACCTGACTTGGCCTCTGAGATCCATGCTCAAGAGCACCACCAATTACAGTAGTATTTGAAAATAATGATGAGGTATGTAACCATTTATTGGCCTTTTATGAATGGTGAGGAACCATTCCTTTCTTTACTCTGTAAATAAATACCTCAGAGCAACTACTTTGTGTCAGGAGTAACAATATTTTACTTTTCGTGTTTCTAGAAAGAAAGCAGATTATGCCTCACTATAAAAACAGTCGAACCCTATTAACGGGGTCAGATCATAGACCCATTAAAAAAGAAAACATTTTACTTTTAGAATTTTAGCTATGATCTAATGGAAGATGAAATGCAATGCATTTCAACTAAAGGTCAAAGGTCAGAAAGAGGAAGATAAGCTTCACCTGCATTGTGACTTTTGGCATAGAGTTGGCCCTTCTTGATTAATATTTTCTCTATATATAGAATATATTCTTAAAGACCTTTGAACTCAAGCACAAGTTTATGATATCAAAAAGGTTAAGTACTAACATAAAGACAGTTATTTTGGTTTTCTAAAAGTATTTCTTCTTAGTAACCAAATTCAGTACTAGTTGTGAATATCATGGGAAGATACACTTACTTCATCTATGAATTATACAATGGCTACTACTTTCTTGGTTGTATCTTTGTAGCTCTTTCAATATTTGCCTGGGAACATTCTATCATATGTGTTAGGTGTTCAATTAATTCTTTCTTTAAATTAAAATACTCCTCAGTGTCTTCAGGTCCATATTCAAACCTGATTCTAATTCCTATAATTATCCATTGAAACGAGGATGCTAGTAAATATAATTTGAAATTACTATAAAAAAATTTAAAATCATCTAATTTAAAGAGATAGTCTTTTGAGAAGGAGCATGGTCATTTTAATTCAGCCTTCTCTTTCTTCTTTGGACGTTTTATCTCTTTGACCTTTGTCTCCAGTATTTAAAGAATGACAACGATGTTCTGTCTCTTTAATATAAGTAAGTTTAGGAAAATTAGTGGCTCTATTTTTATATCTAAGACACTACATGTAAGCAGATTCCTTGGTATAGTTCATTTTTGTAAATGTCTTAGTTTCAATCCTGTGGACATCAAGAACATGTTGATTCTTAACATTCGACTTCACATTACAGTAGATAGGTGGAGATAGGAAGGAAGAAAAAGAAGGAAGGAAGGAAACACAAAGGAGGAAAGAAGAAAGGAAAAAATGAAGGAAGGAAGGAAGATACTAAAAACCATCATTTAATAATCTCACTATTTGCGTGGTTCCTTATTAAATTTTCAGTATGAAATTGTTCCATATCTCAGCTTTCTGTTGATATTTTTGAGCAATTCTTAAATTATTTCCCATTTTTCTTTATATTTTACTATTTCATGTAAGGGAATATTATCCATCTCCTATTTTCTCTTGGTATGTATCAGAGCACTTATTTTTGCAGTCCCACTTTTTTAATAGATCAATTTTTAATAGATCCATTTTAATAGATCCATATTCTACAGCAATTTATCTTTTTTTCATAATTTTAAAACCTCTCTGCTTACATATTTTATTTTTGAAGGGCATTTGAATTATTATTATTTTAATGCAAGATGCTATATAAGGAAAATCTCATGATAAGTATATATCTACAACTAATATCTTAAATTCACACCTACATGTATAGCTGTTGCTCTACATAATTACCAAAGTGCACAAAGTGCAGATAGATTATCATGTAGCATCTGATGGCTGCCCTTATGCTGCAAAGTGTGTTTTCAGAAATAATTTCCTGCCACATTCCTGACTGTATTTGCAGCCTGAGTTGATCCCCTCTCCTGCTGTTCTCTGATCTGCCCCTGGGTTACTAACAGCCCCAACAGACAGACTGGCTCTTGCTACCTGCTGCTCAGACACAGATTAACTCACTACCAGCCATATGGGCAAGGGACTACATAAATTCCTCTCCTTTTGCTTTTGCCTCTTAGAAAAGTGAATGGACAGTTTTCTGGTGGAGAGAAAAACAACCTGGTGGCGTGCAGGCTGGGCAGTAATCACCTGCATGCAACACAACTGGCGCCTCCATCTGCCTTTCGGCTGCTATTTGTGTGAAGGGAATGGATTACTGCATTTGGTGCTACTCCTGTGTTGTTAGCCACTGCCATTTACCTCAAATAGAAAGTCAAATAATTAAATTCCTAATTCATATTTCTGTTATTTACAATAATTATTGAATATATGCATTGTTAAATAGGGTTTCAAAATGTTTCTAGAATTAAAAAATATAAATTATTTTGACATATCTTGTCAAGTGTATTCAAAAACTTATTTTATGTTTAAACATAGTAAATAAATACTCCAAGAAATAGTGTGGTGAAATGAAAAGAGCATAGACTATAAGTTTTCTGGTCTGGGTACATTATGACTTTGAGCAAATCCTTTCTTGTGTCTTAATTCCCTCTAAAATATATGAGTTTGTGAAAGTATACTGTAAACTAAAGAATAATCACAAAAGACACATCGTTCCATCATAAAATACTATTGGTAGATATTGGCTTTTAGAACTCTAAAGCACAGGTTATCAAGGATTCTTTATCTTAATTTTCAAAATACTAAAAATTATTTTTCATTACAAATAATGAACATATGATCATAACGTTAACAAGTCCAGGTGTTTAGCATTGCATTACTTTTCTACTCATCTTAATTCTTGTCCCTAAAAAGATAGCCTTTTGTGGATTTTTATAGATAGAATCATTGAAACCAAATAACTCATTTTGAAATTAATAAGCAATCAGAAAATGTTTTATTTCATTAGGTTTTTTTTCTCAGCTGGAGGTATAAATTTCCTAATGTGTTAATAACATACTACTCCACAAACTAAGACAAAATTAATGTTTTGTGATTGTGGTAGTTTATGTGAAGGGGATAATTTGGAAATGGAATAAATAATTTCTAATAGTTATCTTGCCTTCATTATATTTTTCATTTTCTTTAAATTTAGACTCCCTTGAAGAAATTTTAAAAATGAACTAATATTCTATAATATTATTTAAAAAACCTATCAGCTTGAATGATTTTCACATGGAAATATGATCCATAAAATTGTTTTTAATTTATTTATCTCATTTTTTAAAAATTTGGATTGGCTCATTATTAAGGCTTTTGTATAAGGAACACTAATGTTAATTTGCCATTGATTTTCATTGGCAAAAATAATATTATATCAAAATATTAATATTATGATATTTCTTATATATTATATTTGATTTTACCTATGTCTTAATTGATGTTTATTGGATTGTATACATGTTTTTATACATGTGTATGTTTTAAAAATATATCTTTGCCCAGGTAGATAGTATTTTAGAAAAATAGATATTTAATCAAAATAAACAATGCATAATGACTAATGAAAAATGTATTCTATTATTTTTCTTAGCTTTTATTTTTAATTGTTTATAATAAAGACAAGAAGTGAATCTTAATTGACTTTGTATACTACTGTCTATCATAACCTGATATTATTAATTACACTATAAATCTTTAATTGTTGAATGATTGAGTGGGAGCAACCAAGAATAAAGGAGACTTTTGTGTCCCCTTCCTATTATAACATGAGGAATTATTACATTTGTCTAGTACATCAGAACAAATGAATAAATTAGTGAGTCGATAAATGAACTGCAATCACTTATAGAAGACAGATTGTGGCAAATATACAGTAACCCACTAAAATTTGTTGGGCACAGTATTTATTTTAAACTATGTATGATATTTCCATTAAATCTGTAAAATGAATTTTTGGGTTAAAATATGAAATTGGCTGTTGACTCTATATTATCTTTAATCAATCCTGATCTACAAGTTGAAAAATAATCCCCAACTTCTGGTCTAGAGCAGACTGCCCACCACCATTTCTTTCTGCTCCTCCCCAGTCAGTACAACTATAAACCCTGTATATAATGCAAGAGGTAGCCAAAGGAAAATGCCAAAAGGGTATACAAGGTAGCCCACACTATCTGGCACCCCACAACTGGCAGAACTTAATAACAAAAAGACTTATGATCCTCACACTTAATAGAAGTTGACCCAGGAGTTTCCCAGCCCCAGTGAAGCAGCAGAATACAGCTCAGGTTGGCTCATTTACTCCCCTGATGGAACAGTTCACCAATACTACCAGGTGAACATGGCATCACAAGCAAGGAAGATCAGTTGGGAGCCCCAGTAACAACAGGTGGCCAGAGAAAGCATTTTTTTTCCATACAAGCCTGAGACTCCTTTTTCCACTAAGAGAATACTGGACAGCTGGGCAGCAACAGCAAAAGGGATGCTATCAAAATATTAGCTCAACAGGGGAAGATTTTTTCATCCCTGTGGGCATAAGACTGGCCTCCTTGAATGAGATTTATGTGGTCAGTTGGGCAGCAGCATCAAGTGGAACCCTGCTACCAGAAGCAGCCACACCAGGGAGTTGTTTTGCTCCTGAGGGTCTGAGAGTCAGGTCATTGATGGAGATACTGGGGTAGGGAAAGTGGACAAGTGGCAGCGAGAAGTTCCACCACAACAGTGCTCTCTGTCCCACATAGATAGGAGAATTCCACCACAACAAACTCCTGGCCACGGCAGTTGCTTGATCCCAGAGGGCCAGAGAGTTATCTCCCCTGCTGAGAAATAACTGGAAGCCCTGGTTGTGAGAACTTTTTCTGCCATTCTCAGGCTACAACTGCAGGGACCAGCGGGACTCCAGCAATATCAGATGAACAAAGCAGACCAAAATAACACTGTAAAAGCTCTGAAAAAATTAAACTGCCAGCAAAACAGCAACCCACAAAAGTATGCCAGTACCTGGTGGCTAAACCTAAACAGAGAGACTGTCTTCTGGAATAAGAGATTTTAATAAACCCAGAATCTCCTCATATGGTAGACAAAATATCAAGGATATAATTGAAAATCATCCAGTTATACAAAGAAATAAGAAAATTACAACTTGAATGAGAAAAAGACAATCAACTGGCACCAACACCAAAATCAATTACATGTTAGAATTTTAAGACAAGGAGTTCTAAAATCAGTGGTCATAAAAATGCCTAAACAAGCAATTACATATTCTCTTGACACAGAAAAAAACCCATAACATCTAGCAAAGACAGAGAAGTTATGAAAAAGAATCAAATGGAATACAAAACCTGAAATATACAATAATAGCATTATAAAACGCACTTAATGGGCTCAATAGTACAGTGGAGATCTGTGGATAAAATCAGTAAACTAAGCTTATTAGTTTAAAGGATAAACTTTAAAAAGGATAAAAAGGATTTATTAGTACAAAATTAGTAATTAATTAGTAAACTAGTTATTGATCTACTAACTTAACTTATAACTTAAATTAATTTATAACTAACCCAATTTGAACAAAGAGAGAAAATAGACTGAAAAATTAATAAGAGAGCCTCAACTTGTGGACAATATTAAAAAACCTAACTTTTCATCATCGGAGTTCCAGAAGGACAGGAAAGATAGAGTGGCATTGAAAGATTATTCAAAGAAATAATGACTGACAACTTCTCAGATTTGGCAAAAAGACACAAACCTACAGATTCATGAAGCTGAATGAATTCTAAATAAGATAAACTCAAAGAAATTTATTCTAAGACAAATCATAAATAAACTTCCAAAAATTAAACAAAAAAAATTGTTGAAAGTAGCCAGATGTGAGATTTCTACCACAGAAAGTAGTAAAATGTTGATACTAATAAACTGTGATAAATCACATGTGTATATTATAATACCCAGAGAAACCATAACAAAAACTATACAGGGAGATATGCCCAAAAATATTATCATAAATCAAGATGTATCCATACAATGTGTTCATGTAATCTACAGGAAGGCAAAGAAAGAGAAACAGGAACAAAGCCAGAGGAAACAGAGGAATAATAATAAAATAGCATTCTTAAGCTCTAATATATTAATAATTGCTCTAAATGTGAACAGTCTAAATAGACCAATCAAAATACAGACTTGCAGCAGCTTGAACAAAACAAACAAGCAAACAACCAACTATACTCTGTTTAAAAGAAACTCACTTCAAAATAAGCAACATGTATACATTGAAAATAAAAGGTTAATGCACACAAATCAGTAGCTTTCATATACACCAATAACAGTCAAGCTGAGAATCTAATCGAAGATGCAATAGCTTTCACAGTAGCATCAAAGAAAATAAAATATTTAGGAATGTATTTCATGAAGGATGTGAGAGACCTAAATATGAAGAAATAAAAAACACTGAGAAAAGAAGTGCAGAGGATGTAAACAGATAGAAAACCATATCATGCTCATGGATCAGCAGAACCAATATTGTTAATATGTGTATACTACCCAAAATGATCTACAGATTCAATGCAATCCCTATTAAAATACCAACATCATTTTTCACAGATCTTGGTAGTAACATTCATCAGGTGTCGGGCAGGTGGGAGGGGACAGGGGGGATGAGTATAGTCACACCTAATGGGTGCAGTGTGCATTGTCTGGGGGATGGACATACATGTATCTCTGACTCTGGCAGGGAAAAAGCAATATATGTAACCTAAATATGTACCCCTGTACATGTACCTCTGTAATTTTCTGAAATTAAAAAAATAGAAAAAATAATTCTATGCTTCGTATGAAACCAGAGAAGACCCCCTATAGCCAAAGCAACCTTAAGCAAAAAGAGCAAATTGGGAGGCATCAATCTACTAGACTTCAAGCAGCACTGGAAGGCTATAGTAACCAAAAGAGCATGAAACTGGCACAAAACAGAGACATGGACAAATGGAACAGAACTGAGAACCCAGATATAAAACCATCCTCATAGTATCAACTGGTCTTTGACAAAGCAGACAAAAATATACATTGGCGAAAAGAATCCCTATTCAATAAACGATGCTGGGAAAATTGGATAATCACATGTAGAAGACTAAAATAAGATCCACACCTCTCACCTTTCATAAAAATCAACCCATAATGGATAACAGACTTAAACCAAAGGCATGAAACCATAAGAATTCTAGAAAATGTTGGAAAAGCTCTTATAGACATTGGCCTAGACAAAGAATTTATGAAGACCCCCAAACAATCACAGCAACAACAAACATAAATAAATGGGACCTGATCAAGTTAAAAAGTTTCTGCATAGCCAAGGAAACTATCATTAGAACAAACAGACAACCTACAGTTTGTGAAAAATATTTACATGCTACACATCAAATAGAGGGCTGATAACTAGAATCTATAAAGAACTCAGGAAAATCAAGAAGGAAAAATCAAACAACTGCATTAAAAAGTGGGCAAAGTACATGAAAAGAAACTTTTTGAAAGAAGACAGACTAATGGCCAAGGAATGTATGAAAAAATGCTCAACATTTCTAATTATCAGGGAAATGCAAATCAAAACCACAATGAGATATCACTTAACTCCAGTGAGAATTTCCTTTATCAAAAAGTCCCAAAACAGCAAATGTTGATGTGGATGCAGAGAGATAGGAACACTCATTCACTACTGATGGAACTGTAAATTACTACAACCTCTATGGAAAGTAATATGGAGATACCTCAAAGAAGTAAAAGTAGAACTACTATTTGATCCAGCAATCCCACTACTGGGTATTTCCCTAAAGGAAAAAAAGACATTCTGTAATAAAGGCACCTGCACTCGAATGTTTATAGCAGCATAACTCACAATTGCAAAGATGTGGAAACAACCCAAGTGCCCATCAATACATGAGTGGATTAATAAAATGTGGTATATGTATACCATGGAGTACTACTCAGTCATAAAAAACAATGATGAAATAATACCTTTTATATTATCCTGAATGGAGCTGGAGCCCATTCTTTGAAGTATCACAAGAATGGAAAACCAAGTACCACATGTACTCACCATTAAATTGGTGATAATCGATCAACACTTACATACACATATGGAAGTAACATTCACTGGGTGTCAGGCAGGTGGAGGGGAGGAGAGGAGCGGTAAATTCACACCTAATGGGTATGGCATGCACTTTCTGGGGGATGGGCATGCTTGTAGCTCTGACTCAGGTGGTGTAAAGATAGTATATATAACCAAAGTCTTTGTACCCATGTAATATTCTGAAATTAAAAAAAAAAGAAAATGGGAGAAATTATATACCTTACAAACATCCTCTTTAAAAAATGCAAAAGTACCTATATTATTGTAAGATAAAGTAGACCTCATAGCCAAAAATTTGCTATAGATAAAAAAGGGATATTACATAATTACAGATGGACCAATTCACTAGGAAGACATAACAATTCTAAATGTACATATACCCAATGAGAGTATCAAAATACATGAGGCACAAACAGAACAGAAAGGAGAAATAGGTGATGCCACAATTGTAGTGGGGACCTCAACACAGCCTTCTATCAATATTAATAATAAAAATAAGAAAGAAAATCAAAGAAATTGAAAGTAGGAAAATAGAGAAAATCAATGAAATAAATATCTCATTATTCAAAAACAAGTAAACAAAATTGATAAATCTCTAGTAAGACCGACAGAAATAAAAAGAAAAGACATGAATCACTAATGTCAGAAATGAAATAGAGGATATCACTAGATGCTGTAGTCATTGAAAGGGTAATGAGGCATTATCTGAAAAGCTTTATTCTCATAAACTCAACAACTTAGAAGAAATGGACCAACTCTTTGAAAACTACCAACTACCAAATCTCACTGAAAATAAAAAAGGGAATTTGAATAGTTTTATCACTACTAAATAAATTAAATTTGTAATATAAAAACTACTAAAACAGAAATCCTCAGTTCCAGATAGTTTCACTGGAGAATTATACAAATATTTAAGAATTAATTATTTATATAATTTTATACATTCTCTCTCAGTATTACTCTAATACCAAAAGCAGACAAACACAGTTTTTTTTCAAAAAGGCTGATATCGCTCTTGAAATTAGACATACTGATATGTCTAATATCAGGAATTATCTAATCCCCAATAAAATATTAGCAAACTGAATCCAACAATGTATAAAAGAAACTACCATGGCAAGGTAGGACTTAGTCTAGGTATGCAAGGCTGGCTCAACATTAGAACTTCAATAAATGTAACTCATCACATCAACAGGCTAAAAAGAAAAATCATATGAACATATGAATTTACATAGAAAAAGCATATAACAAAAATTCAAACCCCATTCATGATAAAAAAAAAAACAAAACCTCTCAGGCATCTACAGCTAACATCATACTTAATGATAAAAAACAGAAGGCTTTTCCCCTAAGATCAGGAACAGGGTACCACTCTTATTTAGTGCAGCACCGAAGTTCTAGCTACTGCAATAATGCAAAAGAGAAATGGAGAAAAGAAGAAAAAGCAGAAGGAAAGAAAGAAGAGAGAGAGAAAGAGATAAGGAGGGAGGGAGGGAGAGAGGGAGAAAGACAGACATACAGCAAATTGGAAAAGAGAAAATAAAAATTTCCCTATTTGCAGATGACAAATTTATCTATGTAGAAAATGCCAAGAATTTAGGGAAAAGGGAATTTCTATACCCACTAAGTGAGTTTAACAAGATAGTGGTATACAAAATCAACACAAAAATATCAATTTAATTTCTATATACTAAAGATATACATGTGGAAAAAAATAAAAACACAATACCATTTATAATCACTCCATCAAAAATAAAATCTTTAGGTAAACACTTAATAAAACATGCATATAATTTGTATGCTAAAATTATAAAATTCTGATGAAAGAAATAAAGGATGATCTAAATAAATGGAGAGAAATATGTTAATGGTTTGGAAGATTCAGCACAACAAAGACATCAGTTATCCTTAAATTCATCTTTAGGTTAAATGCAATACCTATCATAATTACAACAAAGTGTATTATAGACATACACAAACTAATCTTAATATTTATATGGAAAGGCGCAGGACCTGGAATAGCTTAATCAATATTGATAATGAAGAATAAAGTGGAAGGAATCACTCCAGCCAATATTAAAGTTGACTTAAGCTACAATAACCATTCAGTGTGGCACTGGCATAGAAATAGACACATAGATCAATAAAACAGAGTAGAGAACCCAGAAATAGACTCACACAAATATGTTCAACTTATTTTTGATAGGTTGTAAAAATACCTCAATGGAACAAGGATACCCTTTCTACAAACTGTGCTGAAAAAATTGGACATACATAGGGAAAAAAATGAACCTCAAGCTAAACCTCAGACTTTATACAGAAAATAACACAAACTGGAACATGTACTTAACGTAAAAGGCAAAACTATGAAACTTTTAGAAAAAAATAAGAAAAAATCTTCAGGATCCAGAGTTAGGCAGTGTGCTTAGACGTGATACCAAAAGCAGGATTCATGAAAGAACAATTCTATAAATTGTTCCTCAAAATTAAGAACCCTTGCTTTGTTAAAACCTATATTAAAAGGATAAAAAAAGCTACAGACTGGGAAAAATTATTTTCAAGCCACATATTTGACTTATCTGTCAAAAGGCCAATATCTAAAATATATAAAGAACTGGACATGCAGATGAAATATGCACAAATAAGTACATGAAATATGTCATACATCATTAGTAATCAGGAAAATACAAATTAAAGACATGATATATCACTACACACATATCATAATGGCTAAAAATATGATGACAACACCAAATTTTTGTGAAGATATAGAAAAATTGGATCAGCCATTCATTGCTGTGAGAACGTAAAATGGTACAGCCACGTTAGCAAGCAGTTTGCCAATTTCTTAAAAAACTAAACATACAAAATTATCATGTGACCCAGCAATTGTATTCTTAGGCATTTAACCCAGAAAAATGAAAACTTATACTCACTTACAAATGTATACGTAAATATTTATAGCTACTTGTTCATAATAGCAAACACTAGAAATAGTAGATATCCTTATATAGGTCAATGGATAATCAAACTGAAACATACATACCATGGAATAACTATTTTGCAATGAAAAGAAACAAAGTATTTACACATGCTATGAATTAAATGAATCTCCAGAGTATCCTTCTAAGTGGAAAAACCACAATTTAAAAATATTACATACTATATGATTTATATAATTTTTTTAAATAACAAAATTTTAGAAATGGAAAAAATATCATTAGTTTCTACGGGATCAGAGGTGGGCAGGGGAAGGTGGGTTCTGATATAAAAGTGCACCAGGAGGGACCCTTGTAGTTATGGAACTGTTCAGGATCCTCACTGTGGCGGTTGATACAAGAACCCATACATATGATAAAGTTCTATAGAACTAATGACACACATGTGAATGGATACAAGTAAAATGGAAAATCTGAGTAAGAGCAATAGATTGCATTAATTTCCATATCTTGGTTGTAATCTTGTACTATAATTTTGCATAAAGGCACTATAGAGAAAATGAAGTAAACAGTATACAGGATCTGCACTCTTCTAAAATTATCTATATAAAATTTTCTATTAAAAATTCTCACAGCTGCAAAATTACTTTCTTAAGTTAATATTAGCTGAGTGATAATATGGCAGTACAAGGCTAAACAAAGAATCACTGAAAATATTGGAATTAGCTTGTTTTAGCCATTTCACAATGTATACATATTTCAAAACATATCATGTTGTACACCATAATTTTATACAGTTTTGTTTGTCAATTAAAAAAAAGTTTAAAAGAAAATATTGAACAATGGCCCTAAGAACAATACAATTTTAATATTAAGGACTTTTGACATAACTTGAGTGGGTAAGGTGAGGTCTTGTGAATCAGTAAAGTAATGGAATTTTCTGAGCACTAGGAAGTAAGTATACCCTGAGTGTCATATATTTACTTTCCCCTCCTACCAGTAGGCTTAATTAGGGTAATAATTTGGTTGGAACTGGAGACTATTATCCTAAGTGAAGTATTTCAAGAATGGAAAAAAAAAAAAACAGCACATGTATTCTCTAATAATTTGCAACTAATGTATGGGCATGCATGGCCATACAAAGAAGTAAAAGTTGTTGAAAATCAAGAAGGGAGGAGAGGCAGGGTAAAAACCTACCTAACAGCTACAATGAACATCATTAAGATTATGGGCACACTTACAGCCCTGACTAAAGCATTATAAAAGCTATCCATGTAACAAAACATTTGTACCCTCTTAATATTTTGAAATAAAAAATAATTAAAAATGTAAAAACAGGCATTTAATAATAAATATTATAAAGCAATGACAAAAATAATCTAGTACACATATTTTGTATACTTTATTTATTAAAATACTGTGATATAATTTATCTCATTTAATATCAAAACACAATATATGCATTTTGATATCTTTTTAAAAAGTTCAAAACCAAGACTGTTATAATGTGTATGGAAAGTACACCGCATTAGTGGCATGCCTTAAAATATAAAGCTTGAAAACAGGTTTAGATGCTCCACTTTTGACCCTCAATCCTGTGATTTCACTATTATTCTCTGACTCAGGCTGTTGATCCTGAGTGAGTGGTTTTATCTTTCCCCATAGCTGTATTAGTGACATCTAAATCTTCCCTTCGAAGGAGGTAAACATTTCCTATTTACCTTGATCAACTCCACAATGCCTGGCAGCATGCTTTGTACATATTCTTGCACAGAAACATAACTTTTATAAAAATATAATTCTACTATTTATCTAGCACTTACTATGTACCTGATATCGCATTAAGTATTTTACTGACATTAACTCAATTGGTCCTCAGAATAACCCTGAAAATTAGCAATGATAATATTCAAAAGATGAAGAAATAGAAACCCAAGACATTAAGGGAGTTACAGTTATAGAGTATGAATTTGAACCCATCAGTCTGAACCCCAAATCTGTATTTTCAAATATAATAAATAACCAGATGAATAAATTGATGAATGATTGAATGGATGGGCAGATGAAATGGTATCAGAGTAAAATGGGAGATGTGTAATAAAATATACTGGCTTTTTACAATTAAAGTGTAATGTTTAGAAAGCATACAAATATTAAATGTGTAACTTTATAAAATTTGCACAACAGTAATACCTTGTAATCAGCATCCAGACTAATATATTGAACATTTCCAAAATCACAGAATATTCCCTCATAGCTCAATTTTATCAGTTCTCCTCCAGAAGGTAATCATTGCTTTAATCTCTACAAGCATCAATTAGTTTTGCTTATTTTTGAGTTCTATATAAATGAGATCATATAGTAGGTATCATTTTTTGTCCAATTTCTTTCACTCAATATGATGCATCTTGTTTTTGCATTAGTAATCTGTTTTTAATTGTTGAGTATCATTACTTTGCATAATTTTTAACACAATTTATTTACCTATTCTATTGCTGATTCAAGTTAGTTTGTTTGATGGGTTAACTAACTTGATTGTGATAACTATTTCATATGTATGTATATTAAATCAATCACATTGTACAACTTAAACTATGCAATTTTATTTGTCAGTTATACCTTAATACAGCTGAAAAAATTAGGGTTGTTTCCAGTTTGGAGCTATCTTGAATAAAATTGCTTATATCAGTGCAACTTGAACAAGTCTATATGCAATCAATTTATTTTATTAAACAAACATTTATACAGAAATAGTCACTTAGACCTCATACAAAACTTATGACATAGTTACTATTAATAGCTCTACCATAAGATGGGGGAAAAAACCAGCAACATCTAATTGAGTTGGGATTTGATCTCAGGCTGTCTACCCCCAGAACTATACTCGTGATCTCTGTGCTACGTTTCCTCTCAGTATTTAGACATTACATGTTTGTAGTAATGAATAAAATAGCTACAGTATTGTCACTATAACCTAGACACAAAATTAAAAAAATTTTCTGGATTAGTTCACTTAATCTTGACAATATTCTCATCGGGACAATTACATTTATCCCCATTTTACAGCTAAAAAGTAGGAGTTTAAGTAACTTGCTCATACCTACACAAGTATTAAATTGAAGAATCATAGATTTTTAACTCAGTTTGATTCTAATGTTCACATATTAAATGATTGTGCATGCTGCATGCTGCCTCCTATGCAAACACTTTTACTCTTTTTATAAGACAGCACACCTAAAACAACCATGGCTATCTCTCTCCATTTAAGGTTTGGGTTTATAATTGTCCAGAAGCTAGAAGGAAACAGCCACACGTCAATTCTGAGAAAAGCAGAGTGGCCTTATTAAGAATTCAGTTTTTGTTTAGTGTCTAAAATTTATTATTAACCTACCACTTGAACTTGGCCAGTTGTCTATTGACTTTCAAGGCACTTTTTACTTTGGTTTGTTGACTAATTCTTGAGGTCAAAACACGGAACACTTTCTGTTTTAAATGAGAAGCCCAGATCACTTTCTGTTTGGAAACCTTTTGTCACTTTCCAGCTGACTTCTGTAGTCATCCCTCTTGAGAACAGTTTGCTAAATAGCAGAGTACTCTAACAGCTTGCCCCGGAGCAAACTATTGTTAGCTTCAGAAACTGTCTTACCTGGGTCTTTTGTGCCTCTTTTGTATGTGGGCCTTCTCAGGATTAGTCACAAGGCCTTTGTGGTAACCCAAGGTTAGATATTATCCTTGTGTGCCAAAGGGACAAGTCAGAGGATAAAAATAGAACATTTGAGTGTTTGTTCTTAGAATAATTTTTCTTTCTCGGAAATTCCAGATAAAGACACCATTAAATATTGGAAAACTAAACATTTTTATTTGGCCCAAAACAGCTATCTGTTTCAGCCCATCTTTATTGTAATAAAAGAGCTCTTAAGTATATAAAGCCTTACCTAAAGCTTTACATATTTATGTAGGAAGTTATGCATGTAAGGAAGGAAGACAAATCATGTAAAATCACATAATAGAAGGCTTTTATTTTTTAAAGAATGTCATGTTAATATATTAAACTCTATAACATTTTTATGAGGAAGTATCTGCTCAGATCAACAATAATCATTAAAATACAGCAAAACTGAGAAGTATAAATGTCTCTTTAGCTTTTAAAATCTTTTAGTATAAAAATTTTCATTAACAGTCAACAGTCAAGAAAACATTTCGATGAACACTTATTACTCATCCTCAACAACTATCAGCTTTCTTCCATTCTTGTGTCATCAACACCCTCATTTGTTTTTGTTATAAATACATTTTGGCATAATTGGTGACAAAAGGCCTTTTGCATGTAACAGAACTTTCTTAAAATGTTTTATTTGTCACCTAGAATCTAGATGACTCTTTTAGGATTTTTAAGTGAGAACATGAAACAACATAGAAAAAAAATGATGACTAAGTATAAAGTGACTAACATAAGTGGTATAATATATAAATAATATGTAACAAATGATATACTCCACTTATCCTATATCATAAACAATCTAAAATGGTATACTCTTTACTAGAAGGTAAATATTTTAAAGATGCGAATGTGATCACATAATAATATAAAATAATTTTCAATTTTAAAGTATTTTCATTTATTATATATCCTTATTTGATCTTTGAAACAAGTATGAGAGGTTTTTAGGGTAGGTATTTTTATGTCCATGTAAGAGCTGAGAATCTGATGCTTAGACATGAAAGCATGAAAGGTGACTTGGCAGTCACAAATATGCAGTGGAGACAGGCTTTTAACCAAGGTTGCCTGAGTTCTGATGTTTTTAGAGAAAAAATAGAAAAGACCAAATTATGCAAGAGTCTCTTAATAAAAAAAAATTAAGCTTATCTCCGTTTATGTAGTTGGCATGTACATGGATATTGGAAAAGAGGAACAGAGAAGATAATGTCCTAAGCATTTTTTATTAACTTGAACACCAAAATAACCAAATAACTTGAATAATCAAATATTACAAAAATTTTTTAAATCTTAAGTGGAATCAATATAACAAAAGGCATGAACACTGCCTCTCACTTTATACCATGGTGTGTTCTAAAACTTAATTTTTAAAAATTTTTTTTATTTCATCATATTATGGGGGTACAAATGTTGTTAAGGTTACATATATTGCCCTTGCCACTCACCCCCCTCGAGTCAGAGCTTCAAGCGTGTCCATCCTCCAGGTGGTGCGCATCGCACTCATTATGTAAGTATACATCCATCCCCTCCTCCCCCTTCCCACCTGCCCGACACCAGATAAGTGTTGTGTTTTGTTGGGTTTTCTTTGACATTTTGGTTATATTTTATATCTTTGCCTCTCCCTGGGAAGGGTTAGATGTATGCCCTTCCCCTCCACAATGCTCACCACATCCCTAAGATGTGGGTCTACCCCCCGACCCCAATCCCTGTTGAACACTACCACCATTTGAGCACCATAGTTTTAATCAGTCAGTACCAATTTGATGGCAAGTACATGTGGAGTCCATTTTCCTGATCTTGTGTCACCTCACTTTGGATAATGGGCTTAAGTTTAATCCAGGATAGTATAAGTGGTGCTAGCTCACTGTTGTTTCATAGAATTGAGTAATATTCCATTGTGAACATATAGCAAATGTTAATTATCCACTCATGAATTGGCAGGCACTTGGGTTGTGTCCATGTCCTTGCAATAGTGAATTGTGCTGCCATTAACATTTGAGTGCAGATGTCTTTATAATAGAATGTCTTATGCTCTTTTGGGTAGATGCCTAAAAATGCTATTGCCGAGTCGAATGGTATTTCTATTTCTAGCTGTTTGAAGTATCTCCAAATTCTTTTCCACAAAGGTTGCTCTTCTAATTTGCAGTCCCACCAGCAGTGTAAGAGTGTTCCTGTCTCTCTACATCCTCGCCAGCATTTGTTGTTTTGGGATTTCTTGATACAGGCCATTCTCACTGGGATTAGGTGGTATCTCATTATGGTTTTGATTTGCATTTCTCTAATGATTAGAGATGTTGAGCATTTTTTTATATGTTTGCAGGCCAAAAACTTAATTTTTAATTTGTTTTTTTGATCTAGGAATGAAGCTTCTCTCAGAAACAGAATGATGATTAAGTCTCAGATTAGTCCTCAAGACTTGATTTTGCCCATGCAATCCTGAATTAACATAAAATCTAGTTACTATTTATATGATTGTTTTAGGAATAAAAGTCATCTGCTATCCATTTCTTTCTCCTTTTTTTTTAGACAGAGTCTCACTCTGTCACCTGGGCTAGAGTGCCGTGGCATCAGCCTAGCTCACAGCAACCTCAGACTTCTGGGCTCACGCAATCCTACTGCCTCAGCCTCCCGAGTAGCTGGGACTACAGGCATAAGCCACTATGCCCAGCTAATTTTTTCCGTATATTTTTAGTTGTCCAGCTAATTTCTTTCTATTTTTTAGTAGAGACGGGGTCTCGTCTTGCTCAGGCTGGTCTCGAACTCCAGAGCTCAAATGATCCATTCACCTCGGCCTCCCAGAGTGCTAGGATTACAGGTGTGAGCCACCATGACCGGCCTTGCTGTCCATTTCTGAATGCCAGAAACACACCTTTCCATAATGTGCATGCTACCTGCACCTAGTTTTCCCACTCCAGTACCTCATATAGCTTGAAAAGGTGGAGAGGAGGGAAAGGAGAAAGAGCTCATTGGTGTGTGGGATAAGATACATACATGAAGCAGAGGGTTTATTGTCCATGTCCAGCAAGGAGAAAAGTGTGTTAAACCCCAATAATCACCCATAAGGGTTTACATATATCAGGCTTTCTGGAGACAGGAAATGCCTGAGATTTGCATTCAAAGTAAAGCATTACAGGGTTAAACACTTCTAAAAACATTCATCGATTTAAGATTATTTATGTAATATGAGCAACTAGTTGAAGTAAGTCAGGTTTTCTGAGTATTGTGAGCAAGATCCAAATTCTAATTCTCTAACCTCTTCTTCACTAACTACCAAAAATCACCTTTTTATTTAAGCAATAACTTTCAAATCTAGACCATATAGAGTAAGAGAGACTACAATTGAACTCAAGAATTGCACTATGTTCTCTATCAATACTATTTAAGCTGAGTTAACTTTTTGTTTCTTTTCTTAACTACATTCTTTTTTTTAACTACATACATATATATAATATGCATACAGTATATTGAAAGTGTTCTCTTGTCTGAGATTCTGACAACATATAGAATATTAAAACTAGAGAGAATGATGGCAAATGATAAAGACTTTATCTTTGTTGAAAGAGAAATTAAATGGGTGCCCTTTGAAATTAACATACAGCAAACATTTTTAAGTTAGTATCTTATCTCCTTCTTGACAAGATTACAAATATCTTTTTGGTGGTTTCCATGTTGTTTTCAATGCAGTAACTGAGTATTTCATTGGTTGGCCTATGAATCTGTTGGATTAAGCCAAGTTATGCTACAGTAGGCAATAACTCCCAATTGTAGTAGGTTTTTCAGGTTTATATTTTGCTTATATTACATACCCATGGGTCAGGGACAGGTCTGTTACTCTCATCTCCATATTAATAAAATCCTATGGGTCAGCCTCTGTGTAGAATATTGCTGATATGTGGCAGATAAAAAGGGGCCTTGTGTGTCTTGCATTTGGATTAATTGCTCCAGCCTGGAAGTGATGTGTCATTTCCTTTCACAACTCAAAGGTGATATTGGTCTCATGGCCACTCAAACAGAAGATAAATGAGAAGGTAAAAGCATCCATATTCTCAGAGAAAGAAGTGAACCAGAGTATTTGATATACATTACTAACAACTATCTTGAACTTGTTCATGTATTGTCAAAAGTTCTATGCTCTGCTTTCTTTGAGAGCATGATCTCTAAGAAAACCCTAAGATCAGAAGCTGGAATTTGCATATAAATAATTATTTGTAAGAAATGTTACTATTCCTTAGGGCTCTTCTCTAAAGAGGGACTATGAAAAATGACTAATAGGTAGCCTGAGTGTTACTTCCTTGCTACTGATTGCCAGAGGATACTGGACAGGATATTGTTTGGATTGAAGATAATCTCCTATTACTGAATTTGGCACTAATTTCAGAAATAAGAAAAATGACTATGTCTTGAGTTAGGTTGGCATCCCAAGAGGTAGAAATACAGGGATTGAGATCAATATTTAATGTGTCCTCTTTTTGTGCTTCCGCAAGCACTCTTGTATAACTGTATAAACAATCATTTCAGACAGAATTAGATAATAAAAATAATTTAAATTGGAAGATACATTTAATAGCATTATAAAATTGAAAATAAAATTTCTTTCAATCATTTCAGGTTGGGTTGCTAACCATCACCCAAGTTATTTATTTTTATTTGAATAGAAAGTTCTCCAATTTTATCTAAACTTCTCTATACAAACAAGTCTATGGAACAATGGCAGAATTCACATTCAAAGGAAGAAAGGCAATAATTTTAAAAGAAATAAAAACATATAGGGTATATTCTCTGAACAAAATTTAATCAAATTTGAATCAACAAAAAAGTTTTTAAAAATTTCTAAACTTAAAAAATCAGAAAATAAAATATTTGTAATTGAGTGAAAATAAAAACAATCTAGTAAAAAAAGAAAGGTACAAAATCAATGATCTAAGGTTTCACTTTAAAAATTTAAAGAACTAATTAAACTCAAAGTAAGTAGAAGAAAGAAATAGTAAAGATAAGAACAGAAATTATTAAAACAGATTCTTGAAAGGAATAGAGAAAAATCAGTGAAATAAATGTGATTTTTAAAAAAGAGATATGAAATTGATATACTTCTAGGGAGGCTGATTGAGGAAAATAGAGAAGCTCAAATTGCTAATACTAGGAGTGACAGAGGGATATTGGGACAGTAATAGATTATTATGAACATCTTTGTGCCAATAGATTTGACAACTTAAATGAAATGAAAAAATTCTTTGAAGATACAACTATAACTTGACAAAATTAGAAAGAACTATATTGCCCAGTTTCAGTTAAGGAGGTTGTATTCACAAATGTTCTCACTCATATGCGGGAGCTAAAAAAAAATGAGGATAAGTGGAATTGTGGTTATTAGAGGCTGCCAAGGGTGGAGGGAGGGGATAATAGGGAGAAGTTGGTTAATGGATACAAAGTTACAACTAGATGGATGGAATAAGTCCTAGAGCTTTGTAGCACTGTAGGGTGAATATAGTTAACAATAATTTAGTATATATTTTCAAAAATTCAAAAGGGAACATTTTGAATGTTCACAACACAAATAATAAATGTCTGAGGTGATGAATATGCTAATTACTCTGTTTGACCATTACACATTATATACATGTATGGAAAAACCACTCTCTATCCTACAAATATGTATAATCATTATGTGTCAAGTATAAAGGGAAAAATAGGTTGTGCTCATAATAAAAATATATTTAGGCCCCAAATGGCATCATTGATAAATCCTACTGACCTGCAAAGGTAGAAATATAGAACTCTTTCACAAATTGTTTCAGAAAATGAAGGAGTGGAAACTTCTCAAATTATTTTATCATCTTATATAATGGTATCAAAACAAGATAATGATATTACTATAGATGAAAACTACAAACTAATATTCTGAATAGTTAATAAATCAATAAGATAAGTGAGGTTTATTGCAAAAATGCAAGGTTTCTTTAACATTAAAAAATACATCAGTGTAATTTGTCATATTGACATAATATAGGGAAAAACCTTACTATTGTCTAAATATATGCAACTATACTCTCACATATTTCAAGTAGGAACGTAAATTTATACAACCACTTTGGAAAACAGTTTGGCAATTACTTATAAAGTGGAAATACATTATCATATGACTCAGTAGTTATATTCCTAGATTTTTAGCAAGAAAAATAAAAACATATGTCTCTTCAAAGACTCATACACAAATATGCATAGCAGCTTTGATTCATAATAGCCCCAAACTGGACACCACCAAAATGTCCAAAAGCAAATGAACAGCTAAACAAATGATAGCATATACAAAGGGGATAGTACTCAACAGAAAAACTAAATAAAATACTAATGCACAAAACCACATGCATAAATCTGAAATCATTATTTGACCAAAACAGTCAGACACAAAGAGTGTATCCTAAATGATGTCATTCACATGTACTACGGTTTGAGAAAAGGCAAAATTAATGTATCATGATGAAAAGCAGATCAGTAGTTATTTTGGGTTTGGGGTGGGGGTGGATTGACTGCAAAGCAGCATAAAGACATTTGTTGGGCTGATGGAAATATGACATACCTTGATTGTGATTGTGTTTATACCAAATATGCTTATATTTGCCAAAACTCATCAAACTGTATCCTTAAAATGTCTATACTTTCTTGTATGCAAAGTTTATCTTAATAAAGTTGATTTTAAAGAACACCATCAACTGGAAAGCTTTTTGGGGATTCTGTGCTCAAAGCTGCATGGTCAAGGTTGTACATGGCTCCTCCCTTCCCACAATATAATAAAGCTCTTCTTATTTAGGTGCCAACCAGCCAAGCAAGTTCTCTGCCCAGGGTGCTGAGCTCTTAATGAAACTAAAGGCTAAAAGGTGAGGCCAGACTGCCCCATAACTGCTTACTCTGGAAAAAGGCACTACCACCGCTCCAGAGGTAATCTTCTTAAGGATGTAAATTCATAGGAAACATTTTTTGTGGAGTTCCTTCCCTGTTCAGACATTCCTGTAGTGTCTAATATTTTTCTCATTCTGAGGTTTTGTTTTGTTTTTAATCCTGCTCAGTATGATGACAGATTTGTAGTCTGGTAGGGTGGGAAACTAGGTAGATTAATGAATTAGTTCATTCAATATGTAACAAACTTTATCAATCCTGTAACACTGTGTGGGCAAAAGGTAGTAAGTGGACAAATGGGGCTCCTAATATATATTTAAAAATGCAAGTTGAAGGGAGATTTGGCTCTTTATCTCAATGTTATCCTTATTCAGTTCTCTTTAAATTAACTTGCAAAGAGTAGTGGCCAGGGAAAGGAAAACTTTCTTTGTGAAGCATCCGTGATCAAACGATAATATTTGCACTAAGAAGTGGGAATCAGGGCCATGTCAGCTCTGGTGTGTAGAAAGACAAGGAAGGGCTTTTTGATTAGACGAAACTGGTTTTCAAGCCAAGCTCTGGTTTTTACTATGTTAACAAGTACCAATATTTCACATGATTGCAAAACAAATGTAGCTGCTTTATGTCTTATTTTGGAAACCTTAGAAAAAATAAGAGAGATTTATAAATCAACATTATGGAATTAGTTGGATGTAAGCTGTATATCTTAATTATATTTGCTGCCTAATAATTATTCATAAAATGGAATGATCCACAAAGAAGCAGAGAAAAAGATTGTGGTCTGGAAACCTCACAACAAATGGCATTTGTTGAGTAATCGCTCAACTTTCAATATTTTCTAAGTGTTAAAGACACTTGTCTTTTTTAAACTTGACCAGTTTGGTCAATTTACTTGATCAAGTTTCTTAATCTCTTTAGGTCTCATCTTTCTCATCTATGAAAAGGGCAAAGAATACCTACTTTAAAGTCCAACAAAGTGCCAAGAACCATTATAGGTGTTCATATCAATGCTTTTTGAATGGAGATCAATGGAGCTTTAGCAGTAAGAGTTTATTCTTTTCGTTGACGGACACTGGAAACACATAGTTCTCTGAATGGCGTCTGTAAGTTTTCAAAGGGCAGTCCCTGCGTTATATTTTCTTATGTTAAGACTTGTCATTGTTACCATTTAGGAAGAGTTGGTCCTGCTTCTCGGATAACTTAGTAACTCAGTGAGATGATATTTAATTTTCCCTTTTGCTTATTCTTTTTACTTATATTGGCTGTAGATCAAAAGAAAATCACTGGCTGGTCACCAAAATCTGCCAAATTTCCAACAAGATATCCTTTAACATGGATAGTGCCATCCAAAAAGATTTACCCTGTAAAAATAGGTTCATAAGCTATATTTTTGCTCCATTAGTTAGTGCCTTATGGTTATCAAACCAAATCTATTTCAGAAGCTTGACTGATTGGATCATTAGGTTAATGAACATAAGTAATAATGTGATCCATGCTGACCGGTAAGATTCAACTAGTTTCAAAGCTAATAATAGTCTGACCAAACTTGATGAATCAATATCTAAATTGGCCACTGTATGATATAGCATACAGTTAGAAAAGTTGTCACTGAAGTGAGTTAAAAAACATACATTTACATAACTATCCTCTTGATTCAAAATTACTTCCCCTCTATACTCTGCACATTCAGCATACACAATTTTTGTAAAAAAGATAAGTTATATTTCCACCTAGGATGTAGAAAGATGGAAAAAATGTTGCTCCCAAACTAACAATTTTTTATGTTTAATCCACATACATATGTGTATATAAGATACATACATATAATATATACTTATGATATATATGCATACATCATATAGATGATATGCACACATCCCTCATATATATATATATTCTCAGAGGTGTGTCCAAGCATAGCCCTTTATATATAGTCTCTGAGAGAAAGCAAAATATTCTATGTAAGAGATTTTGAAGGAGACTATTATTTAGTAACCAACTATGGTTTTTCTCACATCTTCCTATGATACCCCTTCCCTCAAATAACCTATTAATCAAGTATCATAATATAACTTTAGCTAAGGTTTCCTGGAAATAGACAAAGAAGATCTGTGTAAAAGAGGTTTAATAGAAATCACATTTAGGATCCATTCCTGGAAGGAAGTGAGAGAAAAAAATTTGCATAGTGATTAAGTTATCACAGAGGTCTCAGACAAACCTTTGGAGAGCTCTGGAGTTAGAATGGCCCCTTGTTTCAAAAGGAGGCAAGGTTGTAGAGCCTTTGTATTCTTATGTGGACTAGTCTTTGGATATGAGATGCTCCCAGGGAGGGAGTATAACTTCTGGTGTGAGGCAAGTCCTTTCAGCCTAGAGCAAGCACCAGAGAGGGTAGCAGCCATAAGGTACCAAGCTAGAGCTCCTATAATTCTGAGAGCTAAGGAAATGACTGCTTCATTCCTAAAAGAGAGATCTGGGCACCAGAACAGAATATCCACTACAAATCATCTCTTGTATTGCTTGGAACTTGCTTTGTTTAGTAACTTTACCTCATCTGAGTACAGCTTCTCCAGGATTCTTTTTGGTCTCATTTATGAACAATTTACAAGAGAAAGGTTGGTGAAGTGACCTATAGCTTTTGCTAGCTTGGAGGCTCTAACTGATCCTCATTGGCTTCCTCATTTACTATTTTCACCTGTAGCTAGAGCCTCTACAGGTATGGGTGTCTCATGTGGTAAAAGTGTCATTCCTCTGTAGACCTGGATCTATAGACTCACAGAGCCTAAAGTTTGGAGAATAAAAGCAAAAATCTCCTGGGTCACTGAAAGTAATGGTCAGCAGGGCCATTCCTACTTCAAGTCCTTGGTTCCCATACCCAAGTATTCTACCTAAAGGGAACCCAATTTTATGTAATCATTTTATCAGATTGTAAAGTGCATCCCGAAGGATGGTGCACAGAACTTGCAAATCAGCACCTTAGCTGTACCTTTAAAAGATTGATCCATTTAACTATAAGGTTGGCATCTTCTGGATGGTATGAATTGGTAGGACCAGTGGATCCCATGGTCCTATGCCCACAGCCATACCTACTCTATTGTAAAGTAGACTGCAGGGTCCAACGCAATGTGGTGTAGAATTTCATGTCTGCGGGGGGAAAAAAATCCTTTAAGCCCTCTAATAAAGGAGCTGACTTCTTGTAGGCTAGAAAGGCAAGTTTATATCCAAAATACATTTTAATATTACTCAAACTCAATTAATGCCCTTTCTAGGGTTGAAGGTATCTATCGTAATTAGCTTGCCACAGTTGGATGATTGATATCCTTAAGGGATGATGCCATATCAGTGGCACAGTATTGGTGCCTGCTGCTGGCATGTCAGACATTCAGCAGTGGCTATAGCTAAAAGCCTTGATAAGTGTGAATGTATGCTACTGGACTCAGCCTTCATAGCTGCCACTGTAGATACTCCCTTCAGGTGCCCATGTACCAGCCTTGGAACGGCCACAATCAATGCCTGGCTGATGTCAATTGTTCAAGTGATTCTGACTCTTGATTGTTTATTGCACTTTCAATAGTAGATCCTTTCTAGTGAGAGTTACTATGCAATTCAAGAATATTCACATTTTATGTACAGTCTCATCCACATGTCTCATCCCCTGACTTCCTTGTCCCATATTTGCCAATCTCTCTCCTTCTGCCTTTCTCTTTCCATGCCAAGTAGATGGTCAACCAGGTACACTAACGAAAACTCATTTAAGGCCATCTTTGAGTGAGGCAATAATGGAGCCTCAGTCAATTTTTTTCTTATACTTACACAGTAAGTTAATCCACCTGGTCACCTCCTTTGTCAGCTAGTCATAGGGGCCTCTGACAGGCCCTCTGTGAAAACAGATATGAGCTGAAAGATGTGCTAGTGTAATCATAATACTTAGTAAAAGTATGCGTTTGCATTTCTCTGATGATCAGAGATGATGAGCATTTTTTTATATGTTTGCTTG
>VBSM01000272.1:43380600-43477926 GCA_008086735.1 Cheirogaleus medius
CCACTGGTCAATGTCCCTGTTCTTGTGCCAATAAAAAGCTGTTTTAATTACTAATACTTGAGAAAAATCCAAGTTGCCACTTCAGGGTAGCATCCAGACAAAAAATACTTTATAGAGTGTAAGGATATGTTTTATAAATCCTCTCTATCACACAATAAGGCTAATAAGAAGCTTAAAGATATTGTTTCTCAGCCACCTTTACAGAAGCCCAAGTTAGAGAAGAACTTATTTTGAGGATACTTGTGGGTGTGATTTTGTCTAATAGAGTAAACCCCAGTAAGATTCAAAGAAGACCATGAAAGGTTTTAAGAGAATTATATGTGTGAAATGCCAGTCGCTTAAGACTTAAAAAGACTGAGAAAGTGCAGAATAAAAAGAGACCTTTGGACTCCTAAACTTCAATAAGCAGTAAGCAGAATAATATGGCATACCTTTTACAATAAAGGAAGGATAACTCAGGGTAAAATCAAAAGTCCAGAGGTTAGTGCTAAGAGCCATGAAAAACTATTATTCAGACCCTGAATTTTAATCAAGGAGGTTACAACATGTGCCTAGATAGATATCAAATTTGCTATGTACCAGTGACTCCTGCATGTCTATTTTTTCCCAACCCTTTTGAACAGTAATGTCTACAGTGGTTATACTATGCCTATATTACCATGGTATGCTGAAAAATAGAGGAGTTATTTGTCTGTTTATTTCAAAGATCTAGACCTCTACTCCAGGAACTATGAATGAGAAGCTGCACCCAAGGAGTATCATCTGTACCTGGATGTGATTTAGACTTTAAGTTGATGCTGTAAAAGTATAGGACTTTTGGAGGGTCTTTAGGAGGGATAAGTATATTTTTCACATGAGACAAATGTAAATAAATTATGGCCAGAGGGCATATTGTGATGATTTAAAACTAGGTCCAGAAATTCTTTGACATTGCTCCTTTCAAAGGGTAAAGCTTAATTCCCATACCTCCCCCCTCCTTTTTGTGTGTGTGTGCTGGATTTAATAACACATTTCTAATAGCTTGTGGCAAAAAGTGCTGGTGTGTAAGTTAGATAATAAAAGACATTGTGAAGTCAGCTTCTCTCTTGGATCACTCAACTGTGGGAGAAGTCAACTATTATCAATAATTGCAACAGTGGCTGACATCCTGTTTGCAATCTTAAGAGAGACCCTCAATCTAAAGACACTCCCAAATTCCTGAGTCACAGAAATTATATGGTAATAAATATCCATTGTTTTAATTCCTTAAGTTTAGGGGCAATTTGTTATGCAGCAGTAGATAACTAATATCATCACTGATAACCTACAAGATATTTTAGTTTAGTAATATACAAAATTTGAAGAGTTCATATTCAGCTTTCAGTGTCAAATTTTCATGCATAATAAGTGATAATGTGTCAGCAAACAAGAGGCCATATTTTCCCAGCTAGACTTATTACTGAATTAATATCCATTTAAGCACTCAAAATTATTTGACTTCTTAAAGATAAGCATAGAAAAGCAAAAATGTAAAGTCATATCTCACATATCCAGTTTACAAATGAATAGAACTGTGACAAGGTTTTAAAAAGAGTATGTTGCACAGAATTTATTTTCAGCACAATTCAATTAAATCAAATGGACTATTACAAATTTCAATCATTATTTTACTATCCATGTCAAATGAGAGTTTCCTTTTTTCCAGGTTGATTTTGAAGTGCCATAAATGAAAACAAAATGTTAAAATCTTTGACTCTCCTTAGAATTTAGGTACCATCACCATAAAAAAAGAAGAACTAACCCAATTAAAAAGTGTGGAAAATAACATACTGGATTGTAAAAAAAATATATAGAAAAAGAAAAGTAGTTACTAAGCCCCTGCCATTGCCTTTATATGAGCAGTCTTTAATCTAGTTATTGAGAGCAGAAGAAAAAAAAAAGAAAGTATTTAAATACTATTTCTGTAAAGTAGCAGAGAAAAGGTCAGACATTTATCTTCAGAGATATAGTTTTCCTGGAACCAAATGCAAACTAGAATGTATCTAAAGATTTCTTATATACATGACAGAGTGAATAATGACTTCTTGGTGCTATGAAACATCTGGATCAAAAGAATAATTCTTGTAGAGATTATGTGTATGGATTGAAAGAGCAATGCTAAGTAATAAATCAATAGAGAGTTTTTTGTTTTGTTTTGTTTTTTGCAGGGAATGAGATCAAGGGGACTAGGTAGTTCAATTTCAGTTCTAGTCATCTTATAGTATAGAAATGGAACTTGGCATCTACTGGAATATTAGTGCAGCCATTTGTTTATTTGCCCGAAACATCAGCATATCTTATGCAAACTTTTGCAGATGCTGTATTGCCAGTCAGTTCACAGCAAAATTATTCTTTACATGACTGTTGTGCTGATATTCCCTGTGGTTGGCTGAAGTGAGAGTCTGAGTTTGAATTTGAGAGAAGCAAGATTATTACTTTTTTTGAACATCTAGCTTTGTATTTTCATGAAGATGTAAAATGTTCTCTTAGTTTTCATTACTCTGTGATGCCACAACTGTCTTTTTAAATAGTTTAGACCATAGTGATTGTATTTAAACATATATTGGCATATATTGACCAATCTGTGTGAGTGTGAATGTTTGAATGCGTACATGGGTGTATGTCTATATTCCAGATCCAGATAACATGATAATCCATCTTCTGAAGCTAAAGCTCAGAGTGTAATTTCCCCTTGTGATTATTGAATACAGAGTATAGACCTAGGAAAAAGAAATCTGTGAAGAATGGCTAACAAACTAATTACCAAATCAAAATATGTGGGAAAAAACACACATTCCTTCCCCAGCCCCAGTGGCTCATAGCCTTAGAATAAAGGAAAGTATGTATAGTTGACCTTTGAACAACACATGTTTAAACTGCATGGATCCATTTATACATGAATTTTTTCAATAAATATATTGAAAAAATGTTGGATATTTTGACAATTTGAAAAAACTCATAGATGAAACATGTAGCCCAGAAATATCAAAAAAATTAAGAAAAAAGTATGTCATGAATGCATCAAATACATGTAGATACTAATCTATTTTATCATTTACTAGTGTAAAACACACATAAATCTATTATAAAATGCTAACATTTATCAAAGCATGTGCACACACAGATGGTACATGATGCCATCCTCAGTGGAGAGAAATGTAAAAATATAAAGATGCAGTATTAAATTATAACAACAAAAACTAACCGTAATACATACTGTACTACTGTGACAATTTTGTAGCCACCTCTTCTTGCTATTGAAGTGAGCTCAATATCCACTTAAAAAGCCATGTGATACTAACCATCTCAATGTAAGAAGTTGTCTCTCCAATAAATTGTGTATCACAATAAAAGTGATCTTTCCTAGTTCTCTTCTATTTTTCATGGTGTTTAGTGTAATACCATAAACGTTGAATAACACCATGAGACCCATATGACGTGCCACTAGTGATGCTGAAAGTGCTTCTAAGAAGCAGAGAAAAGTCCTGAAATTATATGAAAAAGTTGCATTGTTTCATATATACCATAGATTGAGGTCTGCAGCTGTGGTGGCCAACCACTTATAGATAAATGGATACAGTGAAAGAACCACTGTAAAAAGAGAAAAGGTAGTCTCTGAAGCCATCACTGCAGCTACACCAGCACATACAAAAACCTTGCACTTTTTGAAAAATTCCTTTTTATCTCATATTGAAGATGCAGCTTTTTTGTGGGTGCATGATTGCTATAAGAAAGGCATACCTGCAGATTCTCATATGATTCAAGAAAAAGTGAAGTCATTATATGACAACTTAAAGCAAAAAGAAGGTAAAGGATGTAAAGCTGAAGAAATTAAATCCAGCAAAGGATGGTTTTTATAATTTTATAAAGAGGTTTGGCTTAAAATATATCAAGGTAATGGGAGAAGGAGCTTCTGCCCTCCAAGAAGCAGCAGACAAGTTCCCAGATGCCATTAAGAAAATCATTGCAGAAAACAGATATCTTCCTGAAAAGTTTTTAATACAGACAAAAGTGCCCTATTCTAGAAAAAAAAAATACTACAAGGGTTATTTATTAGTAAGGAAGAGAAGGAGTACCAGGACTTAAGGCAGAAAGGGATGCACTAACTCTACTGTTTTGTGCAAATAAAGTCGGGCTTATGATCAGGACTGCCCTTGTCTACAAAGCTGCTGATCCCCAAGCCTTGAAGGGAAAAGATAAACATCAGCTGCCAGTCTTTTGTTTGTACAAGAAGGCCTGGACAATGAGAACCCTTTTTTTGTCTGTATTGATTCCCTAAGTACTTGGACTCTGAAGTCAGGAAGTACCTTGCCAATAAGGGACCACCTTTTAAAGTTCTTTTGATATTAGACAATGCCCTTGGCCACCCAGAACCCCATGAGTTCAATGTTGAAGGTGTTGAAGTGCTCTACTTGCATTCAAACATGGTATCTCTAATTCAGTCTCTAGATCAAGTGGTCATAAGAACCTTTAAAGCTCATTACACACGGTACTCTATGGAAAAAGGGACATCAATGCTTTGGAACAGGGGTCCTCAAACTTTTTAAACAGGGGCCAGTTCACTGTCCCTCAGACCATTGGAGGGCCGTTGGAGAGTGCAGCGCACATTCCACACATGTGCAATGTGGGCCCGGGACGAGTTGGCTGCTAAGCAGGACAGGCAGTGGCAGCAAAAACATCCGGCGGGCTAGATAAATGTCCTTGGTGGGCCGCATGTGGCTGTAGTTTGAGCACGCCTGCTTTGGAAGAAAGCCACAGTAGAGAGAACATCACAAAAGTAGGAAAGGATGACACCATTGAAGCTTGTAATTGCTGTAGAAAAAGCCATTGAAACCATCATGTCTGAAACAACAAATTCCTGCTGGAGAACACTGTGTCCAGGTGTTATCCATGACTTCACAGGATTTACCACAGAGCTGATCAAGAAGATCATGAAAGAGATTGTGACAAATAACAAAACAATGACAAAATAAGTGATGGGTGAAAGGTTTCTTGGAGAAATTCAAGAGCTAATACCAGGGCAATTAACAGAAAACAACTTGATATAGATGAGTGCCAGACAATCAGGAAGATGTCAAAGAAGCAGTGCCAGAGAACAAACTAACATTAGACAATCTAGCAGGGGCGTTCTGATTACACCAGACTGTTTGGCTTCTTTTATAACATGGACCCTTCCATGATATGGGCACTGAAACTAAAACAAACAGTGGAAGAAGGATTGGTACCACATAGAAACCTTAGAGAAATGGAAAAGCAAAAACTTCATACAGAAATTCCATTGTATTTTTGTAAAAGTTACACTCAGCGTGCCTTCTTCTCCTCCCTCCTCTTCCACTTCCAATACCTCTTCCACCTCTGTCACTCCTGAGACAGCAAGACCAATGATAATCTGCTTTCATGTAATAAATGGTAAATGCATTTTCTCTTCCTTAAAATTTTATTATTAATAATAACATGTTATTTTCTCTAGCTTATTTTATTCTAAGAAAACAGTATTATATACATTATACATGTAATATATGACATGTGTTAATTGACTACTTATACTGATAAGGCTTCCAATCAGCAGTAACCAATAGCAGCTAAAATTTGGAGGACCTGGGTGGGGGGAGGTCAGTAACTCTAACCCTGATGTTGTTCAAGATTCAACTGTACTACAGTGGCAATTCAGAAGAGATACCTCGCATCTACCAGTCTCTTTACAATCTATTTTTTTTTTCATATTTTTCTTCTCTTTATCTCCTTCTTTTTCTGTGTCTTTTCATAATATCTTTCACTTTTCCACCCATAATTATTTCATTCTCTGCTCCTAATCTTCCCCAAATACTCAGCTTGTAAACTGTACCCACACAGACACACATTTGTAGACATAGTAACCAGTAGCTACCAGTTATTAAGTGCTTTTTATATGCCAGGCATAGTCCTAATAAGTTTATATGCATTTATTAATTGTATGCTTACAATATTTCTATAAGGAAAGTCTTATTACTGTCTTCATTTTACCAATGAGGAAACAGGAGCACGTGAAGGTTAAGTAACTTATCCAAGGTCACACAAGGTCACACTTGTCCTAGCACCTCTAGTTCCCTAAGCATTTGTAATAAATTTGATTTATTACATTGAGAAAGACAGGTTAATTTACTGCCTTAGAGTAAAAGAAAGGCACTCTCCTCGATAGTACAACAGTAGGTAAGGTAGCATGGTGCAATGAATAAAGCCTGTGTTTTCATACCATTAGATCTGGATTTAAATTATCACCATCCCATTTGCAAGTCATGTAAATTGGACTAAGTCTTGCCAATAATTTTGTCTTGGTGTCCATATCCACATATGGATCAAAACTTCTGATAGTATTTTATAGAAATAGCTTTGAAAGAATAAGTGCTAAATGTATAATATTTACTTATTGGTTTCTCTTTTATAAAATTTGAGGAAAATAAATTTAATTTTCTTGAATTAAATTTTTATTCATCATTATATTATTGGGCAATTATCTATGAAAAAAACATTATTTACAATTCAAGTAATACTAACAATCTCTGTAGCTATCCAAATGCCTTGGGGCTTAAGTTAGTTTTTTAAGTTAAGGAAGATTTTTACTAAAATATAAAGTCAGCAGATTTTAGTAATATATTGTGAATACAAAATAAAATTGGATTAGAAGGCCTTAAGGCAGTTTTAATTAAACAGAGCAAGGACAACACCTTCATAAACCCAAAGTCAGGGTTATGTTCCCCTTTAAATTCCTCTTCATCTGGTAGAACTTTAATTCTAAGAAGATAAAATAGTCCAGAGATATAAAACACCAACAGCATCCAATCTAGGGAGCCCTTTCCCAGACTGCAGAACTTGCAATCTTAGAAACCAACAACATCCACAGGGCAAAAATAATTAAAATAAATGGTAGAGGTCAGCAAGTTTTCAAAAAACTATATCAAGTTACTCAAATCAATAATCCAGTGGAATATGTAATAAATAAGGTGGCATGTAATAAAAAAAATTTCAAAGAGTAATAAAATTATAAACCCTTTTGGGAATAAATATTACTAGAAGATGCTCAAGATGTTCATGGATATAATATAATTAAAATAAATAAACTAAAGCCTCAGTAAGATAACTATATCATGTTCATGGATAGGAAAATTCTGCTCCATACAAAATAAATTAATTTAATCAATTAATTCTAAAATTAATCTGTAAATTTAAGTCACCAATCAGAATACTAACAGGATTTATATGGAAAGGGAAAAAGTCAATATAATATTGAATAACAAATATGATATGAGATTTTTCCTACTTAAACATCAATATCTATATCAAATTTTAGTAATAAAATAGTGCAGTATTTTTACAAGTATTAAAAATAAACAGTGGAAAATTATAAACAGCCAGAAACAGATTTATGTATATATGTAATGACATATGATAGAAATGGCATTTAAGGTGAAGAAGAAATGGATATATCATTTTGGGAACAATTATTAATGTTATTAAGTGTGAAGTGTCCAATTTCCTTAAGTACTAAGTTTGACAGTTGATATCTCTGACATTTCACTTTGACACTTCTTGTCTCGTTTTTATTGTGAAGGTACATCCTCATTCTTTCAAATGCATGTTTTGGCTTGTGATTTTCTTTCAAAATTTTTTTAGAGCAATTTTTATGAAACCTTGGGTAAGTAAAAATTTGTGTTATTTTTGAATATGAGTTCTATCGTGGAACCAATGCAGCACAGACAGCTCAAAATATCAATGAAGTGTTTGGGAAGGATGTGGATAATGAATGCATAGTGTATTGATGGTCTGAGAAGTTCTGTTCCAGTGATTTTAATCTTAAAAGTGAGCCATATGGTGATTGAGACCAATGTGGATAATGATAAGCTGAAAACTGTAGTGGAAGTGAATCCATCTTAACCTATGCGTGAATTAGCAGCAACAATATTGGACCATTTGAAATAAATTGGCAAGGTTAAGAAGCTGGATAGATGGGTTCTCCATGAATTAAATGAGAGTCAGGAGAGAAATGGTCTTGGAGCTTGCCTTTCTTTGCTGTCATGACATAAAGGTGAACCATTTCTACATCATATTGTTACGTGTGATGAAAAATGGATTCTTTCTGACAATCTCAAGCCTTCAACACAATAGTTAGATAAAGATGAAGTGCCAAAACACAGTCCAAAACTGAATATTCATTTTAAAAAGCTAATGGTATCTTTGGTGGTCCAGTGCTGGTATAATCCACTTCAGCTTCATGAAACTTGGTAAATCGATTACAGGGGATGTCTACTGCAACCAATTGGATGAAATGATGAGGATGCTTGTGGTTAAGCAGCCCAGATTTGTCAATAGAGACAGACCAATCCTCTTGCAAGAGGAGACAAGCCAATCCTCTTGCAAGACAATGCTCGACCACATGTCGCACAAACAATGCTACTCAAACTACAGCAGCAGGACTTGGAAACTCTCTGTCATCCATTATAACTGACTACCTTTCACCAACTGCCTACCACTTCTTTCAGGCTTTAAACCACTTCTTGCACTTTCCTTGCAAGGAAAAATATTCAATTCTCAACAAGCTGTGGAAAACACCTTTTGCGATTTCATTGCCACTCACTCTCCAGGCTTCTTAGTTGCTTCTTCGTTGCTGGCATAAACAAGCTACCGTTAAGATGGAAAAGCTGTCGATGGTTTAGGCGCATACTTTGATTAATTGTACTGCTTCTTGTTTGAGATATAATAAACTACACTTTTGATTCAAAACTGGACATTTCATATTTAATGACCTCTAGTTATCTATGTGAAAAAAATTAGATGTATATCTTACATACACATACACACACACACATACACACACCATTCTAAATGGATTAAATAGTTACATGCTAGAAAAAATTAAGCATTTAAAAGTAAATAAAAAGATATTTATCATTAGTTGTTTTAGGAAAGTTATTTTATACTAGACTTAAAAAATAATATGAGGAATTATTGATATGTTAAATTTATTAAAATCAATAATTTTATATGACAAAGCACTCTTTAAGAAAACTTGGAAAGAAATTTAGACTGAGAAAAGTTATTTTGTATCAGTATTTAGAATAGATAAAAATAACTCCAGCACATCAACTAGAAAAGGGAAAATAATCTAATATAAAATTTAGAAGTAAAGTGCTAAAGGGTATTTCTCTTTTTTTGGTAAGTAATGTAACTGGAATTATTATTGTTTTTTACTATTAAACATAGATTTTATTTTAAAAAAAGAAAAAGTTGAATGAAGATTAAAACCAACAAATCTCTGATGCAACAATACTTTAAAAGCTATATTGTTGCATGACAAGTTGTCTCAAAACTTAATTGCTTAAAACAATAAGCATTTATGTATTATGTCACTCCTTCCCTTCGTCTGTAGTTTGCGAGTGTCTTAGCTGGGTGGTACTGGCTCGGTGTCTTTCATGAAGTTTCAGACAAGGCATCAACCAGGTCTATAATCATAGGAAGCTTTACTGGGTCTGGAAGACGCACTTCCACGATGGCTCGTCCATGTGGTTGTTGGAAGAAAGCTTGTTTCTTGCTAGTTATTGGCAAGAGGCATCCATTGTTTGCTGCCTATTGTCAAGAGGTCTCATAGGTTGCTTGAGTGTACTCACTGTGTGGCAGATGGCTCTGCACCACTCTCCCCTCCCTGCCACCAACAAGGGAACCCAGAGAGCACAAAAGCAGGAAGCCACAGTGACTGTTATGGCCTATTCTCTGAAGTAGCATAATGTCCTCATTTTTTTTTTCCATTAGTTAAAAGTGAGTCACAAAGTTTACCACACACTCAAGGGGAGGAAAATTAGGATTCATTTTTTATAGTGTGCCAACAAATTTGCAGACATGTTTCAAACCATCTCTGATGAGGATAACTTCTGCATTCTAGAAGCAGAATAATGCATGTATGTAAAATTAAAACAGTCATATATACATATATATTATATGTAATTTAACTTATACATATGATATGATATCATACATATGATATGATTTTACATATGATAAAAACATCAATGGAAATGGTAGATTTCAACTTAGGACAGTGGTTCTTTCTGGAAAGAATGTCAGGAAAATAGAATGAGTCAGTAAGGCCTATAAGCCCAATAGACTTAGTAAAGCATGCACCACTTTAATATTTTAGTAATTAAGAAAATGAAAATTAGTGACACTTTGAAACACCATTTCCTATCCCTCACATTGATTCAAGCTTAAATCTCTGAAAATAGCAATTGGTGAGAAGGATGTAGAGTACAACCTTTTACTCACTACTGTGGAAGGTAGAAATTTTAGACAACACTTACTGAAGTTTTAAACAAACACACCTTATGACTCTTCTGTATATACACCAAAAAAATTCTAGCACAAGCACACCAAAAGTAGTAAGTATTAGGACACTTATTATGGCATTGTTTATAATAGTAAAAATAAAATAGTCTAAATATTCATCAATGGGAGAATAGATACATAAAAAGTAATGCATCCACATATCCAATTCTATGCAGATATAACAATGAGTTAATTTACATTTATCAATATGGATAGAATTTGAAAATAAGATGTTGAGGGGTTTCTTTTTGCAGAATAATGCCATGTATGTAAAATTTAAACAGTCATATATATTATATATAATTTAACTTATACATATGATAATATAAAATATAAAAACATCAATAGAAATGGTAGATTTCAACTTTAGGACAGTGGTTCTTTCTGGAAAGAATGGCAGGAAAATAGGATGAGTCAGTAAGGTCTATCAACAGATTTCAGAAATATCTGTAGTTCTGTCCTTTAAATATTAAAACAAAGATCATTAAATATAATAGATATTAAAATTAGTACAGTCTAAGTGATGTATTCAAGGCTCTATAATTTTTAATACTCATAATGTAAATATTTTTAAAAAACAGGTTGAAAAGTCAAAATTAGAATATCTTACCAGTCATACTGTACTGTAGATTCAGGAAGGACAGGATTGGAATCACAGATGTCACGATTAAGCTGTATAAACTCAGGAACATTATTTCATCTCTTTAAGTTGCAGGATCTTCATTTTTAACATAGGATTTTTGTGATTATGAAATGACATAATGTTTGCAGAGTGCCCAAAACAGCCTAAAAACTAGATAATTGTTTACAGTTATTAATTTAATCAGGTGTAAGTTTTCTTCCCTATCTCAGCCACATTCTTCTGTTATATATTGGTAAAGTGCAGTTGGAATTTGGTGATTCTCACATCATTCCTGAGTCATCCACATCACAATTGCTTCTCAGTATTGTGGGTTTAACCAGTCACTTTACTTCTATGAACAATCTGAAACTCACAAATGCAATCATTGCCATAGACGGCTGCTCCATCTTCACAGCGAACTTTTCTCTACTAGAACATCACATGATGCTGTTTAGGTATATCATAATTTGCTGAATACCTGGGATAGCTAAATAACATAAGAGAAGTTACCAGTTATAACCCCACTATATTTGAATTTTCCATAATACAAAGGAAAAATATCAAGAGGGTTAAACCTGTCACTGGAAGAATTTCACAGATGTCTCCAGTTTCTATTCTGATCTTCTGTCCTCCTGGAAAGGACCCCCACAAAACTTCTTCTAATTTCCACTCTATAAATCTCCTTCTTCTTTTTAAGGAATCCCATTATGCACCCATTAGAATTGGTTTCCCTCTGGAATTATTCTCCTTTCTTGAAAGTCTTAGTCATTCATTAAAGAACGTACTGCCTGGGTGTCACCAATACATTCCATAGTGGCCTTTGGCATTCCTAGACCCACAGGACAGTCCAGGGTTGTGAGGTTGCTTAGATACCCTAAAACTTGAAGAGCATTTCAGAGCAGGCATGAACAAGCCAAGTCTGCCCTTTTGGGAAGTATGAATTGCACACAATTTGGGTTTTTTCATGTCTAGCAGAAAATCCACTTGATCTCTTACAAACATATAGTCACTTACACATGGGCACACCCATCTCTTAAAGACATACTATCAGCATAGCATCTAAACACATTTTGTGGAAAGCACTTTCCTAAAAGCCTCTCAAATATTTAAGACCATCTGCCTCACAATGAAGTTGGAATTTCATATTATTGTCTCAAAGATTATTAGCATTATGTATTTTACTCACTCCTACCCCTATTCTCAAATTGCACACCCATGCCAGAATTAAGAAATAAGCCTTCCTGGGCCATAAACTACCTAGTGGTTACTATTTAGCTATGTAAACAGCAAGATAAAGACTTTTTAAATGCCACTTATAAAAGCTTAAGTGGCATTTAAAGCTTAAGACTTTTCATTCTTCCTAGCTTCTAGGGAGGTGGGTGGTAAAAAGATGAGAGTTTTGGGGAGGATGATATGTTTTTCATTTTGGGAAGAATGAGATATGTTCTTCAGTTAATTGCTATTACTGTTTTTGTTATTGTTGTCATGGTTGTCAGTTATTATAAAAGCCGTATGCTTTGCATTTGGCTTCATGGAAGGTAGATGTGCTATAAATTGTTATGCAATGTTTTATGTTTAGGTGAACAGTTTATCGTTGTGTTTTCCCCTTCATTTTAGATTTTATATATATATGTGTGTGTGCATATATATATATATATATGTGCGTGTGTGTGTGTATATATATATATGCCTAGAAATCTGTATATGGTGGTAACTCAATGTGATTCAAGAGATTTACATTCTAATTACTTGGCTTGATAGTTAAAGAAGGAAAAACCATCTGATAATCCTTAAGCATCTAGGCAGCAAATTTGGTAGAGTGAGAGAGAAAAATAGAGAAAGACAAACACAGAGAATTAAATGTGAAGGTTTCATGGGAAACAAGGAGACATTCATTCTTAATCAAGCCAAGATCTGGTGTCAGTTTTAAAGTGAATTGCTATCAGCAAAGAGAATTTGTTCGCCAAAAGGCAAACCAACGAAAATCAAATGGATTAGATTGGATAAATGCCATCTTCACTTAAACCCTTCAAGTAAGATTATTCAGGGCTTTGCATTTCAGGTACACTACTAAAAATATTTTGAAATGAGAGGCACGAGCTCAAAACTTAGACTCTGCTTCTAGAAACTTTGGCAACTAACCATCCCTTATTTTAAAAAGTAAGGTTTTCTCCTGCATAGAATGTAGTTTTTTTGCAATTTGCAAAACAGTCATCCCTTTAAATTATATCATTGTTTACCAGGGGAAAGTTAATTGAAAAACATGTTTTTCTAACTAAATGGAAGTCTGCATCATGCAGGCAATAAACATTCTTGCTTGAAAGGAATTCTTGCTCCTTCTTCTAAGACTGCCATGGGAATAAAATAGAAAAAGAAAAGAAGAAAAAGCCCCACACAGTCTTGAAGTTGTGTCTGGCTTAGGAGCCAAATAGGATTTTGAAGCCTACAAGTTTTCTCTTCACTTCTAATTTTAGCACCCACAAATTTCCCATTTGGCAAATCGTGTTCCCCAAACCCAAATGCAAGCCATTTTGAGGAATGCTAGTGTCTGTTGTTCCTTGTTAACAACCCTGGCTAATCTGCCTCACTGCACATTTGGCAAAAGTTTATTCTATAGTTCCTGCATGCCCATATAGTATGAGGTGAAAGTGAAAGGAAGCAGTTAGTCTGTAATACCAGTTCATGACATGAGGAAGGGAAATCTTTTCAAATGCAAACGATCTGTGGGTGAGGACTAAGGGGCAGGTAGACTTTACAACATAGGCCTCTCCCTAAATAGGACACTGCTTGTGGATTCTTTGCTTCTTTTTTTGTTGATAGGGATAATTTCATTTAAATAGAATTACACACACCCTCCTATGTGCTCTCACAGCAGTTTTCTTGAACACTTGTTACAATAGATTATTAAGCCCTGCCGTGTAAGGTTGATTGCTTTTTATGTCTGTATCATCCACTTTTCAATGAACTCTTGGTTTTATTAATTCCTAAAATCCACACAGAACCTAGCATGGGGCCTTGCATATAGTATATGTACTGGTAATATTTGAAAAGGAATGAAAATGACTGCTTTCCTCTTCTTCTTATTTATCAATCACTTACAATCCCTAAGGATTTGGTGTTTAGAGTGGAGAAGGTGATTTTTAGGTAATGATCATTAACAAATTTAAAAGTAGGTGCGATTTCTGAAATTGGAGTAAAATATGTTTGGGCGAAAGGTAAAGAGATTTACAGTTTTGAGTGTCGCCTCTGTGCCGGGCCCTTTATCTCATTTAATCTTCTTACACATCTTATAAATATATAATATTACCTCCATTGTTTTTAATAAAGGAACTAAAGTTCAAAAAGACAAAATCACTTGCCTCAAACATGCAACTATTTTATTCTAGAAATGGGACTTAAACCTGGATTCCAAAGCATGCAATTTATTCAGCAAAAAATAAGGCAGAAGTAGAAAAAGGTGTATAATTATTGACAGATAAATAGAACCATGAAAACCAACCCATTCTAAGATAAAAATATATGAAAATGAATTTGTACTGAATGAGCATCTTCCCTTAGTTCTTCCTATATCAATGGAACATTTTTTTAAAATTTGAATACAAAAACTGCATTAGGGTGGGGTTCAAATTTTCCATCCTCACTTCTTGCTTAGGGTTTAAGTGAATAAAATCTGCCATAACTTTTTTAAGAAGCATATTTTCACCTTGACAACACTTTGATTTCATGAAGCAATTATTACTATTTTTAACATTTATTCAACAAAGTAACATTGTAATCAAATTAGAGGTTTCAAAAAACCTTATAGTATAAGAACATTCCCTAACCATCTCCTTACATAAAATTGAAGAGGAGCTCTTTTCTTTTTTATCAATTCTAGAGCTTCTACACAGAGATTCTGCTTCTCAGAAGTTAAATTATATACACATATATAGTCCCTCTATAAATGATTGGTAGGGAAATTGCTGATTGTTCAGAGAAGGTCATTCAGCAAATGTTAGAAGTATAGAACAACCAAGATGGCAGCCAAAACTTCCACTCATCCTACCCAGAGTTTTATTCAAAATTCAATCTGTATAATGACTATTTTTAAAACACTTGTACAAGTCATAATATCTCACAATATTTCTGTGAACTAGTCAGAGTAAGTTTCACTTTTCATACGCTTGATGACCAAAGTTCATAGAACTTTGGTGATTTTTTTGGGGGGGAATAAAAGTAGATGATATATATATAGATGGAAAGATAGTGGAATATATATATAAAAATAGATGAAAGAAAGAAAAGGAAAGGAAAGAAAGAAAAGAGGAAGGGACAGAGGGAGGGAAGGAAAGAAATATGCATTCTCAACTAGGCAACATCGCCCCCAGTGGGTGAAAATTAATTCTTAAGGAGGTGAATAAAAATCTTACTTTTTAACGTATAAACTCAGATATACATACATTATATATATACTTTATATGAAAAGACATACAGTGTATCTGTGGCATTAAAATTTCATGGTAGGATGATTAGGAAAAAAATTTAGAAGTCTTAAGGAGAAAGTAATTTTTAAAAGCTTGATAAACACTGAGAGATTGGAGCAGGATGTGACAATAACATTCAGATGTTTTACTATTGATATCTTATTACTCTTTGTTCTTCCATTCTTTGAGATACAGAATTTTCCCTGAAGAGGGTTTGAAACGTAAACCCACCTTTTGCTTGAAGATAGGAAAGTAAGTTTCTACTTCCCATGAATTCATGCTGTGGTCCTAATGGGCTGGGTGACTCAGTCTATTGTGAGAGACTAACAGGAGCATTGAGTTTGAGAAGAGAAATAACCTCTCAGGGAGGGAGGAAGGCAAAAGAAGGTGAGTGGATGGAATGAAGAAATGAAGGAAAGGCATTACCAAAGGGGAGCCTCAGAAGCCCAGGAACTGAACTGAGAAATTTTACTCCAAATAGGAGGAGACGTGAGGTCCATTAAGAGCCAAATAAGTGTGTCTGGTAGAGAAATACTGTAAGAAATGGCATTCAAGAGGTCAGAAGCCAAATGGAGTTGTTTTTCCTATTTGAAACATAGAATGTTTTATTTGCTTGACATTCTCTTCCTCTTTTCTTTACCTGGTTAACTCTTACTACTCTTCCAGTATCATCTCAAGTGTTTCTCCATGAAACATCCCCAGATCCCCACAGTGGACCCTAATCTCTCACTAATTTGTGATCACCCTGTAATAGTTGAGATAGCATCTATCACATCATATCATAGTTTATGCCCACAGAGAATGATCTTCTTAATATATGAACTGGATTTTATTCATATTGGATTGTTTGTTGACAACCACATAGCTTGCACATAATAGATGAATAAAATATTCTCCCCTTAGTACCTGAGCAAGTAAAGATAATTATGGGCAAGGATAATTTCGTTTAACCCAAACTCCCCTCACTTATCCATATTAGTCAGTTGAATTGAGAACTCTTGACCCCAGGTCTTAAAGAAGGAAAAGCTTACATATTTTTGGATGGTGCAGACAGCACAGAAAACAGAGGTGCCAACTCCCTGTCCCCTGAAGCAGAACACTTTCACAGTCTGGGAATTTCCCTGGAGAATGACTATATTAATAGCAACATCAAGGCTTTCTCCTGGTCTGTGTGCCACTGGGGCCACATTTTCAGTGCATATTTAAAACAGAGATGTTAGCAATTTAGTTGAATTTCCAAGCATGATCCTTATGCAGTGTCCTATATATTGAAATTAGATTTTGTTTATTTCCTGTTTCTGCTGCTATTATTAGCTGAAGGGACATAATATTCACTGAAATATTTCGTCAAAATTTTTAGATCAGAAGTGGCCGATTGTTTCTAATCAGCTTATTTACTTAAAATATCATTTCTTATACTATGTATTCATTATTTGACTCAATTGCTTAAATGAGTTTGGTGAAACAAAATTTAGGACCACAAGAAACTAAAATCTTCTTGTAATCAGTAATTATTAGGAATATAATATTATTGTTTTCTTTTCACAAACTTTATATTTGTTCTATTTTCTTTACCCAAGAATGAAAATCACAAATGAAATGAATTTTTAGAGTTTCCTTACTATAAAAAAATATGTATGCAATTTTAAAATTATGCACGAGAAAGAAAAATAAGGAATTCAGTCATGGCTGGAGGAGAAGGGAATATAATCAATGCTGGGTATAGAGGTGATCCAAAATATATTTATAGTTTTCTTTCTTTAATGAAGATCTGACCCAATTGAGTGATTGGGTACACAGGTGTTCACTGTATTCCTATCAATTCTTGTCCATGTATGTGAAATATTTTACCATAACAAATAAAGTTTTCCCTAAAACAAATTGTTTAGGCAGTACATTATGGCCAATACTGATAATTGTCTTTGCAGTAGCCATTGCCCAGCTTTTTTCTAGCCAACAGATGTGTAACTTTTTTCTACCTCCTCTGAGCAACCTTGTCCTTCAGGGTGGTCCAGCCCTCCCCCTCCAGCTGCAGGGAATGAATCTGATCATCTCTTTGCCAATGAATGTTTTGGGCAAAAGGTATAATATAATTCTGGCCAATAAGAGGGAAGGGATATTTGAGGGAATTCTGGGGAAACTTTCTAATTTTTAAATAAGGACACACGAATACAATTGTCGCTTTCCTGCCTCTGGACATTACTGTATTCATTTGATTCTTGGAACTGCTGCAGTCATTCTAGTAGCTGGGGAGCCTAGTCTTGAATGATGAAAGAATAATTGGTAAAGGGCCAGCAGAAATACGGAGGGGAGCGGGGCAGGTTAGTTAATTATTGAATTACCTAACCATGTAACTCTTGTCTTTACACTTCTTGTTATGGGAGATGAAAAATACTCTTCTTTTAAGTTATTTTTTTAATTGAGACAGCTAAAAGCTTTTGAGTTGATACATGCTTGTTTGTTGACTTATTCTTCTGTTGGACTGTATATTTAGAATAAATTCCCAGCAGTAGAGTTATTATTCTTTGTTGCTCTTGAAATATATTTTAAAATTACTTTTCAATATAACAACCTTAAAATTTAACTGCCTAGTAAAATGCAAAGACTATGAATAATAACAAAGATCATAATAATATTTTTATGGGTAACAAGCCATGTTAAAATCTGTTGAGAGATGTTGATCTTCAATCCAAAAAAAATGTCAAAGCTGTGCCCGAGTTCATAATATTGCCTAAAATTTCAGGAATATATAGGCCTCCCTGAGCCCATTCATTGTCTGAATTATAGGTTAGAAATCCCTGCTACAGAGTTTCATATAATATAAAATACTTCCACATCAGTTATTTCTTCTGATGGCTGGGCATGCTGATCTTTAAAAAGAGTTCCATGCTATTATTTTTATTTATAAATATCTTTTCTATTCCAACAACAGGTTAAAGAGCTTTAAAATTAATGTGTTACTACTTATCTCTCTGGAATGAAAACTATTTTATCCCTTTGTGCTGCTTTTCTTTTAAATTTCTTTAATTGCCCAGTCAAAAATTGTTTATGTGGGTACTGTTCTTCGACTTCTCCCTACTCTTATCTTTTTGTGTTGAAGAAGGTGGCTCTGGAATCATTGGCAAACATCAGGCATTTTTAAGTATCATTAGCAAATTGTTGCAAACAGAGAAGATAAAGGAGCCTCTGGTTGTCAGAGCCATTAATACTGATTAAAATAGGCTGTGTGGGCCCATGGTTTAAGTTTGTTTGTTTTGAAGCATTCACAGTGTAAAGAATCCAGGCCAGCCTTCCCCACTGCCATGGCAATATCCAGGTTTTCGGGTGTATATGATGGGTAGAGTATTCTCCAACAACTGGAACATTAGCCTGGTCCAAAATTGTACTTGCATAAATAAAAGTAAGAAAAATAAAAAGATGTCTGTATTTTTGGAAATTTAACTAATCCAGTCTCCTTGTAGTCATTAGGACAGACTGATATTATATAGACACTCCCATCCCTAATTTCACATATTATTTCCATGCACTAATACTGATAAAATACTCAGAGTGTTTTAACAAGCTCTTTAGTCTTTGTCCCAAAATAGTGAAGACTTTTTATCTTTTTCATTGAATTCCTTCATTATTAATAAAAGGGGTTCTTAATTAATAGAAAAACAGACAACCAAAAGACAGTGAACCAAGATATTAGTATCAAAAAGCAAGAGAACGTTTACCAAATGCACCATAATGCAATACTAAACCCTTTATGTATGTGATATCATTTAATTTAGTCATTTAAACAACCCTATGAGATGAGAATTATTATACTTACTTTACATACAAATAATTGTAACTTAGAGATACCAATTAGGCAGTCCAAGTTCACACAACTGTATACAACAAAACCAAGATGCAAATCCATATGTATAGTATACTGACATATATTTTTATATTTAAATATGCATGTTACATATGTGTGTCTGTGTTATACATCTCATGCCTTACATTTATATTATTTGTATGTACATTTCTCTTATTTGTGCCCTCTCTTTTTCATCTTTCACATCAAAATCTCTTTTTATCAATACAAATGAATCTTTAACTTCAACATGTACATTTGTGGTTAAGTCAGTCTCTAAACTTCATAGAATACTTTTTCTCATATACTGTAAGGATATAAAGAAAAAAATTGCTTTTGCCAACTTTTAATAACATAAACCAAGGTCTTCTGAGGTTTAAAGAGGCTCATTTTTCCTTTTATAATAATTTATTAATAGAATCTAATAGCCATAACACACATAAACATTACATTTTAAAACACTGAAATTTTAGCATCCTAAGTTGATATATACTGTATGAATGTCTAAAATTGCTTTTATTCTGTGATTTTGTTTTCCATCAAAGATCAAAATGAATCTGCATTTCTCTGTCATGACGTCATAACAGATGGGTGAGAAATGAGTTTCTTCACAAACACACAAATATCACCTTTCAACTTTTTGTTTTACTTCAAAACTCCTAATTCTTGAAGGAGATTGTTCTGATTTAAGTAATTTAAGGAGATTCTGGTTCAAATGAAATATCAAAACCCTGATAGGAACTGCTCCTGACTGCCAGCAGCCTCCACCAGCTGTTTGTGTGGCGCTAGGACAGCAAACACGCACCTGAGAAGGGTTAACCACTCACTTGAAGAACAACTTCTGCACAATTTAGGGTGGATGTTTTACATAGCAAGGGAATATATATTTTTCTACTTTTCATTAATTATGTATTTTTAAAAATATCTTCCTCAACAAATTTGCTTTCCTTTAAGGAAAAGTCTGCAGTACTACTTCACTTCCCCGCACGTTTCTTATCTCTTTCATATATTCAGGTTACAGAGGAGGAATTGTCATCTCTTTTCTCTAATTTACACTACACAAAGTCAGAAATAATGGTATTTTCTGCTTGAATGCAAACCAATCATTTATCTGGATGCCCCTGAAAAGACTTAATTTGCTCAACTAGTCAGTATTCTGCCACCGTTAAAGGATTCCAGACTCACACTTGGACTTTTCTTTTAACTCACGTTTTTCCCCGTTTGCCCCCACATACCACCTCCTCAAGCTTTCCCAAGTGGGAACTGGCTGCCAATCCCTCCCCTTCACCTCCTTCAGGCTATTATTCTGTGCTCTAGTTACCACCAGCACTCCTTCTCAAACCTAAGGACTCACATTTGCCTAAAATAAATAATAAGCAGAAGGAACAGACAACCGGCTTGTTTTTGCCACCTTTTCTGAGAGCATGAGGTAATGCTGACCTATTCACCAAGTGCTGCAAATGGCTGACAGACACTTGGAGAATCTCAGTGCTGAGAGATGAGGAATGTCCCACTAGGCCTGGCAGCAGAGTCCAACCCAACACACAAGAGGCTTTCTAAAGGCACAGTGGGAAGAATTTTTAATGTTTCCATTCAGAGGGGGATTTCACTGCTCGTTTACAAACCACCTAGACATTTTGTTATGCTTGGAGTGAGAATGTGTCCTTTTTTTTTTTTTTTTTTTTTTTGTGGATTCTTACACTATTCTGCAAAACTCTGAACAGGATCAATACTATTAAACCTCAGCTTGTTTTATTGGCATTTCTTATTTTCCAGCCTAATGAAACAGACAGAAAGAATATTGAAGTTAATGTTCTGTTATCACAAATGATTAGCAAATTCTACCTATTTTATAGTTTGGGGGCCTTAATATATTAAGTCCCCTCCAAATTAATTCAGTATATTTGGTAAGTAAATAGAATTACATATTTAGAACCAAGAGAGGTAATGAAGAAAAAACTCAAGAAGGGGATCGATTAAGAGAGTGCAGCACATACATGTATGCTATGTACATACATATATACACACATATACCTAAAGATGTATATGTGTGTATATATGTAACACAAACATGTATGTTGTTAAATATGTATATACATACATATTATTGTTACAATATGTTGTTACAAACATGTATTTTGTTAAATATGTATATACATACATATTGTTGTTAAATATATATATTTAACAACATACATGATGTAAAATTACATGTTATTCTCATATATCTCACTTCTCTGTGTCTCAGACTCCCTTCTGTAAAATAGGATTGGCTAGCTAAAAGTCTCCAAAGTTCTTTTCTACTTTTAACTATAATAAATCTGTAAACTTTGAAGATTTGAAGTCCCACAGAAGTTCAAAGGAAGAAGCTGATATGAGATGCCATGGTTACAAAAATTTTCATGGAGGGAGGACCCAAGTAGTATTTGAAGGGTAAACATAATATGTTAGAAACTATAGAATAGGTGATATTCAAAAATATTCTAAATTATGTATGGATATGCAAAGAGTCAAAATAACAAAAACATATTGATATAAAACAAAACTAATTAACATACTAAAAACAACACATCTATACATATATAAGTACTTGTTCTGTGAACTACACTGTGAAACAGTGTTTCTGTTTACAGTTACAGTAAACAGTTACAGTGTTACAGTTTACTCTGTAAAACAGAAGACGTGGACTTTTCCATACGTGGTGCTGGTTCAACTGAATATCCATATTTTTAAAATATATGAATATTGACCTCCACCTCACACCATGCCCAAAATTCAACTTCAAAAGAATTGTAGATATAAAAGCAAACAGTAAAACAAGCAGAAAAAAAATTCTAGAAGATAATGTAGAAGAAAATCTCATGTCCTTGGAGTAATCAAAGATTTCTTAAACAGATTTCTTAACCAGTAGCCATAAAATGTTAATAAATAAAGCTTTGAAAACACATTGACTGCCACACTAGAAGAAAATATTTCCTTAGGGCCACAGTGTTTTATTACAAAAATTGAATAAAAATTTCAAAAACAAAATGATCTTTTCTAATTTAATACAAAATTTGTTATTTTTTATTGTTTTCTGTGAGTTATATGCAACTTGAAAAGTAGTTCACACAGCTCCCGAGGTGAAGAGACATGAGTTTACATATACTTCATGAGGCCCTGGGTTCAAAACTAGTGTGAGCTAAATACAACTCACAGGGCAGTTAATGTGTTAAAATTAAAAATGGCAGTTCATTAAGGTTCATCAAAGTCATTAAGGATGAGAAAAATCAATTGTAAGACTGGGAAAATATTAGCAATATACATGTTCTACTTCTTTTAAAACACATTGAAAACTCCCACAAATGAGTAACTAAAGGATATAAAACCTATGTAAGTAATGGCAAAATACTAAATAGTCACTTCAGAAAACAGGATATACAAATGCCCAATAAGAATATGAAAACGTCTTTAAATCTTTAGTTATCAGGAAAAAGCAAATTAAAACCACAATAAGCTACCCCTACCCTCCCACTAGAATGGCTAAAATTAAACAAAAAAAAAATTGGCTGGGCCCAGTGGCTCACGCCTATAATCCTAGCACTCTGGGAGGCTGCGGCCAGAGGATTGCTTGAGCTCAGGAGATAGAGACTAGCCTGAGCAACAGTGAGACCCTGTCTCTACTAAAAATAGAAAGAAATTAGTCAAACAACTAAAAATAGAAAAAATTAGCTGGGCATGGTGGCGCATGCCTGTAGTCCCAGCTACCCAGGAGGCTGAGGCTGTAGGATCACTTGAGCCAGGAGTTTTGAGGTTGCTGTGAGCTAGGCTGACACCACGGAACTCTAGCCTGAGCACCAGAGTGAGATTTGGTCTCAAAAAAAAAAAAAAAATCACACCAACTCTTATGGTGAATATGCAGCAACTAGAACTCTCATACATTTCTGGTGCTAATTTACATTGATATAACCACCTTGATAAAATTTTAGCAGTATTCAAAAACCTGAGTATATTATGCACTAAGAATTAGTAATTCTACTACTAAAATTGAAATTGATGTATAAACTCAATAGAAATGAATGATATGTGTACTAAAGGCAGGAAAATATGGACAGCAGCTTCATTCATGCTATCCAAACTTGAAGACCAAATTGTGGCAAATTCATACAACAAAATGCTATACATTAATGTAAAATACAGATTAACCACCATGCAAAGGCAAATAGTCATAATACTAAATAAATTAGACACATGGGAGTCCATATTGTACAGATAAACATATAATTCTCTGTATATAAAGTTCAAGTACTGTCAAATCTAATCTATTATGATAGAAGTCAGAATAGTGCATATTTTGGGGGATAGTATTAACTGGAATTTAAAAAAATTGTCTATTTAATTATATAAATTTTATACTGCACTGTAAGAAAACTAACAAATGTCTTTTAAAAAAAATAAGAAAATTGAACTCATGTTTACATAGAAAGGTAAAAGTATAACCAAGTAGAGCTTCTTTTTCGGTAAAAGGTTGGTTTAATTATCAAAAGTCAATGTTATTCACCATATTAACAGAAAAAAAGGAAAATCTTATTTCAGTATATATAGAAAAATGATTTGATAATATTCAAACCCCCTCATGACTTAAAAAAAAGAAAGACATATGAAGCTAGGAATAGATAAGATCTTACTTAACTGATAGAATATCCATTAAAAAATAGACTACAGAAAAAAATAATACTTAATCATGAATCATCAGAAGTTTTCATTCTGAAATTGGAAATAAAATGAAGATGATTGCTAGAAGCTCATCTAGTTGAAGTGCATACAATATCCTGCCCAGTACAAAAAACACAAGAAAAAATACAAATATAATGATTGGAAGTGAAAAAATAAAATATTCTTAGCCAACAGACTGTATACATAGAAAACTCAAAAGGACTTTCAGAAAAAATTGGAATCAATAATCAATATAAAAACATTAATGAATAGAAATTGATGTGTAAAATTAATGACATTTTTTCTATAGTAGCAACCAAAATAGTTTTTAAACTGCCATTGAGCTAGCATCAAAAACTTCAAATACCAATGAATACATCTTTTTTTTAAAAGACGTGAAAATTCCTCACACACAAAAAACTACAAAAAATATTGCAGAAAGTTTTCAAAAAGTCAATAGGGTAATAGCCCATGTTCGGTAGAGCAAAGATATCATTTCTCACAAAATGTTTTATAGGTTCATTGCCAAACCAGTCATTATTCTAGCAGAGGGTTTTTTCTTTTTTTGCAGTTGTAAAACTGAGTCAAACTTCATAGAAAAATCCCAAGAGGAAACTATATTCAAGATGAACTCAAAGAAGAACAAAGGTGAGCTACTTATATTTCCATATATCAAGGCTTATTGTAAAACTAACAATAATTTACACTAGGTGGTATTTATGCAAATGTAGACAATAGTATGATGGAATAAGAGTCTGGAAACAGACTACCCATGAATGGATACTTGATCTATGATTTTAGAGAGCAGTGGTGTAAAGATAACCTTTTTCACACATGATGCTGTATCAACTGGATATCCACATGGAGATAAAAGAATGAATCATACCCTTACTTTACATCTTATCCCTAAACCAGTTCCCACTAGACTGTAGGTCTAAATACAAAAATAAAAATAATAAGGTTTCTAAAAAATAATATGAGGAAATGTATTTATGCCCTTGGCACAGGTAAAGATTTCTTTAATTGGAAACAAAAATCACTAACCATAATGATATGGAAAATAGTGATAAATCAGACATGTCAAAATAAAGGCATCTAATTAATTAAAAGACACTCTTAAGAGAAAAGAATCAATTTTGATACAAAGAAGCAGCAAAGACTCTATATAATATATAAAGATCTTCAACAAATCAATATAAAAAGTAGACAACTCAATTGAAAAATTAGTAAAAGATTTTAACAGGAATTTCATAAAGAAGGACACCCATATATATAAAACGATTTTCGACATTATAAGTGATTGAGAAAATGTGAATTAAAATGTGATAAGCACACACACTATCTCAACAAAATGGTTAAAATTAAGTAGACAGATGATACTAAGTTTTGGTAAAAATGTATTAAAATGGCACTTTCCAGACAATGATGATAAGAGTTTCAAACACTTTACAGAACTATTTTGCAGTTTTTATAATCCTTTGGTTTCAGTCTCCCATTTCTTAAGTGGTGGCTTAGGTGTGTTCACACCTTCTTAATTCCAGGTTTGCAAAGATGCAGCAGCAGAGCGGAAGGGCTCCTAAGAGGTGACAGCTGAGAATCCTGTGGCAGCCCCTCCCCCAAAATTATAAGGTGAAGTTCAGTTAAGGTGCTGTAAGGCTAGCCCTGTATACACCTTGTTGCCACAGAAATAGCTAAAGTCAAAATAAAGGAAATAAGGTATAAAAGATGCCCAGCATATCCCCTACCCCTGCAACATACAGGGTTTCCTACAAGTCTGATCTGTTAGGGTCTTCAGAGTAATTGTCAATCATTAATAAATGGTTATGCAAGATTAATTGAAGTTACAGTCTACTGTCCCCAGAGTAGCAATTGTTCCTTAAGACTATAATTGATATTTATCATTTCCTCCTTCAACTAATGCTAAATCTTTTTTTCATGCATTTTGCTGGATACATGTTCCACACTTAGTGAATAGACCAGGGTGGAGGACCTAAGGCCTTAAGGCCAAATGTGGCCTTCTAGGTCCTCAAGTGTGGCCTTTTGACTGAATCCAAATTTTACAGTACAAACCCTTTTATTTTTATTAATACATTTTTATTTTACTTTTAAAGTGAACTTATTTAAAATGCCAAAGAATAAAATAAGTTTCAACAAAATAATCCTCCCAGATTGACTGGCACAATCAGAACATTAGTAAGCCATAGGACTTAATTGACAGTTGCTACGCTCAATATTTAGTTCTAACTTCCCCCACCTGACTGGCACCGCTACCACATGAGGCTGGATGGTGAGAGTTTATGAGGATCTGCTACGCCCGTCTGTTATCAGCTTTTGACAACGGTGTGCTGTGTTTCTATTTGAGTGGAATTTGTGAATATTTGCACAGCTTGGCAGTATTTTTTAAATCTGTCTGCTTAATGGTCCATCATGTCAAAGAAGACCAAGAGAACACTGAAGGAAAAAAACAGATTTTTTAATGAGGATTAGGAATTGCAATATCATCCTGTTTCTGCTAAAGCTGAGATGATTTGGTTGCTTTATGATACTGCAATATCAACATTAAAGAAGTTCAATTTTAATCAGCATTATGACACTCATAAGGACTACAAATATTTTAAATTAGAGGGAGAGGCACAAAAGGTTGTATTGCAGAAATTAAGAGATGAAAAGCAAAAGCAAAGGCAATTCTTTTGTGCAGCGAAAAGACCTGGAAAAATGCCACTGAAGCAACTTATAAAGTAGCTTACATACTCGGGGAAGAAAGAATGATGTAGAAATTGTGGAAGAATGCTTTGTTGAAATTTTAGGATGCTTAGACCCCAATAACATTTCAAAGTACAAACAACTGCCCCTTTTCTAGGAGAACCATGACTTAGCCTTCAACTTAACAGAACAATTTCATGCAATACTTCAAAAGGAAAATATAAATTATTCAATTGCTCTGGATGAATCAATGGATACTTCTGACTTGGTACAGGTTTTATACTTCCTTTGGGTCATAACAGAAGATTTTCTTTGCTATGAACAGTTATTTGCTTTGGGCACTCTTGCAAATAGAACACAGGAAATAGATATCTTCAACAACTTTCAAGATAAATGTTGTGAAGTTGAACTTAATTTGGTAAATTTAGTGAGTGTATGTAAAGATAATACACTGTGCATGACAGAAAAACATGAAGGGCTTATTGTACTGATTTTAAAAAGCATTAGCAGATCCAGATGCTCTCCTTCCTTTTCATTGTATCTTGCATCAGCAAAATCTCTGTGCTGAAGCTACTATTTAAGTGACACTTTGCAACAAGTTATAAGTATCATTAAGTATATTCCAGCAAATGCAACACGACATCCTCTGTTTTGTAACATCCTAAAGTTGCACATGAGGTATTCAGTGTGGATTTGCCATATCATTCTAAAGTGTGTTGGCTATCACAGGGACAGGTGTTGGCCAAAAGTTTGTCTTTGTGAGAACAGATAGTAACATTTTATGAAGAACAGAATCAGCAGTGTGAATTATTGAAAGAAGATTTCTATAGGAATGCACCATTTCTGTGTGATATTATGTCAAATCAAAGTGACTTGAATATTTCTTTGCAAGGTTAAACTATTAATAGGCCTGTAGATTATATATCACAAAAAATCCAAGCATTTCGAAAAAGCTATCTTTTTTCAAAATATTTCTTCTTCAAAAGGAAATTTCCTATGAACATTTTCTCCCATTAGCAAAGGTCACTGATGAGCAGGATGATACATGCGAATCATGTGAAGAATACGCAGCTGTTATAGACCTATTAATTGGAGAATACAATGAAAGGTTCACTGACTTTGAGAATCATGGCATCACACTCAAATTAGCATTTCATTCTCACCTAGTTTATATCACCAAGTCACCTAAGAACTACGGGTAGAATTGATTGAGCTCTCAGTAGTTGACATTTTAAAGTCATTGCCCTTTTATTTGCACATAAACATGAACTCTCTGATGGGTATTGAAAATAATGCATTCTCCAGACCAATGGTCACATATAAAATGCCAGATATTTTGTTGATCCATTTCAGTAAAGACAGAGGAGCTATTTATGAGGCTATCTGTTGTTTAGGTTTGTGTTAGTCTGTCATGATCCATCCAGTTTTTGTAAGAGCCAAATAAAATTAAGTTAAGTGGGGATTTGATGAGGACTCTAACTCTGTATAATTTAAGACTTTGTTGGTGGGACTAATATTTTTGATTATTCCCAGAGTACAGTACTGTTTCTGTTTTAACACCTCTTGGAGGAATAAAGGTTTGGGGGAACCAGTTTCAGAGACTTTCACCTGACCATTTCTATCATAACCATCCTTACTATAAAGGTCAAGGAACCTGAAGGAAGTCAGGGAGCAAGCCATGCAGAATTTGGGGAAAAAAGAGCCCTACAGTACTTTAGAAACAAAGACCTTGACTTTTGAATATATTTGAGGCATTAAAAAACACGAAGTGTCTAGTGTGGCTGAGTGAGCAAGAGGAGAGTGACAGTGCAGATTTTAACACACAGCTTGCAAAAATTGATAGATAATGCAGATTAAGAGAAATCATTAATAATATTGCAGTGTAGCAAAACAAAATTAATAAACCTGATATAATATTCATGTGCATTCTCTTATACTAATTGCTGAATGCACATAAGAACATTCATAAAAAACTGATGACTTATTAGACCATAAAGCAAGTTTCAAAACTTGTCTTATTGTGAAAATATCATAGAAAATTGCATTCTATGAAATATTTAATACAATTTAGTTGGAAATAAAAACATTGAAGACAAATTCATCATAAATGCCTACATTTGGACATTTAAAAGTATTTTAAGTAAACAATGAGCCAATTAATAAATCATTAAGATTAAATAATACTTAGAACTCAATAATTAAAACCTATCATATATATTTTATATATGAGATATAAATATATTGAAACTATGAAAAATAAAAAGGTAATTTGAAAGAGAAATATAAGCTTTTAAATAATTACATTTGGAAAAAAGAAGGGCTGAATATTAATAAACTATACATTTAAGACAAGTAGATTGGAAAAGAACAATGGAATAAACTCTCAAATAATGAATAATGTAAGAAGAGAAAGCAATGAATTAGAAAACTATCTACAATTTAGAAGGTAAACAAATCAAGGGTCATTTTTTTTTCAGAAAAACTAGAACAATTGCCAAATCCATGAAAATATAGAATAATAAACAAATTTGGCAACTTGTTTATGGAATTATTTCTGATCAAGGAGTAAATCTTTAAAAAATAAATATACATGCAGCTTTAAGAATGGAGTTCACACAAAAATATACTCAATATTCTAATTGTTCATTCTTTCTATGGACATTAAATTGGTTTCTTAAACATATGTGATCATTTTTTTAATGGGCTGATATAGACGAAAAAACCAGAAATACAAAGGAAAAGTATGCAAAATATCGCTCAGTTTAAAAACTTAGATCTAAATTTTCAGGAACTGAACACATAAGTACAAACATACAACATAGTTGATAGGAAAATTTAGAAGATAAAAAGTCCTTAAACAAAATCACAATTTTTTACCCTCTACAAATTTAGAAAATCTTGGGAGAGCATCTAACTCCTTCTTAGGACCAAAAATAGAACTTGTAGTCTTATCTAATAAATGTTATTCAGGTTTAAAATTGAATATTACAGAATATGATAATAGTTTTTTAAAAAATGAATCCCATTGTCTATAAAAGAATGAAGAGAAACATACTTCATTTACTGGTAAAATTTTATCATCTATTATTAAAGATAGGAAGCAGTATATACTAACAGTTTAAATGAAATGAAGTGAATTTTACTGTTTCCTATTATGTAAACCAAATCTGTCTCATGTATGATCAGCTGTTCCAATGACAGTGGTAATAATAACTCCTTATATTTTTCTTGCACAGTAGATGTCAGAAAACATTTTACAAAATTTGTGTCATAAAACTCATCTAGTCCAACTGATTTAGACTCCCCAAAGTTTTGATCAAGAAGGAATAAGAAGTTGGGAACTCTATCATAATCTTATGTGGTCACCCCCTAAACCATCCTCATGATGGGTAAGATTCGCCAGAATAAGTGTGTTAAATTCCCACACTCCCTTCACATCCAGAAATTCCTTCCCTCCCCTTTTCTCAGTGTCTTTTATTTGTGGATTCTAATCATCATTCTATGTGCCCCACCTTCTTTCCCTCTCATTTGTGTATTGCTCCCAGGGCTTGGAGGGACTCCAACCACAATGAAACCATGAAGACATCACCACCACCTATCCCAGTTTAACAGTGCTATTCACCACAATGCCTGCCATCTCCTTCCCTCCCTCCCTCTCTTCTCCTTACTATTCAACTTTAGTTCTAAGAAAAATAAACTTTGGCATTGGTCATCAGCAACCTTTCTTTCCTCATCTCTGCCCTCTCCATTTTACCACTGCTCCTCCTTCACGCCAACCTCTCCCAGTGCTTAGAAGCTTGTGAGAGGAGATTAAACTAATCCCATCCACCGACAAGCTCACTAAGCAGTTCCTGAGTAAAGTCCAAAATTCCTGCCAAGCAATAGAGCCTGGGGGTTGGGGTGGAAATTAATGTAACAATCGGCACATTATAGCAATAACTTTTCCATGACAGTTCTTTCCCTTTTAATAATCCCATGCAAAATCAGGAGAAAATATGAAGCATGGAGTGTGTGTGGTAAGGGGTAATACAGAGACAGTTTTTCTTTTCTTTTTCTTATTAAATATAAATTAAACAAGTAAATATGTTGGCACCACCACACTGTTTTTTATAAAGTAATTTAACCTACCCCTTCTCTTCACAAAATGAGAATCAGTGTGTAAATAGCCAAAATTTAAGTGGTTTTGGATTGGTTCATTTGCTAATTAATACTTAAGAAAGTAGAATTAGAAAGACTGGGCAGGAGTAAGGCAATTTGGGAGAGTTTTGCCTGCAGCATAGGGCTGCCCTGTCTGTAGCTTCCATCCTCAGAGAGGAGGAAAGCCTCAGTCACCACTCCATCTTTGGGAAAGAAAGCATAGCAGCCCTCTCACTGTTTACTATACTGCTTTGCCTCACTCACCCAGTGTACATAAATTTCTCCAGAAAAAAAGCTGAGAAAAATAATCTGATAGGCAACATTTAAATCACTATGTTTCAGCTTTCCCAGCATAAGGACTCTCTTTTTATTTTTTTCAAGAAACCACTGTGAAATAAATTTGAGTCTCAGAAGCTGAGGTAGGCAGAGCAGTCATTGCCAGTGGCTGTGTAGGGGGTAAGAAATTTCTATTCACATAATGGTGAATGCAGTTGGTGATGTTAAAAAAAAAAAATGGGCGGGGTTCAGGGCAAAGTTTAGTTTCAAGGGTAAAATTCATGGTTTTTATTCTTGGCATTCATTATGCCAAAGAATTCCATGTTAAAAAAAATGGAAAAGAGTTAAAAATAAACAAACAAAAAGAGCTTCAAAGACACAACTGGAAAAGTTGAAACCATATTGAGGGTAAGATCAATAGAATTATTAGATGGTGCCTTCTAGAATAAGTAGAAGATGATCCTAACCAACTCTGCTAGCCTTTAAGAAGTGCTTCTAACTACCATCTGCCTCCCGTCTAAAACAAAAGTGAATTGTATTAAGAAAGTTATTTAAATCACAGTTATGCAATGTCAGACTTCCCAAAGCTGGCAATGAATCTTTTCCAAATACTCTCATGGTTTCCTGAGAAACTTTAGAAAGAAAACATCCAAATACTTAATTTGATTTTCACTTTATTTTATATATATATATATATATATATATATATATATATATATAGTTTTGGTCAGGCAACCTTGAAGAAAGTCAGATCATTGTGAATCCTTGTCTCTTGGTTATTGATAGGAGCCAAAATAAAACCATTACAGTTTCAACAAATGTTACTGGACACCTGTCTTTGGGAAATCACTATCTTTGAAACAAGATCCCTGAATCCAAGAAGTTCAGCTATGCAAATATTTTGTGCTATAATTATTTTCGTAGTTACATTTCTTAAGGTTAAACGTGTACATATTGCTCTTCTACTTTAAGTAGAGGTAGTATGAGGGTAAATGAGATGTATTATATGAATTATTTCAGTCATATTTCATATGATCATATAGGAGGAATAATTTGTTCTTTATTGTTTGTGTAATATTTTTATTAATACTCCAGTTGTGAAATTTGAAGTATTATCAATCCAATAAATTAGCCTGAAACAATAAAATTTATGATATCCTTTTACATGAAATGTCTTCATTGATTCTCACAACAGTTTCTGGAATAGAAAGAACATGAAATAATTATTGACAAGAACATTGATGAATAGAACATCATTGTCTAACTTCTGTCTTACTAATCTGTTTAATACATGGAACAGGTTCTAATCCAGCTGTTAACTAACTGTGTCCAGACAGCAGGCACAGCTCAACTTTGGGTACTCCCCAAGGAGGATTAAGAGAACCATCAGGAAACTATTCTCACTTACTTAATATTCTTTATTTCAAATAATGCTGCTACTTTAATCTTCGTCCCCCTTTCTCCCTCCCTTTTGCCCCTCCCCTTCTTTTCTTTCACAAACATTTATTTTTAACTCATATGCTGAGCCAACCTGGAGATACTGCAATGAACACAACAAAATTCCTCCATGATGAAATTCATAAACTTAGACAATAAACTCATAAACTGATAAAAACAATGTATTAGGTAGTGACAAATCTTATAGAGACAAATGAATTAATATGAAGAATTAAGGGAGGTCTAGGATGATCCCATTTAGAGTGGTCAGGAAAGGCCTCTCTGATGAGATGGGCATTTTGGCAGAGATGCAGAAGCGAGGAAGTCATGCAGGTATCTGGACAAGAGAATTCCAGGCAGATGGAACAGCAAGTGCCTGCCAAGAAGCAAAAGTATGTTTCCTGTTTTTGAGGAACAGAAGGAAGTCACTGTGGCTGGAAGGGCATTAGAGAAAGGGCAGGGCTGTGGCGAAAGTTACAAGGCATAAGTGAAGAGAAGTAACAGGGAGCTATAACATAAATGTTTTGCAGGGCATCACAAAGACTTTGACGTTCATGCTGAATGAGATGGAAAACCAGTGGAGGATTCTGTACAACAGAGGGACATGATGTGATTTATGCAAGCTGGATATGTAAATGTATGAGAACGCTATATGAAGAGTCATTTCAAAACCGTGACATAGGATGAGATCACCTATCTCACAAGTGTACATAGAGAAGATCAGCATCGTGAGGAATAATCTTTAGGACTCTGGATTAAAATCTGTCTATGTCACTTACTATCTGTGTTAGGAGGGTCATTTAATGTTTGTGTGGCTTAGTTTCCACAACTGCAAAATGGGTATATTAGTACTCACATCATAGGGTTGGTATAAGAATTAAATAAGTTAATGTGTTTAAAGTACTGCCATTGTTTGAATGTAGGTGTCCTTCCAAAATTCTCATATGTTGGAATTTAAACCCCAATGTGTGAGTAGTAAGAGGTGGGGCCTTTAGGAGGTGATTAAGTCATGAGGGCAGAACTGTTATGAATGGAATTAATGACCTTATAAAAGGGCTGGAGGAAACTAGGCAGGCCTTTTTGCTCTTCTTTTCTGCCCTTCCACCATGTGAGGACACAGTGTTCACATCACAATACCTTTGTCAACTGGAAGTCATTGAGGGCTTGTAAGTAGAGAAGTAGATTATGAAAGAAAGAATGCATTAGAAAGAAAATTATAGAAGTGGATTTCTGTGTATTGACATAGAGGAATAAAAGGCTATTGTAAAAACCTAAAATAAGGTAATGATAACATGAATCTATAAGGAAAGAGGCAAAGATGAGAAAGAACGTGGAAAGGAAGAGTTAAGTAATGTCATTTGCACATATATGTATATAATTTATGGATGTGACATTCAATAGGTCTCTAGTCTGTGCCTGGTGATCCAATAGAATTATAAAAGGCAGGAGGACACCAATTAGAGATGGCAGGCAAGGAATCCACAAACAGAATATAGTTTCCATAGTTAGTTTCCTTTGACTATGCAACAGTCATTTTCTCTGTTTTACTTGTTGAAAACTTATTCATTTATTAAATATTTTTGAGTGACTCTATGTACGAGCAATATTCTCATGTGCAGAGGCCAGCTCAAAAGCTGCATACAAATTGGACCCTTCTCTAGCCACAGGTGGCTGATTTTGCTGAGTCTGAGTCTAAGTCATTTCTGGCGATTCCATTCCTCTTGTCATTTTATTTTTTATTTTTTATTTTTTGAGACAGAGTCTCACTCTGTTACCCTGGGTTGAGTGCAGTGGCATCATCACAGCTCATTGCAACCTCCAACTCCTGGGCTAAAGTGATCCTCCTGCCTCAGCCTCCCAAGTAACTGAGACTATAGGTGTGTGCCACAACGCTCAGCTAATTTTTCTATTTTTAGTACAGACAGGATCTCACTCTTGCTCAGGCTGGTCTCAAACTTCTGAGTTCAAGCAATCCTCTGGCCTCGGCCTCCCAGAGTGCTAGGATTACAGGTGTGAGCCATGGCTCCCGGCCTCTCTTGTCATTTAATGGTTTAAGAATAGACGTAAGATGAGATTCTGGCCAATGAGATGTAATTAACCTGCAATTAGGTCGCTGACTAATTACCCAAGGAATGCTATCATATCAAAAATTCAGAGTTCCCTCTTTCTGGCAGTTTGGGCCCTCAACAGTAGCTGTAGCCAGATTGGCTCTGGATGAGTGGAAATCCATGCTGTTGAGCTTATGCATAAGCTTCATCTCTGCAACCATGGATACACTGTTCATGAGCCTATTGGACAATTACAAGAATGGCCAAGAAAAGAAGGAGGATACCTGGTATTCACAGAACTGGTCACTCTGTTCACTTGATTATTAACATCTTTCTCAGCTGAGGTTACTCTTTGGTGAGCATTCACACGGGACACAAATATACTTACGTTCCTAACACAAAGAAATGATAAATGCTTGAGACGATGAATACCCCAATTATTCTGATTTGATTAATACACATTGTATGCCTGTATCAAAACATCACATGTACCCTATAAATATATACAAATATTATGTACCCATAATAATTAAAAATTTTGAAAAATCCTTATAATTTCATGATTTTTATCCATTCACACACCTGTTCCCCAGATCTCTTTGTGACATTATGTTCCTTACAATTCCATGACTATAAAGCCAAATTATTGGTGAAAGTCTGTAAATCAGTCTATAATCACGCTCTGGCTCATTTTCCTTCCAGGCAAAGTAAACAACCAAGAGCTCAAAGTTTTATCCACTTTGAGAATTTCCCTTTACCACTGTCCTTCAGGGATGTCCCAGAAAGTGGCTATAGTGCTGTAGCTGTCCACTTCTGGGTGGTACTGGCATCTCACACAGAACCACCTATATACGTGGCCCAAGTTTTCTCTTCCTTTGTCAACTGATCATAGGAAACTTCCCATGAGGCCATATGTGCCAGCTGGAGGAAAGGTAATGAAGGTAAAGGTAATGAAGCAAGAAAGAGACGATGGTGATTTGGGCCACTTCTTCATGTAATTTATTTGTGCCTTCAAGGCTTTTTTAAGCCCAATTTCAAATATACCACTTCCATTTTATGATCGATTTCTGTTATGCATGTCCAGCTTTATGAATCAGTGGGTCAGATATCATCCAGTTCAAATGGGGAGCTCAGGTCACTTAGTAACTCTGTGGCCCGTGGTTCAGTGTTCAGACTCTACTAAAGCACAGTAGCAAGCCAAAGCAGTTACTCAAAAGAAGAGTAATCATCCACACTGGAAGGAAGGCCTTTGCTCCAAAATCCTAAGGGTCTGCACTGTGATTTACATCTAGGGGCCTGCCTTAGGCTCAAACAGCATCCCCATCTGCCGCTACCCCTTCAAGTGCTATTAGGTCTGTTGGATCATGTGGTCCAAGTAGCAGAGCAGCTTTCAGGGCAGGCTGGACCTACTGCAGGGCCTTTTCTTGTTTTGGATCCTCCTCAAAACAAGAAACTTTTTAGGTCATGTGGTAAATGGGCAAGTGTAGCACACCTAAATGTCTTGCTTCTAAAATCCAAAGAGATCCTCTAGGCACTGTGCTTCTCTTTTGGTTGTAGGTGAGGCCTAAAGAAACAACTTACCTTAGAAGGGATATTTGTATAGCCCCTATATCACTGGGCCCCTAGAAATTTCACTAAGGTGGAAATTTGCTGAATTTTTGTCAGATTTATTTCCCAGTCTCTGATATGTAACTGTCTTACCAATAAGTCTAGAGTAGGTGCTACTTCTTGCTCAGTAGGTCCAATCAGCATAATGTCATCGATGTAATGGGCCAGCATGGTATCTTGTGGAATGGAAAGACAGCCAAGGCCCCTGCAAACTAAATTATGATGTAGGGCTGGGGAGTTGATATAGCTCTGGGGTAGGACACTGAAGGTGTGTTGCTGACCTTGCCAGTGGAAATCAAACTCTTTATAAACAGGTCTTTATAAACAGGTATGAAGATAAAAGCATTTACAATTTGAATAGCTGCAGACAAGGTACCAGAACATGTGTTACTTTGATCAAGCAATGAAACATCTGGCATAGCAACTTCAATTGGAGTCGCCACCTGGTTAGGGTTATGATAATCCATTGTCATTCTCCAAGATCCATCTGCTTTCTGAACAAGCCAAACAGGTGGGTTGAATGGGGATGTGGTAGGAATTACCACTTCTACATCCTCCAGATCCTTGATGGTAGCACTAATCTCCGCAATCCCACCAGAAATGCAGTGTTGCTTTTGGCTTATTTTTCTAGGTAGAGGAAGTTCTAGTGGCTTCCACATGGTCTTTCTTACCATAATATCTATCACTCCATGGGGCAGGGAACCAATGTGTGGATTCTTATGGTTGCTGAATATGTTTATCCCACTTAGAAATTTCAGAACTGGGCAGGGAACCAATGTGGGGATTCTTGTGGTTGCTGAATATGTTTATCCCACTTACAAATTTCAGAACTGGGCAAATAACCATAGAATCCCTTTGGGGACCCACTGAACCAATTGAGAGATGAATCTAAGCTAAAAAACCATTGATCATCTGGCCTCCATAAGCCACTACTCTGACTTGGGTAAGCCAAAGTGACATTTTGAATCTCTTTGATTTAGTGTCAGTTTGCAGCCAATATCTAATAATTTTAGAGCAATCTAATTATTTCCTTTTTGTCAATGTGCAATCACCGTTGTAAAAAGCCACAGGTCTCTTTGGGAAAGACTGAGAGAAAAGTTAACAGTACAAATGTCTGGCAATGCAGCGAGTCCTTCCTCAAGGGAACCTGGTCTCATCTTTATTCAAGAGGTCCTGAGTCTGCAAACTGGCTCAAGTCTGGGAATTGTTTGGCCACGACTCTTTGTTTCTATGATTCAAGTTAGACTTCAGTTCAGTTGACCTAGAACTTTTCTGCAATATGGACCAAGTAACAATTTAGTATTCTATCTATTTCACTTCTGGAACACAATGATCAACTAACTTGTGCCATAAGTCTCTGCTGTGAGTCAGGCTCTTCTGATTGCTGCTTTGGCTCTGCTATTCATTATTTTAACCACATCTTTGGTGATTAAGTGTTGCTTCTTGGTCCCAACCACTCAGGGATCAAATTATCCCCATTGCCTGTAGGTTCCCCAACTCAGTGGCAGTGGTTTCCACTGTAATTTCTGACCTCTAGAGATAGAGCAACTACAGGCTCTTCAAGGATGCTGGGGTTCCTTTCACAAATTTATTCGTCAGTCATGGTGGAAGTTGTGAACTCCAGACACTCCAGGAATGAGTGAGCAGGTCGTACATGATAAACTCAGATTCTAACATTACAGTCTTCCTAAGCCTTTGGATCCTTTCGGTGCATCCCAAGGCAGTTCTGGCACTTCAACTTCATTTAGTGTAGGCAACTTTTTGGTCCATGTTTCAGGTAACCAATTACACAAACTTTTAGAAATCTTTTTAATCATCCAACCTGCAACATTAAATTTGGAATCTCTTCTTAGTAGGTTCATATCAATAAATTTAACCTGACCCAAAGTTATGTTCCTTCCACCATTATCCACACCTTCAATATTCATTCCTACCTCTATTTCCCAGATGTCTTTCTATATAAATTGGAAAACTTCCATTCCAAGGCCTATTGGGAGTTGAGTCTAGATATAGGTATACAAGAAAAGAGGGATATTAGGAATGAGTTTTGAGAAGAATCAGCACTATTTTGCAAGGCAACTGCCTCAGGGGGAAACCATTATAAATTCCTTAGGAAAATCTTTTTAGACAGGGTGGAATGAGAGCTTCTACTGACAAGAATGCCTTGGCAGAATTTAGGGGTTTAGTGTCACTGGTTTTTATCAGAAACTTCCCACATGTCTTATTCCCATTTCAGATTCCAATTTTTTCTCGATCAATACCCTTACTTTAATAGTATGAGATGGGGAATTAATTCAATTGTGTTGTGATTCATCCACTTGCAGAATGAGGCTTTGGGTTTGGTTTTTAACAATCTTAGCTCTGCTGCTATAGGAAATATGGATTTATTCAGGGTAGACACAGAGACTTTCAGATCAAGTATGCAAGTGCTTGAGCTGACAATTTGAATTCTTGAGTATGTTCTTTTCTTTTCCCACTTTGTGCAGCACAACTAGAAGTAACTGGTGAATCTCAATATACTTGTTAGTTTGACAAAAATGTTCCAGGGTATCAAATACCCTGAGTTTATACATTTCTGTGCATATATATATATATACTTTCCCTTTCTTTCTGTTATATATACTTATGAAATTTCAAAAAATGTTTTAAGGTTTTTTTTTAAAGACACAAGGAAGTCTCTTTTGGCCATTTAGAGTTCTGTAATAAGATGATATTTTTGTAACTTCTATATGATATTTTTGTAACCAAGAAGGGATGAGACTTCTCAGCTTAGCAAGAATTTGTGAAGATGTTATTATATGAAATAACAATATCCCTATTCTTTAAGATAGTTTGGGTTGAGTCTTATGTTACTTGCATTAGATTATTTTAATTGTTACAAATATAGGAATGTGACACAAAATATTTGAGTCAATATATTTTAGTTCAGGAGAAAGCCTTGGGCATTGTATGCCTTTCTGTGGTACACTGTTATGAAGCAAGCTCTAGCCTGTGACAGACTATAATCTAGATAATCCTGATTCTAAGTTTGTTGCTCTTTCCTCTGGATTAGTCAGTGCATAATTTTCTTAAAAATCCTTCATTGTTCTGATATCAAGCATTTATTATCCATATGTCCTTGCCTTCAATTCTTACTTGAAAGATGGCTTGAAATCATTTGTAAAATATTCTTATGATTAGTGGCAATTGGGTTCTGTATATGACATTGTCTTATTGTACCAAAGAGGTTAATTCCTTTTCTCTATGTCCTGACATTATACAAAATAAAAGCTCCATGAGTGAACTCACACTGTTTCTCAGCTATCCATCTCACAAATGGGTTGTCCAAAATTCTCATCTATTTCACATAAAACACATCCATCTAGTTCTATGAAAGTTGCAAAGAATAACCCAAGCTGAACTGAAATTAGTTCTTTGTCACAGCTTTCCAACCTGTCAAATGATGAGTATGAAAGATGATTGGCAATAGTGTGGCTTGTCAACTCCTCAATCATGCACAAAAAAATCTGAAAAGATAGATGTTGTGATAGCCAACATTTTTATGTACTATATTTCAGTTATAAAAAAAACACTGAAAATTTTACATGATCATAAATATTTAGCATAGTTAAGCTATTTTTCTTATAAATTTTAAGAAATTCCTTCTGTCTATTCTATTGGCTTTCCCATTTGGAATCTTACACAAAAAGGGAATTAAATAATACTGGACATGATTTGAATGTTACAGATCACTAAAATTCAGCCAAACCTTTTAAAGTTGAAGAAACTGAAATGTGACAAGATAAACTGGTTCTCCACGGTCATAGAGCTGGTCAGGTTTAGAAGTCATAACTCAACTCCCCCAGTTTTTAAAGAGATGATAGGTAAACTATTAAGATATTATTTAATTTTCCCAAGTTCCTACAGCTAAAACATAGAGAAGCCAGGATTCAAATACAATTCTCCCTAACTCCCAAGTTCACATTACCAGCCATAATTTTATTCTAATATAAAATTGTGAAATTTTGTCATTTGTGCCCCAGCAATTAGTTTGTTTAGGAAATGACTGAGTGATTTTTATGTTCCAGACATCTGACTAAATACTAGGTATGTAATGGTGAATAAACAATCTTGGCCTCTACTTAAATTAAATAGACCAAGTGTGGAAATAGTGGGAAAAGCATGAAAACAGGAAACAATAGTGTCATTTGAAAAGACCAATATGAAGTGATGAGAGAGAAATTTGGGGGAGATAATATGAAAAATTTCAGAGAGAGAGAGGATGTTTAGTCATCTTGAAGAGTCAGTAGATATAGGAAAATTGTTAGGCAGTGTTGAGAACCTACTTGAATTTTGAGATCATGAATTTAAAGTGAAACTATTTCTGGTAGGTTGATAAGTGGTCTCCTAAAGGTATTAGGTTATAATCCCTGGAAACTGTGAATGTTAATTTAAATGCTAAGATTTTTGCAGTTGTGATTAAGTTAAAGATCTTAAAATGAGAAGATTATTTGGATTTATCTAAATGCTTTAAATGTCATCGCAAGTGTCCTTATTATGGTACAAGTATGAGGCAAAGGGGATTAGATGCATAAGAAGGAGGCAATGTGTCCTCAGAGGCAGAAATGGGAGTGATGGGGTCACATATCAAGTAAGCCAGCAGTCACCAGAAACTGGAAAAGTCAAGCAACATCTTAGATCTAAGAGCATCTGGAGGGAGAATGGTTCTGATAACAACTTGATTTCAGTCTATTGATAATGATTTCAGGTTCTGACCTCCAGAACTTCAAGAGAATAATTTTCTGTTGTTTTAAGTCACCAAATTTATGGAACTTTGTTACAGCAGTCTTAGAAACTAATACACTATTCTATCCAGTTGTATGACTCTTTCCAGCTGCTCTGGTATAGGCATAGGGATGATGGATGTGTTCTTTTTTGTAAGAATGGTGGAGGGAGAAAGGGAAATGGAATTCTGTATGTTTTCAAATAAATGATTGCAATAGTGCAACAAGGAATCTAAGCTAGTCAAGAGGGAAAATGAAGATAAAATGAAGCTGATGGATCCAGAAAATATAAAGGCATCAAAGTTTAGAAGGCATGACTTGCTTGAAGAAACAATTCAAGTGCACTGTTCCTGATAGTGGTCATTAGATATAGAACAAAATTAAGTTAAGTTCAAGGATTTTTTTTTCTCTTGCCATGCTCAAAATTTAACACTGAATTATAATTAGTATTGATTAAGGAATTAGAAGTATTGTAAATTGAAGACTTGATCAAGGAAAGCACTTCCCAGATCTACATCAGAAACTTTACCCTATACAATGAAAGCTGAAATATTAGAATACCTAGCATATCTACTTATAAAATATTGGATTCACATACTCATTGAGATATTAGCAAAAGGATGAAACACTTAAATAGGTATTTTGGTTCCCTTTATACTTGTTTGCATGAGGCAGGTACTTTAAATTTTAATGTTCTCTGAGGTCAGAAAAATTAACAGTGTCTTTGAAAGCAGAAGACAAACACAGTTAACCCGCCATTTTCTTAGCATTGTAGTTCAAAAGATAAAATACTCAAAATAAAGAGGAAAAACTTTACATTTGGGAAGAGTTGTTTTTAATTATTAAAACTTTCTAGCATAATTGTTTTCTAGAAAATCAATCAATAAAATTATATTTTAAGTATGATTTGATATTAATATATGACTCTGGGACTCACTTTATATTATATATATATAATTTCTAGATGGTATGTTCATAAATACATTAAAAACCATCAAATACTTTTGGTCTCAAGAAATTATTCTAAGCACATTTTCTCTATGGTCCCTGAATCTTTTTTTTTTGTTTAAAGTACTGGACATAGGCTTTAATTCTATGCCAGGTAGCTCTGTTCAATTCAATTTAAAACTTATGATTTGTTTATTTCTGAAATTTTCCATTTAATATTTTCTAATTGCAGTTGGCCACCACAGGTTACTGAATGTTCATATGGTGAAGGATTTAGTGGTCTAGATAGAAGATCAAGCCAGCCACATTTCCTTAAGCCACAGCTTAATTCTGAGCAAGGTTCTAACTGTCAATTCTAAGAAGGCTGAGAGAGGTGAGGAAGGATGTAGAAGAAAAGTTCGAAGCTAGTAAAGGCTGGTACATGAGGTTTAAGGAAAGAAGACATCTCTATAACATAAAAGTTCATGGTAAGGTAGCAAGTGCTGGTGTAGAAGCTGCAAGTTATCCAGAAGCTCTAACTATGGTAACTAATGAAGGTGGCTACGCTAAATATCTAGATTTTCAATGTGGATGAAACAGCCATCTATTGGAAGAAGATGTCATCTCAGACTTTCATAGCTAGAGAGGGGAAGTTAATGGCTGGCATCAAAGCTTCAAAGGACAGGCTGACTCTCTTGTTAGAGGATAATGCAGCTGAACACTTCAAGTTGAAGTCAATGCTCATTCCCCATTCCAAAAATCCTAGGACCCTTAAGAAGTATGCTAATCTACTCTTCCAGTACTCTATAAAGAGAATAGGAAAGGCTGGATGACAGCATATCTGTTTACAGCATGGTTTACTGAATATTTAAGCCCTCTGTCAATTCCCTCTGCTAAGGAAGAAAAAGATTTCTTTCACAGTATTATTGCTCATTAACAATGCACCTGATCACCCAAGAGCTCTGATGGAGATGTACAAGAGATAAATGTTGTTTTCATGCCTGCTAACACAGCATCCATTGTGCAGCCCATGGATGAAGGAGTAGTTTTTACTATGAAGTCTTATTATTTCAGAAATGTATTTCCTAAGGCTACAGCCACCATACATAGTGAGTCCTTTGATGGATCTGGGCAAAGTAAATTAAAAACCTTCTGGAAATGATTCACCATTCCAGATGCCATTAAGAATGTTCATGACTCATTGGAGGAGGTCAAAATATCAACACTAAAAGGAGTTTGGAAGTAGTTGATTCCAACCCTCATGGATGACTTAGAGGGGTTCAAGGCTTCATTGGAGAAATTAACTGCTGATGTGACAGAAATAGCAAGAGAACTAGAATTAGAAGTGAAGCATAAAGATGTGACTGAATTACTGTAATCTCAGATAATACTTGAATGGATGAGAAGTTGCTTCTTGTGGGTGAGCAAAGAAAGTGGTTTCTTGAGATAGAATCTACTCCTGGTGAAGATGTGAACATTGTTGGAATGACAAGCACAAGGATTTAGAATATTACATAAACTTAAAGCACTAGCAAGATTTGAGAGGATTGACTTCAATTTTGAAAGACATTCTACCACAAGTAAAATGCTATCAAACAGTATCACATGGTACAGAATCATCTTTCATGAAAAAAAAGAGTGAATCTATGTGTCAAACTTCAATGTTGTCTTATTATTTAACATTGCCACAGCCACTCCAACTTTCAGCAACCACCACCCTGATCAATCAGCAAGCATCAGTATCAAGGCAAAACTCTCTACCAGCAAAAAGATTACAACTTGCTTAAGGCTCAGATGATCGTTAGCATTTTTTAGCAATAAAGTATTTTTTAAATTAAGACATGTACATTTTAGACATAATGCTATTGCACACCTAATATACTACAGTATAGTATAAACATAACTTTTATATTCACTTAACAACCAAAAAATTTTTGTGACTCACTTTATTGTGAAATTTACTTTATTGCAGTGGTCTGAAAATGAACCTACAATAGCTCCAAGGTATTTGTGTATATAGCCTAGGCAACACCTAAATTGCAGACTCTGAGCAGAGAACTCAGATAAACTATACCTGGTGCTATGGTTTGAATATGGTTGGTGCCCACCAAAATTACTTTTGAGGCTTGGTCCCCAGTATAAACATATTGAGAGACAGGAGGACTATTAGAGGCATTTGGGTCATAAAAAGTCCACCCTCGTGAAAGGATTAATACCCTCTTACAGGAGTGAGTGAGCTATAGCTCTCACAGGACGGGATTAGCTATTGAAAGAGACAAAAGTGATTTTGACTTCCTTGGTGCTTTCTTGCTTGCCCTGTCACCCTGTGATGCCTTTTGCTGTGTTATGACACAGAGCAAGGCCCTCACAGAAGCTGACTGGATGCAGCCCTTGACCTTGGACTTCTCAGTGAGAAATAAATTTCTTTTTCTATAAGTTACCCAGTCTCAGGTATTCAGTTATAACAACAAAAAACAGACTGAGACTTCTGGCTCCTGGCACAGGGAATATTGATTGACTAATTTTAAGGTGCTAAATGTGTGGTAATTTATTCTGCAGCAACAGAATATTAATATTCTATTTATACTTGAGTAAGAATATGTCTAGTTATGGAAATCTCATTTTTAATTAATTAATTAATTTTCATTAATAAATAAAAGTGTATGCGTATATTATCATGTATAACATAATGTTTTGAAATATGTATACATTGTGGAATGGTTAAATCAAGCTAATTAATATATGCATTATCTGACATACTTATTTTTTTGGTAACAACACTTAAAAAATACTCTTAGTGATTTTCAAAAATATAATACACTATTAACTATAGTCACAGTAGATCTTTTGAAATTATTCCTCTTATCTAACCAAAATGTTTTATCCTTTGATCAACATCTCTCCAACACTCAACTCTCCTAGTCCCTGGCAATCTGCATTCTACTCTCTGTGTCTATGAGTTCAATTTTTCTGTATTTCACATATAAGTGAGATTATGTGGCATTTGTTTTTCTGTGCCTGGCTTATTTCACTTAATATAATGTCCTTTAAGTTCCCCCATGTTGAAAATGACAGGATTGTCTTCTTTTTTTAAGGCTGAAGAATATTCCTGTGTGTGTGTTTGTGTGTATGTATACTCAGTTGATTCTTGAACAACAGGTGTTTGAACTGCACAGGTCTACTTATACACAGATTATTTTTCAACCCAACTTGGATCAAAAATATAGTATTCTTGAGATGCAAAACACATGTATATGGAAGACCAGCTTTTTGTACACATGGGTTCTACAGGTCCAACTGTGCACCTTAAGTATGTGCAGAATTTGGTATACTTGGGGATCCTGGACCAATCTCCTGCATATACCAAGAGACAACTGCATATTCATTCATTCTTTGATGAACACTTACATTGATTCCATATCTTTCTTATCGTGAATAATGCTGCAATAAACATGGGAGTGCAGATGTCTCTTCAATATTTCTTTTCCTTTGGATATATACCCAGTACTGGAGTTGCTGGATCATATGGTAGGTCTAGTACTATATTTTTAAAGAATAAATTTTTGAGGAATGAGTCAGTCTTTTCCATGCTGACTGTACTAATTTATATTCTCATCATCAGTGTGCAAGGTTTCCCTTTTTCTCACATCCTTGCCAATGCTTGTTATCTTTCATCTTTTTTGCAATAGCTATTCTAACAGGTATGAGTTGATATCTCATTGTGGTTTTGATTTACATTTCCCTGATGACTTGTGATGTTGAACACTTTTTCATAAACCTGTTGAATATTTATTCATCTTCTTTTGAGAAGTGTCTGTTCAGGTTTTTTGCCTATTTTTAATCACATTATTTGTTTTCTTGGTTGAATTGAGTTCCTTATATATTTTGGATATTAACTCCATATAAGCTATATGGTTTGTAAATATTTTCTCCCATTCCATAGGTTGTCTCTGTTGATTATTTTCTTTACCGTACAGAAACTTTTTAGTTTAATGTAATCCAATTTCTCTATTTTTGTTTTTGTTCCCTATGCTTTTAGGGTGGAAATCACTTTTAGAATTGAAATTTTTTTACAGGATTTTAAAGTCTTGGCTCCTTTCTGTATAACTGAGCTTTTTAAAAATCAAGCTAATTCTTATTTTTCTATAGGTAACATCTTTTGCCTTTCTTAAAGCTTTTAGAATTTTTTTTCTTATTCTTATTTTACTTTTTTCCCTATTTATAGCCATACATTTCTATTAGATTATATGTCTCATAAATTTCTGTTGAAAATATTATATTTTAGGTAATATATTGTGACAATTCTGGATCCTGATTCTTTTCACCATTTTCTGGGAGTTGAGTTGTTTTGCTGTTGTTTGTTCATTAATTTGTTTAGTGGATTGGCTGGATTATTTTAGTGAAGTATATTTCCCCATCAGTGTATACTCGCTTAAGTGTACAGCCTTGGCCATATGCATAGTCACCCTTAGAAAACAGTGGTTTTAACAAGGCTCCCTTGGGTTGTCTCCTTCTATGATATCTCTGTTAAAATGGCGTTAGGGGGGTAGACCCATATCTGAGGGATGTGGTGAGCATTGTGAAGGGGAAAGGCATACCTCTAACCCTTGCTAGGGAGAGGCAAAGATATAAAATGCAACCAAAATGTTTGTACTCTCATATTTTCTTGAAATAAAAAAAAAACCAAACTGAATCACGCTTAGCTCTTAGGTTCCTTTAATTGCTGGCTGATTGCTTTATTGTTTTCAGTAATGCTCTGGAGCCTAAATAGGACACAATTAAATCTGGTCCAATTAAATCAAATTAGAGGTAGTGCCTGAGGCTAGTCATTGAGGTTTGTGCTGACCCCATGAAGGGCTGTTCTTACCTGTCTCTTTCCATAGTTCTCTCTGGTAAGCTAGCAGGACCACAATTTAGCTTTTTACCTGTCATAGAACTACCAACCTCCTCATAATTGCTTACCACCTAAAAGTTCATTGTTTCTTTATTTTCTTTCTTCTTGCCAGGCATACCTCTGTCTTTTAGCATGTAAGTTCTAGGGAGTTTTACAGGGAATATCAGATCTTCTTTCCATTGTCAATTCTTAATGTGAGTGTTCTTGATAGCAGGTTTCTCAGCTACTACTTCTGTCTGTATATTCTTATCTGGTGCCCATTTAAAAATGTTGCTGGCCTCAGCTCTAGATAACCTTCTCCTATCCTTTCATAAAATATTTAAAGAGGATGAATTTATTTAAATAATTTCAAGTTGCACAAACACACATACACACAAAAACTTTCTCATTACCCTCAAATTCTCTTCAAAATGGAATTTGTTGATTTGGCAAACCTCTGAGATTATTAAGGGGATTTCGCTGATAAGATGGATATTTTAGCATAATACTATGAGGCATTGAGAAAATACCATTTTCATATTGTTGAGTAAAGATTTTGAATTTTAAGCCATTATTTACTAGATTTACCAGGTGCAGTAGGATTTTGGCATATTTATCTTACAGCTTTGAATAAAAAGAGGTTGTATTAAGATTTTGAGAGTTTGGGAAATAAAAAAGAAAAGTATGAGAAAGGGCTTAGAATAGGCTTTTGAAAGGAGTCAAAGAAAATCTCCAAAATTGAGTCTATGCTAGCTAAACTCTATTCTCTACCACAGAACTTTATGTTTCTTTTTATAATGTGACAGGGATATTTTATAAGAGAAATACAATTCCAACACCTATCCTGGGTGGTTTGAATTTCAAGATACATCAGTCTTGGGAAGGTTCAGAGCAATGGGCTTTCTGTAAGATCACTTCACTGAGAGGAAAGAAATGGATTTAAATCATTTACTTAGAGATGTACACAGGAAGTGGTATTTTAATAGTTGGTCACATACCATCCTGTAACCTATGGCCCTATGTAGCCGATGAAGCTGGTGGCCACAGCCTGAGGCTTTGAGAAGTCAACAGGTATTTGTGTGTATGTAGGTGTAAGGGGGACAGTATGTGTGTGTTGGAGATAGAGTAAGTGTGCAGACAGAACCTGAAAGCATTAGGAAAAAAACCAGAATATCAGCTCTGAAATGGTACTGAGCAGGGATGCTGAAATTCTAATCAGTTACCTTTCCCCCAGTATTAAATGTGAAAGCTAACATAAATGGAAATCACATGCTCTTAGTAGACTTCATAATCGCTCTCTCTCATAGCTCTATAACCCAACCCCTCTTACAAATATAACTCTATATTCTACCTCTCTTAGTTCCCAATTCCTTGATTTATTTTAATCTGAATTAAATGCAGAAGTCTGGAGAAACAGGAATTCTTATTGTTTCTCCTTCAGAGACTTTGTGGCTCACACATCACTACCTTTAAACATGAGGTGGGATCTTTATCTTGATTCAGCTGTCTTGTGGATGCTTTCGTCAGTCTCAAGGGTGTCACGTGACAAAAAAAGTGCTACAGTGTGGTGCCTAACAGCCACCAAGCCAATGTCATTTGGATTAGGACACTCCCTACACTAAAACACTATAAACAAAAGCTGCATAGATGCCACATTTCCATCAGTTACAATAATTCAAGTCTTGTCACCAATTTACCTTTTATATAAGTTTCTAGGTAAATAGGTTTGCCAGATAAATTATCTAAATATTTTATTTCATACTTAGAATTTAAATCACTTTATCAACAAAAAGATACTATGTTGGGTTATTTGGTTTTCATTTTTGCTCCATGTTTCAAATGACTGTAAAATGGCTCCACCATGTGGTTGTAATAGATATTTTGTTCACAGAAATCCAACAGTGCAACAACACAATACATCAGATTAGTTGATGTTATTCCTTGACTCATTCAACAAATATTTATTGACCCTACTACGTGCCAGGCTATGTTCTTCACACTGAAGACACCATAAATAAAAAAATACAATCCCTGGCTCCTTGGATTTCACAACCACTGTTCACCTTTTCTATGGCTGAACAGATTATATCAAACATTAAAGTAAACATAAAAGCACACCTTTTCAATTGCTTTTTTTGGAGGTATAAGAAAAAGAGGACAAAGTAGGCTTTGGTTATTGTGACTCTGTTATTAACTGTGTAAAAATACTCAGTTTCCATCTATGGGACTCAGTTTTTTATAGGTTGTCCCAGATAAATGGTCTTAACTCTGATAATATGATAAAACAATGAGGACATTTATCTCAGGGGGAAAAAGCACATACATTTAATACTAACTCATTCCAAAGTTTACCTACAAAGTTGTGGGTAAGGGTGTTATAGCCTCCTGGAATATATCATCTATGATGTCTATATGTCTATGTACACATAAAGTACTGTGTTGCTGTCAGATTAGATGATTTCTAATGTCCCTTCCAGCTACAACAATCTTCGCTTTTATGGTCAGAAATAATTGATAAAAGAATCAATCCTAGAGTAGAACCTAGAGTTTATATTGAAGGCTTTTGCGTTTGGAGCCTTCCCAGCACATCTACTGAATATTGTAGTTACTGCATGATAGCACAATTTCACCTTATTGCAACCTTCTACCCCCACTGAGAAAAATTGCTACACAAGTGGGGTGATCGCATAATGTATAGTGCAAACCAGGACAATTTTAAGAGTGAAGTGGGGAGAAACTTGCATTAATCAATATTTACCTTATATCTTTATTATAAAAATTAAACTAGTTGATGTATTAAATGAGCTCAGAATAGTGATCAGCACATACTGATCACTTTATCAATGTTAGTCCTTATAATCATGGGCAACTAGCTATATCTCTTTACTGCTTTTCCTATCATTTCCTCTCCCCAACTCAACCTCCCCTCTGATTCCAAAGGTATTTTTGTAATATGCAAATATTTAAGTCCTTTCCCTCCTGAAAAAGTTTATTAATGGGTTTTCACTGCAATCAGAATGCACAAAATTCACTTTAATTTGGATTCTAGCTACATTCCAAGCTTTGTTTCTCACTATTGAGCTCCCAAACTCACCCTTCTTTTCAGCTACAGTTCTTGGTAGCCCAACACTCTCCCTTCTACCTCCCAGCATTTGTGTCCAACTTTTGTTATCCTTTCCCCTAAATTTTACTTGTCAAAATCCTTCTCATATTATATGTCTTTGTTCAGGCTTTTCTAGGTACAGAAAATTGTATTTTCTTCTCTATTTTAATAATTATATTAATATTACCTATCATTTATTAAATTCTTTTGTCAGGTGCTATTCCAAGTAAACTTTTTACATGCCATTATCTCTTTTTGTTGGAAAGAGATACCTAGACATATTTAACTATAATTCAGTGCACAGAGTAGTATGATTTATTACAGAAGTTAGAGCTGTGTTGAATCCACGGCAGAATACTGTAGCAGTTGGGCACGTGGGATCTGGAATAATAATTCCCAGGTTCTCATCCTGAGTCTGTAATTTATTAGTTGTGTGACTTTGGGGAAATCTTTTATACCTGCTCTGAAATTCAGTTTCTTTATTTATAAAGATATAATGATAGTTTTCACCTATAGGATCACTGTGACACTTAAAATTGCAAATATCAGAGACAAAAGATTGAAATTTTGTTTATTTTTTGTTATGGTTTCCACAATGTATTCTCAAAGCCAATGTACTGTCTATTCAAGAGGCACTATTGAACCATGTAATACAAATATTCAGAATATCAGCATGGGCTTACACAGAATATTAATGAAAGGATTTGAGAATGTTTCTTGAGCAGGAACGTGGAAATAGCTAAGAATAAAAATTCTACATTCAAAAGGAAATCTTCTAAATTCAGATGTAATCAGATCTGGGAAACACAGTTCTGCTGACTCGATTGCCCTAAGAATTGTGATTTCTACAGATAATTCTTTGTCCTGTTTGTAGTGTGTCCAATTGGCAACTGCATTCATTTATTTTTAAAGGGATAGTTTCATAACAAGACACTGAATTGATTTTCAAAGGTTACTAAGTCCTTCACAAACTCATTAAGAAGAGACTCAACAAAAGGAACTGCAGTTGCTTGACAAATGGTTTCGAAAACTGCCCCATGGAAACAGTGTGCTATGAAGTGCCTTTTGTTATTTAGGCTGCAATAGGGCTGGAACGGGGTAGGGCAGCTGGAGGAGCAGGATGTGGGGTAGAAATCATCTCTACTATGGAGGGTAAGTCTTATGATGTAAAAATAAAACAGAGTTTCGTTGTGTGATCATTTTTCTCCTGACTTTTCAAGGTTCTGGACTTTTCTTGACTCTATTAACATAGACAGGCAACATCAGGAATAATCCCCAGCATGTTATGCTGGATGAAAAGTAACACATTCTTACACATCTTTTCAAAAATCCTGTTGCCTTTGACTTAGGTCAAAACTATTCAGCCTGGCTCTCAAGATTTTTCTCAGTAAGCACTGTCCATCTTCCCCAGTCACATTTCCCCTACATTCCTTCACAGGACTTTACATTTTAGCCACCTTTTAATCTCTTTCCTTGATTACGTCTCCACATTTTCCTGCTCTACCTTTCAGCCTTTGTTCATGACATTTCTTTTATCTGAAACATACTTGCTACTACCTGTTTTCTAGCTTTTCCTGTGCTGAGTGGGGCAACTAATGTCACTTCACTGTCTAGGCTACAACAGGATTTTAGTTGGAGGTGATGCATGTTTTCCTTTTTATCTGATCTGTGATTAAAGCAGAATATTAAGATGGCCTGGGAAAAGCATCGATGTTCTACAGTTAGAAATGGGAATGGTTCATAAAACCCTATAGCTGCATCCTGACACTGGATGGTCCTTATCCGGTGTCACCCTAAACTGGTTAGTGGAAAATAGTTCCACCACTGCTGAAGCACCAGCGCCAATGCTGCACATGCTGCAGCTGCCTTTTGAACCAGACGTGTGTTCACTGTGTGTTATATAACTTCTGGTTCCCTCACCCAACATGCTATAAAGATGGAAGAACACAATACAGGATATAATGCCCAGAGATTGTAGGCCTTTCTGTTTCAGACCACCTAGGTGTTGAGTTATACCCAATCCTATTATGGCCAGTTTGAAAGGTGGGGAAATATTATACAATGAATTTTATTGATGAAAGGCGAAAAGAAGAGGGAAGTTTATGAAATAAAGATATAGGTAAAAACTAATGTACTGTGAGCTCATGAAAGATAGAAGACTAATTTTGTATCTTCTACATTGTCTACCACAATGCCTTGCATGGAACAGTTGGCTACATTAAATTGAAAAGATGGACAAAATTATTTATTTATGATCTTATGACATTTGGGACAAGACTTCCATGTACCCTTGATTTTAATAAAACTTTAAGATACAGATGATAACAGTATCCTATTAGAAATGAAATAGGCTTAATTGCAGTTCTAATATGCTTTTGGAATGCTTTCTTACTTTGGGTCTGAAGTGTGTGTTTTGATAAAGTTTAGTTATAAAACTTAAATTCATTTACATTTATGGCTTAAGAGAACCTTGTGTTCTAACAAAAACTCAAGGCATAGCTTATATGCCTTAGTTTACCTGCTTCGAAGTATTAATGAAATAGTAAATATTACCATTTCAAGTTACCTCTAATAACTCTAGATCACACAGAAAAATAAAAATTTAATGATTAAAAAATTCTTAATGCTCACTCCACACCCTCTTTTTTTTTACAAGCCAAGTTTTAGACTGAGATTATATAATTTTTAAAAACCATGCATGTATATTCTGGTTAATAAAAGTTGCTGAGGTTTTCCAAGAATAAGAAACTTTTGCTCTTTATTTTAAAAATTGGCCAGATACTTTCCTTGTAAGAAAACTACCTATTTCTTAAACATCACATATAGTATTCCTTTGTATATAATGACTTTTCTCTTTTCTACAATTACCTCAAAGTGATAAGTATACTTTTATTGCAAACAAGAGAATATAATAAGTTTCATGGCAAATCTCTGAGATTTTCACTGCGTATGAGTTACTTGATCTCTGCTTTTGTAGTTTGTAATTTACACAGAATGCTAAGAGCAAATATGGCTGCATACATATTCTTGTTCCTTTTATTATTCTTTATTCCTTTACTTGGGACTTTTGAAACACAAAAACAACTTTTATAATCCTATATAGAAGGATGATTCCACTATTTATAGTAGTCTTGGTTATCACAAAGGAAATACCACATGCTTTGCCTTGCAAATGTACATGACCAATTTTCTAAAGTGTTAATGTCATGGTATTTGAATGCAAGATTCATTCTTGCTTTGGGTTTATATTTTTAATCATCAGAAGGCACTCATTCTTCTTCCAAGACAAAAAGTGGCATGGAAAAAATCCAAAGCAAATAACCTTTCCTAAAACATCAATATTTCTGATGAAAGGAATGATTAAAATGTAAAGATAGATATGGATCTAAAATAAGAACATGAAAAATTGTCCTTTTTTTTAGTCTCCAGTCTGATCCCTCTCAAGCACTACAGCTACCCTTTTTAAAATTTATTAACACTTTCAAGCCATGAATTCAGCAATTTGTTTATTTTATAAGAGGAATTATAAATATAGAAATCACAATTGTGATCATAAACTTTTAAATATTACTGTCTCTCCCATTCATTCATTTGTTAATTTTTTATTTAATGTTTATTATTTACAATCATATGCTAAGTGTTTGCAATGCAGTGGTATCCTGCCTGCTTTGGACTTCAGTACCTGCCTGCTTTGGACTTCTATTCACTAGTAGGTTTTAAATTTTCATGAGCTCACAGATGTTTGGTCTATGCATTTTGGTACCCCTTATGTCTCACATAGGGCTTTAAACTTATCTATTTCTTTCTTTCTTTATCTATTTTTAAGCTTTTTTCTTCCTTTTTAGAGGCCATTGTATCTATCTTGAAGACAGGACTAGGTTTGCTGCAAACCCAGTCTCTAGAACAATGTCAAGGACAATGCAGGCATATATTTGGCACTCAATAAATACTTATTAAATAAATAGATGAATAAATGTAGTTCTTACAAAATTTATTATATAAATATTTCATCTTTTCTAATCTCTTCTCTTACAGATGAGGAACTTGAAGTCAAGACAAGTAAGTCATGTGTCCAAGACCACATAGTTGGTTAGCTGCTTTGAAGTAAAATTCACAGTCCTAATTCCTAGTAACAAACACTAACAGGCTGATAACTTTTGTTTATCTTAGATCAGTTTTGCTATCTTTGATACGCAGCTTAGAAACAAGAATCAGTAGCACCTCATATGAAACTCAGCTACTTCTTCTAGTTATAAAAAAATGAACAGAGCATTTTGGTATGTGACTATGGGTCAGTCACTTACCCTCCCAGGCTAAGGTGTTCTTATCTGGAAAAGAGGTGGTTGTAATAAATTATCTTGAAGGTCCCTTTTTGTTTAATATTCTATGATTCTTTGATCCCTTTTATTGAAAAGTTATGCCCAAGAAAACAATACAAAAGAGCTAGAAGAGACCTCAAAGATAATCTTTTCTAATACCGCTGAATCCTATGAAGAGAAAATGACTTTCCTGTGGGTCACACGATCGATGGAAGAAATCTAGCATGAAACCTAGTCTTTTACTAACTATCTCAATATATCTTCCCTCATACTAAAGTACCACCCCAGTATTCACCTTGGTGAATTTTAGAGGTTTAATTTCATCAAACATCCATTTTTTAAAACTGATTTAACATTCTTTTTTATGGAAATTACTCTACTACGTTACTTTATTTTCAAAGTGGAACATAAATAATTGATTTTTTTGGACACTGTGTTAGGAAAGACAAGATCCCATCCAACTGCAGCTGTTTCTGAATTTTTAATAAAATCCAAGCCTTTGGAATTGAGCATTGTTTCATTTTAAAAGAGAGAAATGTGGCACATTGAGCACTGGACTTGGAGTCAGAGAACCTTGGTCCTGATCACTCAATTCTGTGAGTTATTTTACTATGGGCTTCAGTGTGTCCACTCTAAAAGATAAAAAAAAGTTAGCTTATCAACCATTTAAGATGGTTTTTAAAAGTACATGAGATGGTAAATGGGACACCAATTTGTAAACTCTAAAGCCTTTTACAATATTTGTTAGGAAAACATTTGATACCCAAATGCAAAATATGGCATCCTCCATTCAATGTAAAGGTGTTTTTGTTGTAAATAATCTACAACATTGGCCAGATTTTCTTGAGTGTGTATGAATAGAAACTTTAAAAAAAAGATTTGTAGGAAAAAAAAAACAATAAATCTTTGAACTGTCAGTTATTCTATAAATTTTAAAATGGAAGGCACAAAAACATCCTTTCAGTTTAATTGGAGTCAGTGATTTTTAAAGTCCTATAAAATTTTCGTACCATATCCTTAATGGAAATGAATCCTGTCTATAAATTTTTACGTTTGATTTATATTTATTAAGCACTTATGACATTTAAGCTATTAATATATTCCATCATTAATATTTTATCTCATTATAATTTGTGTCTCTATAAAGTATATACTTAGCTCAGCTTTGAATTGGAGTTATATGTCTATGTCACTCATTAGATTTTAATGAAGTTTAGAGATTATTCATGTAGTTATTTAAACAAGCCTATTTAAACATTTAAGAAACTTTAGAGATAATTTTGGCCAGCTGTCTTTCTTTTATATATTAAGAAACTGAAAAAAAAATTTCAAAAGTGGCAGATACTGACCAAAAAGATACAATTCTACATTTCAGAACTCTGATTCGCTCTGCCCCCCCACCCCTAACCAGCTTACCAAATAGCAATATGCTCAGGAAAGATGAGCCCTCTCCTGCTGCAGGAGGTGAATTTAAATCTAAACCAATCATTGTAATCCCATTTTCTTTGCCAGTGATTAGTTTAGGCATATGCAAAAAATCATAGTCCTGGTGAGAGATGAGGATATAAGGGGAGAAGAAACTATTCTCCCTCTCTCTTCCTCTACCTTTCTCTGGCAGCACTGAGTTGCTAAATCAACAGCTTTACCTCCCACCAATTGTTTATAAGTTTACACATTCCTATGCCTTATGCCAGTGGACTTGAATTTTTTTGTCACTCACAGCCAAAAGTGTCCTAACTGAAATACAACTTAGATGATAGAGCAGAAGTAGATTATTTGTTGCATAAGGTATAGATACACTATGGTGGATGGGAGAGACGTTTATTATTAAAGTGTTTCAGAAGAAGGATATAGGACGTATGTAGAATTTGAACAATTAAAGAAGGTATCTGAAATCGAATTTTTTCCACCCAGAATCACATTACCTTTCCTATGTTTAGGGAATCTTTGCCCTTATAAAGCAGAGACATTTTCCTGCTATGGAAACCAAAAAAAACCACCCAAGTACTGATATTGATTTCCATACTGATTTCCTTCCGTGGCCTACTTTCTTAAAGGGTTTAAAGTACAGGGACATGAACTCGAATATTGGTTCTAGTCAGGACTCAGAAACTAGTTATATAAGAAAGATGAGGAAGTCATGCTTGCAAGGGAGGCTTTCAGGTAACAGTAAATCCAATGTCCAGTATTAATGGTGTTAATGTTAGAATCTGTTAGAATTACAGTATCTTCGTAAGAATCATTCTATGGTGCAATTTCAGGTTTATTTTGGCTTCATAGGCTCAAACTCTAGATCTCCAGTATTCTTAGAGATATAAAATATCCATTTTTTCATTTCCTTTTTCAGCTTAGTCATATTTAATTTTTATTGCTTGCAAAAAAGAGCTTTGACTGATGGATTAAATGAATTTCTGAGAGCTTCATAGGAAATTATTCACAGAATTCAGATGCTCAGATGGAATCTTGGCTCCTGCCTTAATTTAATTGAACACAGAGATTAAACAAAAACCAGAACAAAAAAGGAACAATCCTGGCATTTAAAGAAAAGATTCTGTAAAAGAAGGGCAAATCATACACACCAGTACCACATTAAAGCAAGATAGTGTGGTAAGCATGTCAAAAGAGAAGTATGCGTTATGGCATACCAACGTTTTGAATAGAAATCACATTCCTGAGATTATTAGAGGTGATTTCCAGACAGAATTGCAATTTTACTTTGAAAGCTTCTTAAAATGTCTGAAATCATAGGTTTTAGTAGAGATAAAATAGCCATTGTAAAGAAACAAATTAAATTCAGGAAAAGGTCAATTTACAGTGGCTGGATTAAGAGATTAGAGTACTTTTAGGAACATATTGTAGCCTCAAAATCTGAAAATTATTTCATAATTTTTGCCTATCTTTAGGTTGTCCCTATCTCCATCCCTAACCTATAATTCCTTGAATCCAAGGAGTTTAAACCTTGAAACTATACACTAAAATGAATCATCACAGCATTTATAGGATAGTGACTATGAAACTCAGCACAGTTTTTCTGTTATTCATTTAAAATTTATACCTCAAAAAAAAAGGTACTTTGAGGTACCCATTCTAAAATATTGTAATGTTCAAGAAACTGCAATCCCGTCTTGAAAGAGAACTCAAAAACTGGAACATCACAGTGAAAGGATCATATTAAATTTCACAACGAACTCTGCCATAGGCTGACAGTTTAGGATCATAAAATCTCAGAGTTGTAAAGGAACATGGTTTTCTGGTCTGTTGGTTCCCATGACTTTCTATATATCAGATTTACTTAGGGAGCTTGAAAAAATCTAGGCCTCACCCCATATTAATGTAGCCAGACTTGGAAACGATCAATTCATCTAAATAGCTCCAGCTTCACAACCTTTAGAGTTACCAAGGCACATAGTAGATTTTTAAAAAACTATTAATTGGTCATCTTACAGTATGTGGGAAAGATCATTTTAGGTAAGTTCTTATTTACTATTTTGGTAGAGGAGGAAAGATAATATGCAAACAGCTGGAAATTTGGAAGGAAATGGAACATTCAAGTGTTTTTTTTTTTAAACAAAATACTGAGAGCAGCCAACTCTAACACAATTCAATCTTTCTTGCATGCAAAATACATTTAGGATCCTGAAAAAAACAAATTGAAAATTAAAACGTATCTAAGCTAGCTTTTGCTGCTCTGGGAAAAAAATTCATATTACTGTATCAGACAGAATTTGTTGTAGAAAAGAACATGAGACGCAATTTGAGTTACATGATTTTCTCAGAAAAAAGTAAATTAGTGGAGATAAAAGGAAAATAATATGGTGAAAATGTCAGTCATACTCTTTCTCTCTATATACAGATCCCCCTAGCTATTATTTCATGTGTTATATTTTATTCAGCCATTTCATGTGGCACTCATTTCCAAGCCTTCATGTTAAATATCTGTCCAGTTACTAGAGTAGAGCAGAATCTGAAATACACATTAAACTTCAATGCATGTCTTTCTAGAAGGAAATCAGTGCTAGACTCCTAAGCTCAGTTTTTTTCCTACATATTTAGAGAGTGTTTAGATTAAATTTCCCAAATATAAAACTGGGTGTTGAATGGTAAAGGATTAAATTGTCCAAAGACTCCCTAAAGTTTTTATAGTCTATTTATATTCTAAATTCATTAATGCGAATGGATAGGAAAATGGTTCCTTTTGAGCATACACATAAAACAACTACTGAGTCTACTGGCAGAGCAAAGCTAAGGTGCCCTCACAAAACAGAGGTTTTCCTAAAGACTTATGGAAAATATTATCAAGTAATGTTCTGAGAGATTGACTTTGCTGTCTGATCGTCAACTCTGCTGCATACATTTCAGAAGTTCATAAGAATGAGTTTCTCACTGTTTAAATTGAAGTGGAAAGCATAGATGGCATAAAAACAGAATAACTATTCATTGAGTCCTGCCATTTACTCAGAATACCTAGAGGTTCCTAGGAATTAGCTACTAGGCTATAGGCCAAAATTTCTAACATGCCCTATGTATTTGGTTTCTGCCTGCCTGCCCTTTAGACCTCATCTTGGATCCCATCCCCCTTACTCTATCAACTTTAGGAACAATGGCATTTTTTTTATTTCTTAAATTCCTTTCAGCATAAGACATTTGCACATTATTATCTGTGTAGTATGGTCTTCTCCACTGCCCCATTTCACCAGTTAACTTCTAATTATCCATAGGATTTCAGCTCAGATTTTCTTTTCCTGAGAAACCTTCTATAACCAATCTGGGTTTCTCTGTTAGATGCTTTTATCCTTCTGTGTTATTTGCTTCATGTACCACAATCGTAATTTTGCATGTGTTTTTGGTGATTATTTCAGTAATATTTGTCTCCTCCATTAAATTTTACTCTTAGTGAGGGCAGGTCCATGTCTGTTTTTCTTTCCATTTTTGCTAAATGAACCACACATTATTAATCACCATATATTATACCTTTGAACAGGTTAAGAAACCAACAGTTAGAGAGAACTAATAATTTGTCAAAATTATCTCAGCTAATAAATACAGGACAAATGATGTCCAGTCAGATTTTCAGAATCTAATTTCAGTAGTTCTTACATCATACAATAGTACTTCTTCTTAAGGTCTCATATTGTCAGTTAAGCTTTCAGTATCAGTGGGTATAAGTGAACTATCTATTGTCAAAGTTCTTCAGCCAAAAACTACTAGAAATATATATATATTGAACAAGTTGGTTTTATTAGTCATTGCAGTGAGGAAGCATATACCCCATGGGGGATAATGGTATGTCTCAATAAGAGGGGGGTAGAAAGGATTTATTATAGGATTTAGATGTTGACTTAGAGGAAGATTTGGGGGAAGACTGAAGGAAGTGGAGGTTTCAGAAAGAAGAGTAATTCTATGATTGTACATCTTAATAAATATTATGTATCAAGAGACGAGAAGAGAATGATAAAATTTTACTTGGTAAAGATGAAGCAGTTATTCTTTTGGCCAAGAAAGCGGGAGTTTGGTATTTGGTAGATATCACAGTGATCTTGTTTTTTGTCTGTGCATAAACAAAGTGATGAAGTAGCTTGCTTTTTCTCATTTTATCATGGTCTCAGCCTACCCTTCTCTGGTATTAGTATTTTGTAAAATTACTTACCTTTTATAGGGGAATTACATAGTTAGCTCTGAGTGCCAGCTAATCTTCTGGATGTCAGGGGCTGTTCTTTATTTCTTTCCCACTAGTATTAATATTAAAAGATTGAGTGTGGTTGGATACTTGAAGACTATTCAAAGACGGAATTATAAATTTGAGATTGATCAGCACATAGTTGGAATTTTCAGATGGGTTCACTCCTCTCTTGAGGAAGAGAGAAGAGTAGGTATAATTCAAGTATTGATTATTGGATGACATACACATTAAAGACAAAAGAAAGAAGACAAGGAAAGTAGAGTTGTTATAATATTTTTCATTTGTCTTTAAACAAGCTTACAGGAAAAGAATATAATTATTTACTAATGTTCCTGAAACAATGCAGTAGATGCAATGATTCATAGTCCACACATCCTTCAAGAAAATGAATTTACTTCTCCAACTTCTGAAATACTGTTCCTCCCTGTTTTGAAATTTGTTTATTTTAGTCACTGGCCTCAGTATGTGATCTTTGAAGTTGTTTTACCTTGCTTTGGGTCTAAAGGAGTTAAGGGTTATAAAAAGCAAAATGCTAAGGGGGCAACATTTGCTTTAAGAGATCCGCCTCTGAATAAATATTTGAAATAAACCAGGCTCTTTTAAAAATGCTGTATCTTGAAACTGAAGTTGATTCATATCTGAGGATACTGCTAAATCTGGTACTGTTTTCAACTGTGTTTTTCCATGTTGCCATGGATGCTAGAGATGAACTATGTAATTCTATATGCATTTGGGGCCTTTCTTCTGTATGGTCTTTGACACTTATAAAAGTTTTCTAATAGACTTTGCATATACATTGCAAGTTTTACTAATTTGTGATATAGAAAACACAACAATTAAAGTGTTTTTATAGTTCATTCACTAAACTAAATCCAGACATCCAGACCTATAAAGTAACTTGTGTTCTCTTTTATTTAGAAAAGCAAAAATAACGACAATAAGAAAAACACAAAACAATAAATATTATGTATTATTTTTTCCTCAAAGTGACAAGTTATTTCTTTTCTTTTTTCTTTTTTTTGGAGACAAAGTGTCTCTCTGTTGCCCAGGCATGAATGAGGGCAGTGGCATCATCATAGCTCACTGCTACCTCAAACTCCTGGTTCAAGCGATCCTCCTGCCTCAACTCCCTGAGTAGCTGGGAGTATAGGTGCATGCTACAACACCTGGCTTATTTTTCTATTTTTTATAGAGATAGGGTCTCACTATGTTGCTCAGGCTAGTCTTGAACTCTTGATCTGTAATGATCCTCCTGTCTCAGCCTCTCAAAGTACTATGATTATAGGCATGAGCCCCACCCCCGCCTAAGTTATTTCTTCAAAGAAAAAAATGCAAAGAATTTTGTTTGTCCATGAATGTATTAATTCATTCATCCTTGTAATGAGAATTTGTTGATTGCTAACCAACAAGTATCAGAAATCTACTGAACCACTCTAATATCATGACATTTACAAATTTAGACAATAAAGATCAAAAATACAATTGAGAAAAAAACCAGAATGATCTAACCTCAAGAAGTTTTATATCCATAATAAAGGGCATAATAATAATATGCCCAAATACCAATAATATAATAATAATAATCCATAATAAAGTAAATAAATCTATTTACTTTGTTTTATCTTATTAATATTCTCATAACTTCTGCTGTCAAGAAATTATTTAGAAGGCTACTGATTTAGAGAAACCTGAGTCATTATAACTTTTACCTTAAAAATCAGGAAGATCTGGCAGATCGTGTGCAGAGTTGTATTCTTTGTCTTTACCAAAATTATCTTTTCCCTTTATTTCAGTGTTTCTGTAGAGATAACTATCTTCCACATATAGGAACAAGAAAAGAAGTTTAAATATATGAAAAAGAGAAGATCCTCCAATATTAGTTCCACAATAAATACATATATAGTCTTTCTGGAATCATAATGGAAATCAATAGAAAAATGCAATTCATTTTACATAAAAATATACGTTTTCAAGTTTTATCTCATTTGTCAAAAATATACTTTTGGTATTTAAAAATATAGTAAATCTATCATGACTTTTAATGCATTTAGAAAATAATACTAGAATTGTTTCGGAATAACTTGAATACCCTTTACATAGTTAAGCAACCTATTTAATGGTTATAAAGATGCATGTCTATGTACTCTTTAAATCTCTTTGTACACATTTGCCATTCTTCACTCATACACTTTGCTAATGAAGTCATTAGTCAAGTTTGATTAGTTTCAATTGATGATAGATAGTCCCCAAGGAGAGAAGAGATGTGTTTGATTCTTCTATGATGAATTTGTCTGACTCAGAACCGAAGTCAGATTATTGTTCTTATCATCTCTTTCTTTCTCCCTTTCCTACTACAAATGTCATTATTTGGAAACAGTAAAATTATTTCAAAACGCTGTAATGAGATTTTAAATGAACATGTAATTTATTATATAATTATGTTTCTACTCTTTAAAAGAGGGACTGTATATTTCAGGTTGCCACCATTCCTGTAATCTGTGCCAATTTGTGAGGGTAGATAAGCTATGTGTCAAGTTGGTGGTAGCAGGTGATCCATCTTGGAAACTGCTAGGTCCCCTGCAGCAGTTTGGGGTACTGGAAAACATGGTAGAATTAAAGACAGGAGACTTGGACTCTGTAACATGGGGAGAAATCATTTAACCCCAGTGAAATAAGAATGATAATATCTTTCTTACCTTTCTCATAGTGCTATTAGGAGGGCAATTTCATATAATAAGGGTAAAAGTGATTTATGAACTTAAAATACTTTCTAAATAAATTTTAGGCAGTATTGTTATATTTTTAAGAATGTCAGGGATAAAATTAAAAGAAGCCAAGGATGGTATTTAAGCAGCAGGCCCAGAAGTCATGTCAATAATTGAGGACAAAATAGCCCCTACCGTGGATGCTGCAGGTCAAAGACCCTATCTTAAATGACTGAATTATAGATTAATTTGAAATTAAAGGATTTGACTTAATTCAGAAGTGGGATGACTACTGGTTTGTAAATTTTAATCCCTGGTATCTGATATCAGCTATGTGGCCTGAAGAAAGTTAATGTCTATAATTAACACTGTCAAAGAGAGAAAAATGTTGAGCAAAATAATTTTGAACTGACATTTTTAGCTTTTTCACATTATGACAACTAGCTCCTACCCCAATTTGTATACCGTAATATATATTTCTATTCTCTAGTTTCCTCTTCTGAATTATGTAAATAGTAGTATCTAAATCCAAATATAATGTATAGATAGGAAAGGAATTTAGTCTGGTACTCTTACATTAAAGTTTCAACCAGGTAAACTATTGTTTTCATTTTAAAGGTAATTCAATTAAAGTCTTAAGAGGTTAAATCACTTGACTAACGTGATACAGCTATGAAATGAGTACAGTTCACTTGTACTTTCCTACAAGTATTTCTCAGCCACTGAAAACTTTGTGATAATTAATCAATCATTATTCAGATACTCATATAATTGCATCATAAAAAGTCTCCAAATTATTTAGCCCATACTCATATAATTGCATCATAAAAAGTTTCCAAATTATGTAGCCCCAATATTTTGTACCCTCATGATATTTTAATTTCAAAGAACTTGTGGCTTTTCATTTAAAATCACTTTAGCTTTAGGTATGACACTTGAGGTCCCAGTGTTTTCAAACGAATAGATTATTCACAGTTTCAGTTTACGTTAACTGCCTTTTCCATTGGAAAGAAGATTCAGAAGAAAGACGTCAGGTTGGCTGAGATCATGTCTCTTAAAGTGCATGCTGAAGAACAATTATGGACTGAATGTCGGGTTTATTTTCTTTAGTGATAGTTCTCAATAGTCAAAGGAAAACCAAGATTGCATTGCAAATGAGCTTAGTCTCTAATCTTTCTTTTTGTGAAACATACCTATGTTGATATGCAGGTGAATTTCAAGAAATCTGTAATGGAAAACTCACATTAACTGTTTCACAGATTTATGAGTTATTTTAAGTTTCATTGCCAATCCCTCTCCCTATCCAAGTTTGCTATTGTAGGAAGAGAGAATAAAGTTTACAGATGGATGTATTCAATGTGGGATTCCTGACTCTCTTAGAAAATTTTCTAAAATTCTTCTAGTCATCCTATTCTCCTTGCTAGGGCTCCATTATCATTCTCCTTTTCAATTTCTCTCCCTTTTCTAGTTCATCATATTGCCCCTGGCCTCATTCAATGAATTACATTTTTGTCACTGAAGCCCTTAAAAATTATTTTATTTCCATTCCTGGAAGGGGAGAGTGTCCAGCAAAACTTTCTTGATTTTTAGTACCAAAACCATCTCGGTCTTATGTTTGGTTCCTGAGGGAAAAGTCCACTTGTCTATCTCTGACTTCATTTATATGTCCCTGTTACATCCTCATCATTTCTACCATTAGCAGAGTATCTACTGTGGTTTGGAAGGCTGTGCCTACTGTGGCTTGGAGCCTTACCTATTTAGACCATATATACATACATATATATCTTAAATAAACTTCAATAAATAAGCCTAAGTCATTATTAGCCCTAGTTTAATGGGGGAGAAAGTGAATCCCACAGATTTTAAATAGTTGTATTAAGAATATATACTGGATGAAGAGCAAAACTAGACATCATATGTAGTGTTGTTTTTGTCATATTGGAAAAAATAAAAACACCCTCTCTTGTGTCTGTACCCAGATCAGGATAGGTGATACTCCAGGATGTTTTGCATATTCTTTTAAAAATTATTTGGAAAAAATCAGATAAAAATTTTAAGAAAAGTAATAAGATAGATAGCATGAAAATGTGAACTGTGTTTTTTTCTCTTTGCCTTTCCTAAGATATCTACTATCTGGGAAATTTCAGAACAATACTGGGAGTCGAGCATAAAATTGAACATGTACAGTGGAAAATAGCAGTAGGGATGGGTTCAAGAAGAACTGGAGCGTATGTCCACAAATGAGAATCTTGGAGAGGCAAAAATATTTTGATATTTAAATTCTGTGGTTGAACAAAAGAAAAACAATCAAAGAAATTACTTGTTGATGGAAAGGCCAATTTTAAAAGTGTGACTTTTCATTTATTAAATAACATATCTCAATATAAATTAAATTGCTATTAAGGCAATTTGGTGAAAAAGTTGCCACTACATTGTATTTATTATACTTCTTTGGTTATAAGATAGAAACTGACTCTGGTTTTCTAAGCAGAAGGGGGATTTATATATAGATGAACTAAAGGGAAAACTTAAAAGTTAGACTCAAAAGCACAAAACTAGGGCTTTCCAGTTGTCTAGGTGGCGGGAATTGATGAACGATCTTTGTAGATACCACAGTTCAATAATTCCATTTCAAGCATTTCAGACTCCTAAACACTCTGCTAATGATCAAAATTATAGGGAAAGTATTTAGCTTATCCTGAGTTGCATGCCTGTATCCTGACTGAATAAGAGTAGGGCACTTTCACTGATAATTGCACCAGACTCTAGTCTAGAGGGGAACAGTTCTTTTCCAAGGCAAAACCAGGTTGCAGCTATCAGGAAAGAAAAGAGATAGATGCAAAGAAGTAAAATTTTTTTAAAAAAAATTTTAAAGTCTTTTTGGGCTTACTTTATGTGCCCAGGACTACTGAGACAGAGAGAAATAGATCAGCAGCTTTCTTATTACCTGAAACCAATTACTCAGTGTCTTAGTTTTGTGTTATTATAACAGAATACCCGAGGCTCGGTAATTTATAAAGAAAAGATTTCTATTTAGCTCATAGTACTGGAGGCTGTACAAGAAGCAAGAAGAAGAAACCAAGAATGTCTGAGTCTTTCATGTTTCTTGTATGAAAAGTCCCATTCGTATATTTACATTTTTAAAAGAATTGTATAGAAATATCCAATATTCTTGTAAAAATATTTTTTTTTTTTGAGACAGAGTCTCACTCTGTTGCCTGGGCTAGAGTGCCGTGGCATCAACCTAGCTCACAGCAACCTCAAACTCCTGGGCTCAAGCGATCCTCCTGCCTCAGCCTCCCTAGTAGCTGGGACTACAAGCATGTGCCATCATGCCCAGCTAATTTTTTCTATATATTTTTAGTTGGCCGATTAATTTCTTTCTATTTTCAGTAGAGACGGGGTCTCATTCTTGCTCAGGCTGGTTTTGAACTCCTGACCTTGGAGGGATCCGCCTGCCGCCACCTCCCAAATATTTGCATTTTAAAAGGAGAGGTTGTCAAGCCCCATAATACCTGATAATTAAATAAAGAAAAGTGATTTTTTTTCTCAAGTTTAGGTACAAGCTGTGATTTGTTGTTTTTGTTGTGAGTGCCTGAAAATCGTAAAGTCATTTTAACTTCCCCTTCTCCTTTGTTGCATGAGGTTAATTGTCAAGTCCAATTGTTATTGCTTATTTCTACAAGTACTAGCTCCATTTACTTTCCGAGGAGTCTATGCTATTTCTATATTGGAGATTACATATACTTGTTAATAAAAAAATTAAGTCTTCTTCCCCATAGGGTCCTGCCATATTTTTCTAAATTCTCATTTCCTGTTTTCCTATATGAACCCAATGTATAAAATAAACTCTTCCAAGAATATGTAAATAATATACTAACCCAGTTTTTTTTTTCTTCAAGATATGCCTTCTTCCTGGAAAGCTTTATTGTAATATATTCCACTGTCTATCCAGCACACAAGAAATGTGTTTAAGGTGGAAAATACTCCTTTGTTTTTTTTCAATCTATTGCTTTCACACCGATTTATTTTAGCTAATATTTAAATGTCACTTTATTTGCATACACACAGTTTTCTCCTCTCCGTCTCCCTCTGGCTAATGCCAGTGCTTTCTAGTTTGGGCCTCCATGATGTGGCACACCTCCTCTTGAAATCTGTAAGTATAACAAACTATCTTTTCAAGGAAAGTGTCTCTATGATTTTTGCCATACCTATATAGTAATAAAACCTACATTAAAATAGCCTGATATCATTATCATTTATATATACATGCATTATCTCGTTTAATTCTTATATCAAGGCTCTGAGGAAAGTAATGAAATTATCTTTATTTTTCATAAAGAAATAGGAGCTTACAGAGGTGAAGTAACTTTCCCAGAATCATAGAGCAGGTAAGTGGCCAGAATCAAAGAACTGAACTCAACTTTATATAAAAGAAATTTCACATCCATTATTTAGGAGCTATGAGTGGGGTTTCCCCCCAAATTGTATCCGTGCTCTTTTGGTTTAGGAGCTAAAGGGCACAACAGTTCTCAATTGCATTTATGTAGTGTCACTGTAATTTAAAGATAAACCTCCAGAATTTTTTCATTTCCACACTTTTTAAACTTAGTTCCTGAAATCATTATTACATTTTCCTCCGTATCTGAATCCTTCAAGGAAATTTTCGTGGAAGTTGGGAGAGGAGGGAGGCCTCAGGTTCTCATACTCTGGGCCACTATCCACCTGCCCTATTTATCCCAATGTCAGGTTCCAGACAACCAGTGACAGTAGTGAGAGGCCTACTTATCCTGCCTCACCTGCTTCTTTTCACAGAAACCACAGCTCCTTCAGAAGAAATAGAAAGAAGTCAAGCTTGTACTCAAAACATCAACATACTAGGATGCTACCCTAGGGGAAAGAAGCAGGCCTCTCTTAGCATCCAAAATGCTGTTCAGGATGAATAAAAGGTTCACAATCCTAAGATTCCTCCCCAGTAGGAAGTAAGAGGAGTAAAATAGGTGCATCCATAAAAAATGTTTGAGGGATCCCCAGAATCTCTAGTCAGGCTGGTGAAATATATTTTCATCCTGAAGCCAGTCCATAAAGACTGGAAGAAGTAATTACTTTAAATATAAAGTAATTACTTTAAATATATTTTCATCCTGAAGCCAGTCCATAAAGACTGGAAGAAGTAATTACTTTAAATATAAATGGAATACACTCTAAGAAGACATAGAGTGGCTAAAACCATTAATAAAAAATCTAACTATATGCTGTCTATGAGAAACCCACTTTATACTTATTTAAAGACATAAATGGAAAGAAAAGGCACAGGAATAAATAGTCCATGCAAATGGTAAGAAATAGAGATTGGGATGGCTATACCTGTATCAGACAATATATAAGAACTTAAGTCAAAAAATGTCACAAGAGACAAACAAGGACATTATATTATGATTAAAGGGTCAATTTAACAGGAAAATATAGTCATTCCTTGGTATCTGTGGGAGATTGGTTCCAGGACCTCCTGCAGATACCAAAATTCATGTATGCTCAAGTCCCTTATATAAAATAGCATAGTATTTGTATATAACCTATGCACATCTTCCTGGATACTTTAAATCATCTCTAGATTATTTATAGTACCTAATACAATGTAAATGCTCTATAAATAGTTGTTAACAAAAGCAATTTTGGGCAAGATGAACAAAGCTGGAGTGTCATACTCATTGCAAAATATATTTAATATACATTACTAGGATAAATACAATTTAGTCATAATGTATTTTAAAATATATTGCTTTACTTTTATATTGCTTTTATTGTTTTTTGCTTTGAATAAATGTTCATAAGTGAAATTAGCTTGCTTTTTTTTCTTTCTCACTCTATTCATATCTCATTTGGGAATTAAAGTTATAGAAGTCTCATAATGATGTGGTACACTCTCTTACTTTTTATTCTCAAGAAAAGTTTTGATTCCATTCCTTGAATCTTTGATACATTTTACCTCTACAAATAGCTGGATTGTGTATGTGTGTATATATTTAGTGGTAATATATCTGGTTAATTTTTCTCTTTTTGACTCAGGTTTTGTAAGTTATATTTGCTACAAAATTATTCATTTTGTTTAAAATTTTAAAGTTGGCACATATAATTTTTCATTGTGTTCTGTTAATATTTAGGTTTATTTTAATCTGGAGCTATGTTCCTTTTATTACTGAGATTATTTTTTGGTGTTTTTTTGTCATAACCTCTCCATTTTACTTTTTTCTCTGTCTCAAAGAAACATCTTATAATTTCTATCATTATTTGGTTTATGTTTTGCTATTTTCTGTTAACTTGTTTTTATTTTATTTTGGTGTTTTGATAACTTATTAAATTGAATATTTTTCTCTTTGTATTAATCATATAAGGCTATCTGCCATAACATCACCAACAAAAATCTGAACCAATAAATTCATGAAACTGAAGCATATTTTCCCTTCACTTTATATCCAATTAACTTATATTTCATAGACTGGTTCTCAGACTCAATTTTTTTGAATTTATAGAAGGTAGGATTTCAGAGTCCTCCACAGGATCTTTGTATTTAGCCTTCAGGCAAAAGAAAAGGTGGTATACATGGGAAAATCTCTTAACTCTCCAGGGATGACACTCATCACATTCATTCATGAGAATGATGAGATCTACTCCTTTTGCCACAATTCCCTGCAGTATATTTGAGAAATGTAGTGTATTTATGGACCAAGCAAAAAGAGAACATAGGTAATGGTTAGCATTGAGCCAGTCATGCCAGAGTTCATACTTACGGTCACCAAATACACATTCTCACATTTCCATGCTGAAATCCCCATGAAAAACATTCCAAGGACACATACATCATTTTATATTGCACAAAATTTGACATATTTAGGTGATTTTCAATCCTCTTCTTTAGATCCAAACATGGATCTTGTTCCAGCAACCTATTAATAATAAAACTCATTATCTGTTTTTTTCCACACACACTGTACAGTGTTAAATCAGGACCAGAATGATCACCACAGAAGCTCTGATTCAGAAAGGGAAAGAATATGAGGCATGCAGCAATCATTTATTCTCTACTAATTTAAAAGTCCTGCTGGGAAGACTATAATATAGACATTACTTTCCCACCACCACCTTGGAGGTGAAAAAAGTTCTTTAAATGCTTTGACCAAATTAGAGTTTGGTTCTACTCTGTTGGGAACTCATCCATCCAATGTTCTCTGCATCTCCAGGCTCCATCCTCTGTTAAGTTATTCCTTTGCCCAACATTAGTTCCACTTCCATTTTTATTTCACAAGTCTCTCACTGGATGAGGTAGCAAAGTCATCTTTGCTTTGTCTAACTGCTACTGATGTCTATAGTGCTGCTCTATATTTTGTAGTCCTATCCCTACTACCAGGTTAATGGATCAGCGTTCTGTACTAAACAGTCTGTTTTGGCCACAATCTCCTATCACAGTAGAGTTCTGGATTCTGGATAAGATAGAATTTTACTTATTCCCCCAGTGGACTTCTTTCCCCTGTGTGTGGTAGCTGGTATGGTACTTAACTCCCCTTGATTACTCCTAACTGGGTGGAAGTGCTTTGGCTATTTTCCTGCCCTAAAGGCCACATATCTTGAAAAGTAGCCCTTTCCATGCAGCTACTATCTCCAGATTCTACTAATAGCTCTCTCCCCTCACCTCTTCAGTTCAGGAGTGGTAATGGCTCCCTGCTGTTGCTGACCCCAAGGTTAGTTAATTATGCCTCTTTGTATTCCTTATACCTACATACACCTTGGTAAATAGTCCATTTATTAAATTTTCCTTAGTTATCTTATTTGAACAGGCCTCATTTTCTTATTAAGACATAAATGTGAAGTAAACAAATCTGACTTTGAATTACAACTCTGACACCTACTTGATTAAAGGAAAAGTTTCTTGACATAATGATTATTTTGCACAATTTATTTTGCATGATATAACTCAAACAGCATTTCTTGTACTTGGGCTAAGCTAAAAATTTATATAGTGTATGAGTTTTATGCGGTAAGAAGGGTTCCTTATATATCCTGAAATCATGTTTAGCTTTAGTTCTACCCAAAAGCAGAACTTGAGATAAAGGCTTACATGTAGAAAGTTTATTTTAGGAAGAGATCCCAGGGAACAGGGGTGGTATAATTGCAAGAATGAAATAGAAAAGAAAGGGAGATTAACCCAATGGTGTATCATTTTGTCTTCATAATTTTTAAAGGAAAAATGTTTAGCATTCCTAAAAGACTTTGTAAATATCTATCATCAAATATTGTAAGGGCAATTGCTTATTGAAGATAAGTTGATCACCCAATTTCTAAGCAAAACTTAAAAAATTTGTTAACAACTCTGTACAAAACTGTGGAAAACAACTTTTCCACAGACCGGAGGGGAGAGGGTGGTTTCAGGATGATTCAAGTGCTTCACATTCACTGCACAGTCAAACTTCTCTGCTAATGGTAATCTGCATTTGCAGCTGCTCCCCAGCACTAGTATCACTACCTCAGCTCCACCTCAGATCGCCAGGACTTAGATTCTTATAAAGAATGCACAACCTAGATCCCTGGCATGTGCAATTTGCAGTAGGGTTCAAGCTCCTATGAGAATCTAATGCCATAGCTGATCTGACAGGAGGCGGAGCTCAGGTGGTGATGCCAGTGACGGTGAGTGGCTGGAAATACAGATGAAGCTTCATTTGCTCACCTGCCACTCACTTCCTACTGTGCAGCCTGGTTCCTAATAGGCCACAGACTGATACCAGTCCGCAGCCCAGGGGTTGGAGACTGCAGATCTAGGGAGATTAAAAAGTTACCCTGATGTACCTTATGAAATAAGGACTAGTCAGCCTTAGGAGCAGAACTAATGTATAAAAAAAATTCTTCCCGATTAGATTAATTCATTGTAGATGCCTGACATCTTTCCATTCTTAATATCAATATAAACTGCTAATCAGGAAAATCAATACTTAATTTCCTAATTTTAGTTCATATATTGATCATGAATTCCATGGAACATTTGCTCCTGTCTTATTGTTGACCATACATGAATATTGTATATTCATGAAAATTTAATAAAACTTAACTTTAAAAATTTACCACAAAAGAGAAACAACTATAAATGCCAAGGTTTACACTGACTAATGTAATGTTAGTCTATAATCACAGACTCCAATCTGCCCCCAAACAAATTACACTGTGACAAAAACTGTCTGCAAAAGAAAAGTCAAAATGGATATAGTATTGGAATCAGCTTTAGTAGAATGATCCAACAAAATAGTCACTAAAGATTAAAATGGGATTTGACAACAGAGCAAGATATGACTCTTGGATCCAGAGTGCAGAGGTTTATTGCAAATGCTGAGCTGGAATCCTGGCCTGGAAAGGAGGGATGTCCAGAAGGAAACCACACTGGGATTGGAAAGCAGGCTTTTGTCCATAAAGGTTAGTGATGTTGAAACCTCAAAAACCTCGGAGGTTCAAATTGGGTAAGTCAGTATTTCAGAGTGGCAGGGTGGGGTGACCAGCATGGTTCTGCTGAGTAGCTGAGAACTCAGTACACTGGAGTGAGGCATTTGGGGTTCTGTTCCCAGCCCAGCCTCTCGCTCTTCCAAGAAATCACTTTTAGCCACTTAACGTTCTCTGACCCAGTTTCCTTCTAAGTATAATCATATGAATACATTTATCACATACTAAAGTTACTAGGATTGTCATCAGTAGTGTTTTAAAATAGAATAGAGTAAAATAGAACAGAACAGAAATTATAGAACTGTAAGAAATTTACAGATCCACTAATCCAATCCTTTCAACACTATGGCTTAGAGAGAAGGGACATATCCCAAATCACACATCTAGTTAGTGCTTTGAAAGCTTCTCTTTTTCAACTTGGGATTATAGACTAGAACATATCCCTTGGAGGTTTTATTTTATTTGAAGCTAGACAGATAAGTTTTGCAGATATATATTTATTGTCATTAAAATTGTTAATAACATAATTTAATGAAAAAATATTATAAAACACAATGTACATGAGCCTATTTCTATTATAATTATACCAGTATGCATATAGGTCTGGGGAAAGATCTGAGAGAAATATGTCAAATAGTAACAGTATTTATTTCTATGGTGGGATTATATGCTATTTTAATTTTCTTCTTTTGATTTATCAGTGATTTATAATATAGTTGATATATATTTTGTTGTGTATTATTAATAGTAGGAAAAATACTACACACTGTATCCTAAAATTCAAAATCTGAAAAATTAGGTTTTGATTCTTTTAATCTTTTGACCACCTATATTCTTATGAATCTCAAATCTATACCACCAACCCAGACCTCTCTTTTAAGATCCAGGCCATTTCTCCAACTGTATACTTCACATAGATACTTGGATGTTTCACAGGCACCTCAAACTCAGTAAGTACTCAAGATGAACATATTATCTTCTCCATGCCCCACCAACAGTACTTGTTCTTCATTAAGTGCTACTCGATGCTGCCTTATGAATCAATGGCACCACCTTCTCCCCATTTGTTCAAGTCACCTTTAACTCCTCCCATCCCTTTCCTCCCAAACTCAATCCATTAAGTGGGCCAGTTAATGTTATCTCCAAGATAGATCTCAAGCCATATATCTCTCTCTATTTCCAGTGCCCACATCTTAAACTAGCTTATTGCTCTTTTTCACCTTCAGTGGACTTCTATGCAGCTTCCTTTATCTACTCTTACTTTCCTCCATTACATTCTCCACATTGTTGTCAGCATGAAATTTTAAAAACTAACTGATCATTTCTTTTTTATTAAAAATATTTATGTAAATTCTTATCATCTGTGGGACAAAGTGTAAAATCCTTAACACAATCTGCAAGGCCCTTCCTGGTCTGATGCTTACTTACTTGTTCAGTCCCATTTGGTGATAGTCACTTCAATAAAACTACAACAGTGAGACAGGACAAGAGTTATTATCCTCATCACCATTTATAGCTGAGGAACTTATTCTCTGAGAATTTAAATTATTTTCACATTGTCAAATTCTTAATATTTAGTAGAGCTAAGATTCTGACATAATCATGTTAGTTCCTATCTTCTTTTTCATAATACAACCTTATCTCCACAGTTCCAAATTCATTTAAAAGAATATATAATCCTCAATAGAGGATACTAAAATCAATAGATATTTCATATAAGAACTATGTTTTCTGAAATAAAAATTCACTGAAACAAAATATGAATTATGGATTTTTAAAATATGAATTACTTGTAGGCATGATACTAATAATAACAGCCAAGACAATAATAAACAAAATATATTGAGCTCTTAATATTAATACTTTATTTTATTTTATTTTTTTAAAGACTAGTCAAGTGCAGTGGTGAGAAGGAGGGAAAATAGTAAAACAAGAGTTCAATCTGTAACTGACTGTGAACAATCAAGTGAGATAATTCTCTACCTTTGGACCAGCCTTAATATGAATACTTTATACTCATTAATTCATTTATTCCCCATAAGAACTCAATGAAATCTAATAATAATATTATCTCCAATTGATAAATACCTAACTTGATGCATGGAGAGGTAAAGTATTTGCCCAAAGTTACATAGGAAGCAGAGGAGCTAAGGTTTAACCCAGGCTATCAACCTGCACAGCTAATTTCCCCTTAACACTCATTTAATGTATTAATATTATTTGTAATCTCATTTATAAGAAATGACTGAAAATAGAGAGCAATATTCATAGGGCAGGAAAACAATCCAAGCTTTTCAACTCTCTTTTCCAGTGAACTCCTCCTGAGTTTCCCAGTCTATATACATATGATCATATTTTTCTGTCATATACATTACTATATCATTTTTTTCTTTATAACTTTAGCTAGCCTCTAGACATAGATAGCATACGGTGAAGTAGCACTAAATAAATGTGTATTGAAGTGAATTCATCCACCAAAGATAAGAAATACAAATTTTTTTAAACTTACATATTAGCATTCTGAGGTAAACAGTTGAAAATCCCCACCAACACTTAACTTGCCATAAAAGTAGATAAAAACAATTATCTATATCTCTATCCATGGAAAGAAAGCTGAAATGTTAAATTAAAATTTGAGTGACAGAAATGTATTTATATTATATAAAAACGTTCAGAAAAAATAAGAAATTTATAATCATGGTTTGTTTATATGTTGACATGCAAAACTGATTTGGAAAATCCACATAATAATGAACTTTAAGTCTTATATTCACAGTTATCACACTACCTTACAATAACGAAACTTGTTTGTGTTTTTTTTATTTCCATGTGCTAGTAAACAATAGTCCTCCTTTCTTGCAGGTTATGGATATGCCACAATTTTATTTTCTTGAAATTTTTCCTATTTGGAATTGAGAAGGTAAATAAGCTTATATTTGAATATTCAACTAAATAACTAAATAATTTAATCAAATATTCAACCCAATAACACTTCCTTACTATAGTAGTCACTTAGAGACTTAGGAGCTCAGTAGAGGCTGAGAACATGTATAATGAATAAGGAGTGAGGTAGTTGGTGGCATGAGTATGGCTGGACACTCCCTAGGGAAAGAATAAAGATATTTGCCTTCTAGGCTCAGTCCTTCATCACCTTAGGGAAAATATCTCCTTAATTATAAAACGAGGTGTTTCTATTATATGACTTCAAAAGTTTGTCCTTCATGTCTTAGATTCTATGATTCTACATCAAATGGGGAAAATTCTACGAAGCTAAATTCTTCAGCTCTTGTCTTCACCCTTGTTTGACAGGGAATATAGGAAAATCAATAGATCCAAAATTCCATTTTGTAAAGCCAAAATTAATAAAGCTTTAATACTGGTCATTTCTTATGTGTAATTGTAGCTTGTATTTCAGTGCATCCACAGTTTACACTGCAATATGGAAGCACATGGATGTGGTAAAAACGTCTATAGCATTAACACGGACATACATTCAAGCTATGAAAGACATAAAGAAAAGCTTTTATTCCTTTTTAGAACTGCGAGGGACCAGAAAGTGTGCTCCACATTTTTAAGAGAGGCTCTGAGGTAGAAAATGGTTTTGATCAAATCCTTCAGAAGGGAAAACAAATCTCACTTTCCCTTAGGGAAACCCTAGTTCTGAAGATGATTTCAGCCCATAGTCCAGTATTTGTGAACCCAAGAGAGCCAAGAAAGGGTCCTTTACTTAAAGCTGCAAGAAAAGGAAAATAAAAAACCCAAGTTAAGTGTGACCATCCAGTTGGCACATGTGCCTGGGCCACAATTGGCGTTGGCAAGTCCTCATCCTCGAGGCCTCCAATGGCTCTCGGGCTCTCACCACAAGAAAATCATGGGTTTAAAATACAAGAATTAAAGAACACATTGATGTAATTTTGGTGCAGGAGCATTTAGAGAAATGTGTGTTTGTCTTTGAAGGTTGGCTAACCTTGGGAATGCTTCAAACCTGTAATGGGACTATTTGCCTGGGAGTTGGTTCTACTGTTCCTGAAGAGATTTGCAATGTTAATCATCCCCAAAGTACAGCCTTGAGCCTTTGCCCTTCTCACTTTCCCATACCCAGGAAAAGCAACCTGTGCCCAAACTTCTTTTTAAAATTAGAATTATCTATATGTATATAAACTGGTCACCTAGAGTCTTAAATAATTAGAAAATGAAACTAATTTTTAACTTTACTTGGAAGAATTTCTCTCAAGCGATTACATAATTTCTGCCTGAATGACTCCTATTGAAGGGAATTCTTAATATATTCTTCCAGATAGTAGAGTCAAAATTTGTTTCTCTCTAATTCTACTCATTCATTCTTGTTCTTTCCCTAAGGGCCATGAAGAATAAGGCATCCTCTTTGCTATACCCACTCTCACCCTCAATCTCTTTTTTAGAGTAAATATTACATTTTCATCTAACAGTATCGTTTTAAGTACTTCACCATCCTAATCATTTTTTCCTGCATATGCCCAGTTTGAGTTTCATCTTTTTTTAAGTACTTGCTTTAATGAAAAAAAAATTGTCATCGCTTCTCGACCTTTTGGCTAAGATCAAGTGTAAAAATATTGTCTAGGTTGCATTGCAAGATTCCTATAGAATAAAGCAGAACCTTGATGTCCTATAAAGTCGGTTTCTTCATACAACCATGGCTCATTTCTAGGTTTTAGAACGAATTTCTAGGCAAAAAGAATTCATCTTAATTACCTAATTCAATCATGAAAATCTCTCCAGTTGCTATCATATGTAATCACACAAATTAACTATTAGAAATTTAAAAACTATGTTCCTCTTCATTGTGTTATAGAACATGTTTAAGAGATAAACCACAATAAATATTCAATTTAAAATATGTGCTTTTGTACTTGAACTATATCCAGACTCAGAATACTTAATTAGATAAAAACTTAAATATAAACAGGTCTCTTCTCGTTTAGAGATGAGAAATCAGAGAATCACTGGGGTAAGTGGCTTGCCCAAGCAACTTTCCCACAATCTCAAATTCTTTCATAACCTCATCAAAAAACCAAATCTCAATAAAACAAGACCCAAGTGGGAACTGCCTATATTCATTATTGGATGGATTTGATAGCTGTGGTACAGTGTGATCTTTGTCAGATAGAAAATAGAAGAATTGGCCTTTGTGATAATCACTGAATGCTTCCTCTCCACTTCAAAAATGCATACCTAGAATAGAGTATAGCATTTAGAAAGGAGCATGCCAGGCATTTCCTAACAAATACTGTTCGGAGCAAGAAATTCTTTACTCTGACACTATTTCATCTCAGACACTCTTGGGTTGTAGCTGTGGTGAACCAGTTACTTTCCTTTTTCTTCTCTTGGTTGGGTTCTTTATGAATGTCCCTTCTGAGCCATGGGCTGCTATCCGCATCCTATGATCACTGCTGCTACATCCTTCAGCTGCCAGCTTCCCTTGTGACTTGCCACCATTTCCATTCCTTCTCAGGAAAACCCTTTGAATCCAGTCACATTTTGTTTTTGAAATTTTGCTTAATCCTCACACTCCTTGGGATGTGTTCTTTACTTCCTCTAATTACCTGCAAACTGATCCCTCAGGGAATTAGCATATTTTGTATTAGAATAAATATCATATTGGATATCTGTGTCTATTTGTTACCAGTCATACTGCATGGTGAGTTTTGATTATAGTAAGTGTACTCAACATGTTTTAATCATCTCTCTGTCATTCATCACTCCCAGCTGTGCTTTGCACATAGAAATTACTCAGCATATATTAGGCTGAATGAATAGATCAATGATGTAGCTATGTATCAAAAGTTGGCTGGATGATCCACACTAGGCAGAATGAGCTTCTTGTTCAATCATAAGTTATTGTTAGTAAGCTTGGATGGCTAAGGAAGGTAATTGGTAAAGTCAGTTTTAGGCGGTAGTAGAGGATGCTTTTGATTTCAGAAAGAAAATCATGATTTTGTTTTTCTTTGGGTCTTGAAAAAATTGTTTACCCTCTCCAGAACTCAGTTTCTGTATCTACAAAAAGAAAGTGATCAACAAGCCAGTCTCCATGACCTCTTGTAGTTGGGGCATGCTTGAATTCCATTATTAGATTTCATTCAGTTTTAACCTAAAATGAACCTGAACATCTGGATCATCTCTGGAGCCAAATGAGCTTTAGAGCCAGGAGCTGGAAATTGGATTTAAAGAGATCCCAATTGCTCTTTCCTGGATCTGTACTCTTGAGCCCATGTAAGAATGAAATTCTACCCTACATCTGTTGAGTACAAATTAACTTCTTTTGAGATGATCTTCTTACATCCATTCTGCTAATGTATTTCTCTTTTCTAATAATATTCTATTAACCTAACATTTTAATAATACTTCTGCTACAAAAACTGTGTTCTAAAGGTAGTGCAAAATAAAGTGTAAGAGTTAAATGCAATTTCTAATCATATTACATTGTAGTTTTCAGAGATTAAATAATTATCATTGCTGATTATTTGTCAAAGGAAATATTTTTGAAGTTAAAGGATTTTTTTTTTATAACCATCCTCTCTGTGAGGTAGTTAAATCTGTTAAAACAAAGAGAAAACTATTAAACATCTTCCCGTAGAGTGATTCCTAAGGGAAAAACTCCTTAGTTATTGCAATATAACTCCTAATTAACCAAATTTATTAATTTTAATGTTAATATTTCTGATCTCTTTAAAGTAGAGGAGCTTAGAACATCTATTATAACTTCAACCTGATTTTTTCTACAGTACTGAAATAAAAACTTGCAGTTGCAGAGTTCATGCTGTATCTGTGGTATCTTTTTAACTCATCTTTTTTTTTTTCATTCTGCTTGAAGTTATTCAGAATGAATTGAAAACTTTAATTTTTCTTACATCTTTGGTTTTACAGTTAGATTGCCAAAATCCTTTTCATATAAAAATTGTGTTTAATTATGACTAGTAGCACTAATCTTGGGGAAAAAAATCTAAACAAGGTTGGGACTCATTTAAAAAATAATATCTTACTTTATGGATTAAAATAATTATTTAGTATCCAGAGTCTTCTATTTTGTAATTTAAATCCAATTAAATTCATGCTGTTACTAGGAAGAATATAATGTGGACTAAGTAGTGACTTATCTTTGCCTCTGACAGCACTATCTTAAACAGTGGAGAGACTCTTGGGAATATGTTGTGTATTAAAAAAATCTGTTTGCTTTTATCAGTCTCTTGTAACTCTAATGTCTAAACTTGGTCAAAAGTGACACCAATTTTAGCTTCATGCTTTAGAGCAGTACCACTTCATGAATGGGTCTATGACAAGATAAAGAGTTTACATCAGAAGATGGACTTATATTGTTTCCTTCAGCAAGTCATCCTAAGGGAAAAAGAAAAATGTCTGCTAAAACAAACAGGTGCTTAGCCACGTACATTATTTACATTCTGATGAGGCTCCGTGTCTCATCAGGGACCAGTAATAAGTAGTTCATGGAGTCAGTTGGAGGATGATACTTTGAGTAGCACTGCTTTAAAGGTCCTCACTCTGGGCCTCCTCAGCCTTGCCCCTCCCACAAGGTGAGGAAACTGAGGAACCTAGGAGACATGCCTAATCAGAACCACACCCAATATCTAGACCATGGCTTGGGCACTCAAGACCTTAGAATTCTTTGCTCAAACTGCTTGAGCTTGCTTGAGCCTCTTCCCTAGACATTCCTCCCAAAGGTGGATCACACCACTGTATGCCTCTTTGTGAGCAGAGAGAGAGAGAGCTTAGATGTGTGGGATAGGATGTCCACATTTGTACTCAGCCTTTCACATTACAGATAAATGGAATTAGGGGCAGAGAAAGAAGAGAATAATCTGCTATCCAGGGGCCATGGGTAGTTCTTCGGTATTACAGCCTTTCTAGCAATTGGACCATTCTAAGCTTGAACCTAGCTTTCTAGGTAAGGGTATGGGAACATTTCCCTATATGGTATGTAGACCTCCATTTGTACTTTTACCCCAGGCCCTGCAAATTCTGGGGAAAGTTTTGCTCCAATCTACAGGTATTAGTTTGAAAAAAAAAAGGGATTCATTTTAAAATCATGCAACTTTTAAAAATGTTCATTTCCTCTTCCATTAGAGTTTTCTTGCATTTTTTGAAGTTTTTAAAATCCAAAGAATTGTATAATGTTAGATTTTTCAAATCATGTTCTTTTCATTTTATTCTATTTATCAGAAGATTCTTTTCTTCTTTCATTTGCTACTGAGTTGTATGCATCCTTCAAATAGTTTTGAAGAAGGTCACCAGTACTGACCACCTCTCATCCCTTTTACTCCCCCAACTTAGTAATAAGATCTCCCCTTATTCCCATAGTCTGCCAGAAGCCCCCAGAATTCTGGCTGTTTCTTTCAGTTTCTTTCTATGTGTTGGAGAATACTGTTTAAAGTTTTATTCCTTAATAACTTTGTGTTCCAATTCAATATTTTCTTTATTTTCCGTTCATCTTTATCTTGAGTATACATATATTCATGTATTTCTATGTATGTATATGTAGATATTATTTGTATGTAATTAATCTTTATAGCCATTCTTTCTCCTTGGTTGTGAATGTCTCTGAGGACAGTAACTATATCTCATTACTCTATTTTTTCACAGCACCTTAATATAGTGACAGTCACATAACAGATACTGAATAAATAAGTTATGTTATTTAAATAAATCAAACAAAACAAGGTTATACATTATTAGATTATAATTTACAAAGAGAAGGGGCTGTCTGAATATTTAAGATTTTAAACCATAGTTCAATGAAAAAAGTAGAACATAGAATATTTATAAGAAGTAAAGCATTTCTTCCATATCCTCTATGAAGTTAAATGTCAAGCTAAAAACTCAAAAAGCCGATAGAGAAGAGTACCCTAAAACCCTGAAGAGGCATACAATGGGGAAATCATTTTTGATTGGTTTTGCCATTGTTTTTCAAGAACTGATGTCTTCATTTTTAAATATGTTATTTCATGATCTGAAGGTTTCCTGCCTGTGCTAAATTATCTTTTCTTATACTTACATTTGGCTTCCCATTGGAACCATTCATTTATTCAGTTTCCATAAAACCCCTAATAACTATTTAAATTTTTTTCTGTTCTTGGCTCTTCTCAAAATCATAAATACAGGTTTGAAAAATAAAATTGATTTCTGTGCAAATAATTCCCCTCCCTGTTCCCATTCCCTAATTGCTAAGGAGCTGCAACTATGTCCATCCGTTTTATTTATGATAGGCTCATATCTTATTCCCCCTAGAAAGTAGGAGGCCTGTTGTAGATCAGATTATACTGAATCATTGTAACTACTTTCTCTCCAACTTAAACTAATGCAAATTAGTGAAAGTAAGAGTGAAGGGAACTTTTACTTTTAAAACAAGTGAATCAAAAGTAGCTTTCAAATGGCTTTACTATGCTTGCTTGTTTTTAGTCTCAAATAGTTAAATATCCTGTGGCTAATGTGAAAGAAATTCATGAGCAAATTAAATTTTGTATTTGCCAATAATGCCATATTGCTTAGGTTGTTTTGTTTGTTAAACATTATATGGTCATTTTTACCATAAATAGAGGTACATTTGTTAGATATAAAACCTTTTAAAGTTTATGCTTATATCCACAGTGTCCTTAAGATTTTTGTTTGCTTTCAAAGTTTGACCTTTAAAGAAATCATATTATCTCATCTCCTACACAGTGAATATTTTTTCTATTGTGTGGCCTCAATTTAATTTCTAGTTACTTCAGTCTAATACCTTGACAACAACTTTTAGGCAAATATTTAAAAATCTCCACATATCAGCACAAAAATATTTGATATTTTCCCTCTGGGATGAGGCAAACCACATTTTTTATACTTGTATTCTCAGTGGATTTAGAGTGATCAGTAAAAGTCTATTGAAATATGGTAATTACATTCTTTTATTTGCAAAATAGGACCAGTTACATGCACAGAAAGGTATTGCTATGGTCATTAAGAGAAGTATTTAAAATAACAACTATTAATAATTACAACCATAATAATAGCTAACATTTATTGTATGTTTAACATGTATCAGACCTAACACTGAATATTATACTAATATTATCTTATTTAATCATCAGAACTATACTATAAGATAGTTATTGCCATTTTCCAAATATTCTAGATGAAGAAATTAAGTTTTAGAAAGAAATAAATAGCCTGTATCATAATGTCTCTCAATAATGAGTATATTTGTCTACTGATTATGTCTACTTCACATGGCTGGCAAACATTTTGCTAAAGTTAGGACTAGCAAGTTATTGCCTATAATCACATCTTCAAATATTTACACTTATACATCAAAATTAAAGTAATAACTAAGCTAATACTGAACGCACTTGCATTTGAAATATTCCAAAACCTGAAAAAGTATCAAACATTTGTATTAGCATATGAAAACTGTTTAGATAAATTATTTTTTACTCAACTTATATAAAGGACTGTGTACTACGTCATATAAAATAAAATGCTAAACCAAAGAAACTCCAAACTTCATATTTTCTAACTCTAATCTAGAAAAAAATATTAAAATTTAAATTTTAAGCCTTTTATATTGCTGCTATTCTAAAAATATTTGTTGTTTGCTGTTTTCTTTTTTAAAAACACCCTCAAGGAAACTCTCATGCCCATAACAAAAATCTATTTTAGGGCTTAATTGCTTTAGGGCTTTTCATTTCTGATATGAATCTCTCCTTCTACAGTTTTAGCATTGTTTTCTCTGAGGCTCCAAATATAAATAAATAGCTAGCTAGCTAGATAAGTCTGTTCAGTACCATGCTTATAATAATGTAACTTTACTCAAGTTTTAAATTTCTCCAGAACCAATTACATAAATCACAGTCATATTAAATTATAAACAAATTTCACTGCCCACTGTACATTACTGAGATGCCATAAAAATAAAATTATGACCTGGTGTGATTTTGAAAGACTTGAGAAATGAAAATTGCAGTTTGAACATTCTTGTTTTGAGAAACTAAAGTTATTTAAATCAGGATTATAATATACTGTTATAGTAATTCATGTTATACTATTATGACTTCATTGTATTGTTTTTAGCTAGAACTAACCTCTCTGTTCTGACAAATCACAAAAGAAAACTTATAAATATGAAAGACAACATGTACCAAATAAAAAGTTTCCCATTCAGAAATCTCCCTACAATATTATTAAAGGAATTGAAAGTCATTTATTTAAGCATTTACAATAAGCCAGGCTATGTTCTAGGCACTTAGATAAAAACCTCTATCCTTATGGTGTTTACATTCTGTTGGAGGAAATAAACATTAACAATGTAAGCGTATCAGATAAGTAAATCAAATAGTATGTTAGAATCCCTTGGACATAATGTATACATAAGTTCAGCTTTAGTTGGTACTGCCAAAGAGTTATTAGTGTAGTTGTAACAACTCCAATAAGTAGTGTATGAAAATTCCAGTTGTTCGTCATCCATCCCAACAGTTGTTATTGTCTATCTTTATATTTTTAGCCATTATAGTCAGTTGGGAGTTATATTTCACTATGATTTTAATTGCTATTTATTTGATTACTATTGAAGTTGGGTATTTTATTGGCTATTTGAATATTCTCCCGTGAAGTCCTTGTCCAGTATTTTTATTGGATTGGGTTGCCTTTTTCTCACTAAATTGTAGGTGCTCATCATATATTCTGAATATAAACTTTGTCATATGAGTTGTAAATATTTTATCCTTTTCCTTGGTTTGTGTCTTTTTATGACCAGAGGTCCTAAATTTTAATAAAGTCCAATTTTTCAAATGTTTTCTTTTGTGAGAGTCTTATTGTGTTCTATTTTTAAAATCTTAACCTATCCCAAAATAATGAAGATATTCTTCTGTTTTCCTCTATAATATGTATTGCTGTTATCTTTCATATTTATGTATACAATCCACTTAGAATTCGTAAGATTTTAGTATGAGGTACAGGTCAAGATTACTTCTATATAAATATCTAACTGGCCCAGTATCATTTATTAGTAAAAAAAAAAACTTGTCCCCGATTGCTGCAACATTTTCTGTAAAGGTAGTTTTTTTTAGGATGAGAAAAATCTCAGCATTTGGATGTTGATAGAAAAAATCCAATAGAGGGGACAACTGGTAATAACAGAAGACAGAATGAAGTGGGGTAGGTTACTGTTGGTGTGAATTAAAGCACAGGTGGAGGTAGTGACCTTAGCTAAGAGAATAAATGGTCATTAATAATGGTAATATTAATGATGATAATTGATAACATATGATAACATAGAGTATCACAGATGATTTACCATGAGCCAGGTACTTACTGTTCAAAGCACTTTACTGATACATATACACACACGCACACACGTATGTGTATGAATTAATATATATTTTATATGTAAATGCTGTGAAACTCAGAGATGTATGTATTTATATAAATTAACTAATTTCATTCTGTAACATATCATATATATATATTTACATGCATCTATACAGTGTTGTTATTATGTATGGGAATGAAATCAGTTTATATATTTGATACTATATTCACTTAAAAATACTATGAGGCAGATTTCAATTTTATGCAAGAAATATCAGAGACAGAGAGTACTTAAGTAATTTGGCCAAGATTGATGAAGCTGGAATTTGAATTCAGGCAGATATATTCTAATAAGTTGAATCTGTAGGATTAAATTAATGTGCTAAATTCATCCATACAGACTTTTTTGATTATATTAATAGCCAATTAATAAATATTTATTAATCATCTATAATTAACATGTATTTAACTCAATGTCTAATTTATGTATTTCCCACGTTTTCAGACATTTCTTACAAATCAAACTTAAAATAAATTTTGAAGAATTATTTCTTGTATGCCTTTCATTATGTTTAGCTAATAAAATTAATAAGAGAAGTAGATTTGACTAACCATTTTGAATTTCATATATGATGTATTTAAAGGAAAAAGAGGCACATTCCTTTTTTTATCTGAAGCCTGTTACTCAGAGATATATATATCAACAACAGATTCAGCTTTCAAAATTCCATTTTTGGTTCTATTCTGCTATACTTTTAAAGTGAATTGAAAATTGTGTGGGATAAATCCAAACACTACAATGGTTTCCTCTTTACACACATGCAAACTTGCTCTGGTGCTACTTCTTTTACCTAATATCATGTTTGGATGGAACACATACATGGTTTTTTTAAATACACATTTTGGTCAAATTGTAGGATCTAACGTCAGCATAATATTTGTGTGGTTATGCAGCAGCAAAGTTCAAATAATCTCCATAGCCCTCTAACCTCTGGAAAGCAAACTGCAGCAAAATGCACATCAGACATTATAAGTTGTATTTCTCTGTTGCCTATTAAAATACTGGCATATGTCAGACAGCTCAGTAACATTGAGACCAATGCAATCAGAATGAAACATGAACTTGTGATTAATGTCACCTAAGTTTTAATCACCTTCCCTAGATGCCCCTACAATTTCTCTGAGGCTTTTTATTTATATGTCTTTTAAAAATATATACATTGGTCATTATATTTTATGATTTAAAAATACTGCTGTAAATAAAGAGTTGCTAAATATACCACACATGTCCACTAATTTTCAAAGCAGGGGAACAACATTCCAAGTAAGAGAAAAGCCCAAAGATAAGAACAAGCCTGTCACAGCATGTTTGGGAAACATGAGGCAATAAGCTTAGTCAATGCAGTCAGTGGTTGTTAAAAAATATTAGGGGAAAAAAGCAGAAGAGTTTGTGTAGAGTCAGATTACAAAGTCCTAGACATTAATTTAAGGTGTTTAATTAATTAACTTTAATAATTCACCGAGTACTTAATTTGGCAGGTACAATGCTATTTATTGATGATTCAGATTTGAATAAGATGTGAGACCTGCTCTCAAGAACCTCAGTATCTCATAGGGAAAAGAGCACAATATGATAAGAGCTATAAAAGATCCATGTTTAAAATTCAATGAAGACTTTAAGGAAATATTTATTCAATCTTCCTAGGAAAAGGAGAGAAGGACTTTGCAAAACAGTCTCGATTAGTCTGAGTGTTGAAAATTAAGTGCTGGTTTACTGTGAAATTCTTGCAGAGGGATTATTAGTGACAAAAATCCAGAGGCAGATATTTTAGTTCAGATGGCACTCTATCACATAATGCTTTGAGTTGCTCCCTCCACTCTAAGAATTGCAATGACAGATAAACTATACTTTCAAAAATAAAATTTAACACAGAACCATGTGTGTTATTTGATCAGAACAAAAATTTACAGGGGCCACTGTAGACTGCATCCAATGTGTTGACTAACAAACAATGTTAGGCTAGTACCAGACACAGACTGAGGCAATCAATTCCATCTACTACAGAATGTGTATGCATGTCGGGTGATTGGAGCCATGTTTATTATATTAAATCAGGAGCCAGGACGGGCTGCTCCAACCTGTGAAAGATGTATAAGAAACTGTGACTACTGCTGTGACTGCTTCTTTGGTAAAATTGTGTGAATGAGATGGTAAGATAAAGTAAACAAAGCCATACACACAGAAGCTGGACCAAGCCACCGGGGATTCAGTAAGTGAACAAGCCTTTTCAGAGTTTGACCACAGGACAGTAGTATCCCCAGTTATAAATAAAAGATGTTTCTGGACTGGAGAATGAGGAGATAGGAGTCCAGCTGCAAAATACACACACTGGATCCAATGAGTACAAAGATCAAGGAAAAAAAAACAACAAAAAACAAAAAAATCCTCCCTCTCAAGATGAGACTGTAAAGAAAAGGTTTAAAGCATAGGTGGAGGGTCACTCTTTTCCCACAGTATAGTAAGTTAGGTAGCGGGAGTGATCTTCTTGAGAGTAAAACTATAATAGTAGTAGATGAAATATGTTTTAAATGTATACACATTCACACACATGCACATACAAACATATGTTTAAGACTCATTTTAAAGTGACGTGAAAATAGGAATAGGATGAGCAAAGTAAACAAATATTAATAAAACAGGAACCCTTTGAAACTGTGTTGCATAGCCAGCCTTTATTCTGAGGCTGTCTGCCAGACCTCCACCAAAGTGAAGAAAGCACTTTAATGACTACACATGATAAGGGGCAGAAGATGAAGTCTGATAAACTCCCGAATTGACATCCTTCTGCTAAAACTGGGATCCCAAAAGTCTCTACAGAGTATAGAGATGAATAAAAACCAAACATATGACATGACAAAGAGTAAGAACAAAATTTAACGTTCTCACCTCTGGCACTAGGTGGAAGAGGAGAAAAAAAGTGATCCCCCCCTACAGATCTTTTAAAAACAATATTTTAATTGAGAGTAACTTGCATATATTAAAATCCACAGATTTAAAATACACAGATATTTGAATTTTGTATTTAAATAGAATAAATATAAGAAATTTACATCACCCAGAAAATTTTCTCAGTACCATCCCAGCCAATAAAAGCCCTTATTTCTAAGATAACTATTATTCTGACTTCTAACATTATAGATTAGTTTTGCTTGTTCTTGAACTTCATATATATGGAATCATATAGTGTGTCCTATGTTGTGTTTGAATTCCTTCACTTACTGTGATAGGCAACACAATGGGCCCCCAAAAGATCACTTTAGCTAAAGTCAGAACTAAATTTCTTACCATCTTTTCCAATTGAAAAAAGTTCTTGCAATAGTTTCGGAGAGCCATATCAGGGCACTTTCCTTCTTGAGGAAGTCTCTGGGGGTGAGTCTTAAAGAAAAAAAGATAATTGATCTATCTCTTTCTGCTATACCTCTAGGAATTTTACAGTGTTCCTTTCATAGATGCCTGGGTTGTTTTATCTCCAGTACCACAAATTGATGTGTTCCATTGCTGTATCTATAATACTATACATATATTTTTAAATTTGTTTAATTTCAGAATATTATAGGGCTACAAATGTTTAGGTTACACATATTGCCTTTGTATCACAATATTTTTTTAATAATCACCTACTCATACCCAAACTTGTTGTCTAGAAAGATCAAGTGCAAGAGGGACAAAAGCATTAGTATAAAACTTACAGAAACCCATTATGACACCCATTTTGGTCCCTGTATGCTACTTAGGGGTATTCAGGTGGCAGTACATTGCAACCAAGTTATAATTATCTTTGTCTTTTGGGCTTATGTCAATCCAACAAGTTTACAAGGATACAAGTTTGAACTCGAATTTAATTTGAATCCCTTAGGCCCCCTTTTGGCTGAGGAGCTACTTGGAGGATGCACCAAACAGACCTTCCTGCTTTGCTGTTAAGAGTGTTTGTTAAATAACGAATTATTCAATGTAAGGCAGTCTTTATTCAGCACCATCATGGTAGATATAGGGACTCCTGCAGTGGGATTTTGCCTGGGGGAGAGAGTTGGGTTCAACTCCAAATATAGCACGGGCAATTGGACATTTGCCAAGGAACATCATGGGAGTTGGTGGATGAAAAATTACTAAGAGGAAATATTAGAGGTAAGGACGATTCTGGTTAAATTAACTTAAAAGAATTCTTGCTGAAGCCAGACTAGAGTGATCAAACATCACCTAGGAGATGGTACCTTCCACCTTAAGGAACCTGATCAGATATCAAGGGTAATCATATCGTCCCTTCTATAAAATGGTGTGGCACAGCCAGTCTTTTATATACACAGATACAGAGCATTGACTTTAGATGTTCAGGTAAAAAAGGCATTATTAGAAATAAATATGAATGAATGAATGATGACAATGATATAGCAATGACAAAGATTGCATACAATTTTAACTTGGATGCACCTAAAAACAAAGCCTCAAATTATATGAAATAAAAATTGATAGATTAACAAAGAGAAGTAGACAGACAACACTACCATTTTAGTAAGAAATTTTAGTACACAATTCTTTCAGTCATAATTACACAAAACAGACAAAAATATAAATAAGAATATGTAAAATTTGAAAAATTCAATTAACAAAATTTATTTAATGGAAACATTTATAATCCTGAATCCTATTACTGGAAAACACAAAGTCAATTAAAACATAAGAAACTCTTAGGAAAGTAGTCCATGTACTTGGTCATAAAACTAGTTTCAACAAATGTGCAAGGACTGGCATCACGCAGACCACATACTGTGATCCCAAAACAAAAAAAAAATCAATGGAGATTAATTTTTTTAAAGTTAGAAATAAATAAAAATGGCAATCCCAATAGAAGCAATAACCTATTTTATAAGCAAATTCTGCCAACCATTTAAGAAAGAGATAACTACAATTTATACAAATATTTACATATCACAGAAACAGAAAGAATAGCTCCCAAATTGTTTTGTGAAGATATTATAACCTTTACTTTGAAACCTTTATAACCATTGTCAACTTCATAACAAAACCAAACTGACAATATAGTAAAAGGCAATTACAGCCCATTTCTAGTCAAGGATGTACATGTAAAAATACCAACCATAATTTTAGCAAATAGAATACAACAATGTATGAAAAACAAAAGGTAAGAAATCATGACAAAATTTGACTCATCCCAGAAATATAACCTCCGTATCATTGAGGAACATCATTGTAAATCTAGAATTACATACCCTTTTATCATTCATGTCAAAAGATTATTGAGGTCAGATTTTTAACTTCTTGTGAGAATACTATGGCAAATCCTTAATTTTGTCCCTTATAAGCAATTAGTCAAGAATTAATGCCAAAAATGTTATCTTTGAGCATATGAAAAAAACAATGATTATCATTATGAGATAATTCCTATAAGAACTACTTAAAGGTGTATTCCAGCAAAAAGAATAGTGAATTTAGAGCAATGTTTTAAAATCCATGAAACAATGAGAAGCCAGAATGATCATTAGTGGCTAAAATAAATAAATATTCAATTAAAGAATAATAAAATTAACTATAACTTTATGTTTAAAAATATACAAATAAAATTATAGAAAATAAAAAATGAAAGCAACAGATATTGAGTTGCTCAATATCAACAGATATTGAGTTAAATATATTGTTCTGAAGATATTTTTTCTTAAGGGGAACATAGATACTATATATTTTGTTCTATAAAATCATATATATGTTAACATGTATATGTTATACATACTACATCATTGTCAGGGAGCTTAAATGATTTGTTGTTTTTCTTTTATATTGTCTTTTACACTTTTCTGTATTTATATTTTTTTTACAAATACACAAGCTAGAGACATGCATTTGCTAAAGGACAGCTGGTTATTACTAGAGGATAGTATAAAGAAAGAAGAATAGACTAGTAACATAGATGGAGAACAAATTACAGAAAGTCATGTGTGATCATGCTAAGTAGATGGCACTTTCTTTAGGAATCAATAGATTGTCACACAGGAATTACAACAAGAGAAATAATTTTAACAAATTTATAATTTAGAGGTAACACAAATGGCAAAGTGAATAACAGATTGGAGACACATTGAAGTTGGAAGCAGGAAGACAAATATTTAGGATGTTATAAACGTCCAGGTAAGAGATGATTTGGGTCTAAACTAAAATGTCAAGAATGAGTCAAGCAAAAAGGATAATGTTAAAAGTTTCTTTTGAGAGACATTCTTATTTTTTTCATCTCTCCATCACATGGCAGAATTTACAGACTGCTCAATAACTCAGTGACCATATTCTATTCACTTTCTGATCAACAGCATCAAATAATCCACAATATTGCTAGATATATTAAAACTTCAGTTGCCTTGCTAGGAAGCTAAGTATTCTAGCTGGCAAAAAGATGGACTGGACCTAAGTACTTTTCTAGCATTATTTCCTATTTCTTAGAAATGTGTAGTATCTTTTTCTCTAAGATCCTTAAATGTAATTTCTCTACTAATTAGATGTCAATCACTGCAAAGTTTTCCATTTAGTATGCTTGATCCAGTAAGACTGAACTTTGTGTCTTTGCTATGAGGTAACTGGCTTGGCCGAAACCATCCAATTTCATTTTCCATCCAGATATGTGTTGTAACCAACACCTGAAGATGTTATATATAAAAATAAGGAAATTTCAAATCTGGTTGAAGTAAATTAACGTCAGAAGTGCTGAATGAAAACACAGGCTACATAGATAGATCTGGAAAATTAATTTATTTTGTACAACAAAAGTAGCACATGTTTCTTTTTCTGCTTTAGTAGGAAGTCAGGGCAATTGGGAATTGTTCTCAGTTATAATATGATTCTTTTCTATATAAATTTCCAGTGGAATGTACTGGAAAAAAATGCCTGTTAAAGTAAAAAGAGAAACATGATAGGTTAATTAGAAAGCAAAGTGGGAAAGATTGATCAAGTCATCTTTTTCCTTCTACCTACAGCTGAATTCAGGGAGGTTTTAAATCTACATTTACTTGCACCACAATCATGAATCCTATGCAATATCTTATAAACACAGAGTCTTCAAACTCTGGAAAAATATATCTATATTTTGACTTTCTGAAAAATTATACTACTCTTAGAGTTTGCTTTTTAGAAGCTACAATAGTAAAATATTGGCCAAGAATATAGATAAATAGATTTAAGAAGGCATCCTATTAGATTATTGATAAATACATTATTTATTTAGACTTAAGAATTAATAGATCATCAACTCTTACTAACTGAATTCACAAGGTTCGCCGATAATTTGTTAAGTTAGGTGTTTGTTGGTAAAGCATTTTATGTGACTAGTTTCTATTTAGACTCAGGACTAGCTTGTAGACCACACTGAATTAGTTTTAACTTATTATGGGCATCTGCTTTCCCCACAATAATGGATATGCTCTGCACCTGCTGTCAGTGGGTGTGTGAATGATTACACACAAACACATACAAACACACACATGCATACACACACATACACACACACACACACTCACCAACCAGATCTGAGTCAGTCTCTCTTTTATTCTCTTGTTCTTTCTATTTCTGTACAATGGTGATGTCACGGTCTCAGAAAATTTGCTTCTCTATTGTGTTCCCTGGGTCATAAATTTGTATATTATTTCTTTTTAGTTTTTAAGCATAGAAGACATTGTGCCCTCATCGAATAGATGTTGAGGTAGTTAGTTTAAGCTAAAAAATTTACTTTATTTCTCTTATCTCCAAACTTCAAACTCTTGATGGGAAGAGGGCATTTGTCATAGTAGAAGTCTCTGTCTCATGATAATTAGAAAAAAGAGAGACCAAGAGTGACAAGTTACAGGAAATGGAACCATGACAAATATTTCCCCATGAGGTGTCAGTATTATTGATAGCTTCCTTTAATATAATATTATCCGTTCTGGCTTTGTCGTTATCAAGCAAAATTCTGATACTCAGTCAATTTCCAAAATACCTTTTCTTTCTTAATGATAATACATTCTCTGGTTAATCCAGATGTACACACACACATAGATAGCACATAACAGTGTATGCCATTATATATTTTTAAAAACAATAAAAACATAAAGCACAACTTTTTCTTTTAGGATTTGAAAATATTTTAAGTTAAAAATTACCCTTTTGCTGGAAAGCATTTGGAATTATTGTCAAATATCATTTTATGGAAGGAGGTACCACTATTTCAGCTTTTAGTTAACTACTTTTTATATAGTATTGCCTCATCAGAATCCATATATTCCATTTTGCTACCTTTACTCACTTACTTGTCTATGCCCTCTGATCCCAGAAGAGTCAGAGACATCAGTGTAGCTGAGTCACTCCATCTTGAAGTGATCTTATTTAAAAAAGAATTTCTATGATCTAGGATTTTGTTGAAAACCAGCAATCGCCTTTTCGTCCATATCACAAAGCCAAAACATTTGACCCTGAATGGATGCTTAATGACTGATTGACTATTTGACACAACTTTCCATAGGCTCCTTTAGCTCTATAAGCACTCTACTATTCTAGAAACAGGGAATCAGAATACTGTGGTGATTTTCCTGGCTCTGATACTAACTCACCCTGATATTTTCCCTCTCAGAAGCTCAGTTTTCCCATCTGTGAATACTATTATAATGGCAACTAATGATAATAATATTTTCGAGTATTTACCATGTGGCTGTCATGATTATAAACATTTTTTAAGAGTTTATGAGGCAAATTCGTACCAGCTCATTTGCCAAAACAGGATCTTCAGATTGGGGACGATTTGGTGGCATATAGAAAGGATTGCTTTGCTTTCTAAAGTTCACCTTACAGGAAAGATTAGGCATGCTTTTTTTCATAGCAATAGCCTAATGGAAGCTGGGAAAAAAATACAAATCTTTGACACAGCTATAAAGAATCATCAATTCTGGCAAAGCTCAAATCAGATATCAATAATAAAAGTAACCCGAAAGCTAGAAATCCCAATGGTCAAGAAGAAATCCCTAAATCACTCTTTTTTTTTCAGGAGTCATTGCAGCTGTTAGAATATTACTACCAGGACTTCTATTCATCAGTTTAAACAGTTCGGCCTTTCCTGGCTCTGAGGTTAATGTACCTCAGAATAAGGAAATGAATTATACAGCAAGAACAGATAGAAGCAATAAATTGGCATTTTAATTCTAACTTTAAAGAGAGACATGCATATCATACATTTTTAAATCAGTTCAAAAAGTGATAACATATTTATCAGTGTCTGGGAAAAGTTAAAAAATAACAAGTAAAAGTACCAGCAGTTAGACCTGTAATTATACTTCCCTGAGGTCACCATTCTATTGCACAACTTCTCTCTCACTCCCACTTAACTATGTATCAATTCATGTACATGAAACCTATATAAAAATACAGAAAAGAAAGTCAGGACATACATTTTTGAAACTTGTTTTAATCATTTACAATATATTGGCTATTCTTCCATGTCAGCACATCAATCAATCTCATTTTTTAAGACAGCAAGATATCATAAAACCATAATCTTTAAATCAATTTTCTATCAAACGCATTTGCATTGTTTTCAGTTTTTTTCTCATATACAACATTGTTACAATGAACATGTTTGTATATATATCTTTGTCTATGATTATATATATTTGACAAATTCCTTGAAGTGGAATTGCTTGAATCAGAACAACTCTTTCAATAAATATTATCAAACTTTCAAAACGTCACCAATCAAATAAGTCAAAATGTGTTTTAAGGATAGTTTTAACTTTTATTTCTTTAATTAAGTGAATGTTGATAAAGAAGTGAATATCAGTAAATATTCTTCCACATTGAAGAATCATTCAGTTCATTCATGCCTATTACCATAACAACTCACCTAATACAAAGTAGCAGCTTTAATAAAAATTATGACAAGAATAAGCCTGCACATGCCACAGTTTTTCACCAATTTAAAAGAATTTGTTCCCAAAGATGTCATCAATGACCTTCTGTTCCTGTGAGTTCTTGGCATGAAATGGCACTATCCATGGGCTTTTTAAAAAGTGATATTTTTAACGATCTATAAAAGTACTCTCCAGAGAGACAAACAGAATAGAAATTTTGAACAATGAGCTTCTCTGAAACTGCATCACTTAAGCTTTGTGCCAAGAATGGCTCATCCTAGATATTATTGAATACTCTCAATCTATTAAGTTAAACCATATGAAAGCACCATAGTTGTAGGTCAAAATGGTCAAATAGCAGCAATTGCAAATGACTCAGTCTAATAAAATCAGTAATGGCAGAAACTATAGTAATGTTTGAAGTATTCTAAAAAGCATATGTAAATTCTACCAACTCAAATCCTATGTTCTGGATACTATAATTTCTCCTCTTGTCCCAACCAAAAAGCAGCAGAAACCTTGTAAAGGACATAACTGAGGATGACCACAAAGAAATATGTAGGAAATACCTTGCCTGCACCACTCCATCCTTCAGTTGGGATCAGCTAAGGACCAGGAGAGATTTCTCCCTGTGGGGAAAAGGTGAGCCAGAGAACCCCAGTGGCCCGCATCACCACTATAGACATGTGCAGCCTTCACTACAGTAGATTCCTGCAGTCTTCTCTGGTACTAAGCCCAACTGAGAGAGTGACTAAATCACTACACTCACTCCAGAGAAGGAGCCAATGCTATGTCCTGCTTCATCTACCTCCACAGTGACCCAAGCTGCTAGGGTACCATGCCATTTTGGAACCAGAGTTGCTGCTATACTGCACCCCACCTCCAAGGCCTGAGCAGCCATTGTGTTCCTCCATCTCTGGGACCTTTGCTGCCACTACACCTCATCCCTCAGGGTCTGGGCCGCCTAGTGCCCTGCTACCTCTGGCCCAAGTTGATGCTGCATCCTGCCATCCCTAAGAGCCTTACTACTGCAATGCCCTGATCTGAGCTGCTATGGCACCCATATTCCAGGGACTTTAGTTACCACTGTGCTGCACTCTTCCTCCTGGGGCTCAGGTTGCTGTGGTGTCCTGCCATCCCAGAACCAGTGGCATTTCTGTAATGCACCCCACCTCTGGAGGCCTGAGCAACAGTGATGTCCTACTTTAGCGTGAACTAGTGTCACTGGTGTGCTGTGCCCTACCTTCTAGGAATTATAATTTCTCCTCTGTCACTACTCTGTCCCTCTCTTGAGGTCTGATGGGTACATGCCCCTGCATCAAGGAGTGCACCCACACCCACAACTTAGGAAGTGCAGTAGATTTACAAAATGTTGAGCATAAGACCCTGGCTCTACCGCTGCTCTGAACACCTGTGTCTTAGAACACAATGCAGCCATGGTTGCCTGCAGGCTATAGAAGACCTAGTAGTAAGAGGAATCTCCTTGGCTAGGACTTCCCTCTGTGAAGAAAAGGATATCAGGAGGATACCAACAGCCTTAACTAATGAGGACCCCAACAGCCTGTGTTGCTATTATCAACACCACTAACACCTGTAGCCTTGGCCACTGATGTCACCTCAGTCTTTGCCAATTATGACCTCAGCTGACAGAGCTGCACAAACACTGTACCTCTGCAATGCTCTGGAACTGGAGTGACAGCACCCAATCTAACTGGTGCCCTTGTGTCACCCACAAGTACAAGACTTTCCATATTGAAGCCAGTCTGTAAAGTCTGGAAAGGTGACTGTGCCATCAAATGCACAGACATCAACACAAGACCACAAAAAAAAATGAAAAGCAAAAGCAAGGAAACATGACATCATCAAAGGAGTGTAATAATTTTCCACAACTGACCCAAAGAAATGGACATCTATGAATTGCCTGAAAAGGAATTCAAATAATTATTTTTAAGGCAGCTCAGTAAAATTCAAGAGAACACATATATAATGAATATATAATGAAAAACAATACACGAACAAAATAAAAAATTCAACAAATAGAGAGAAATAATTAAAAAAAGAATCAAATAAAAATTCTGGAGCTGAATAAATAAAATGAAAAATGTAATAGAGACCTTTAACAGAAAACTCAAAAAAGCAGAAGAAATAATCTTCAAACCTGAAGACAGGTTTTTAGAAATTATTTAGACAGAGAAAAAAAGTAAAAAATACCTATGGGACTTAAGGACACTGTTAAGTGAGATAATATATACATTACCAAAGGAAAATAGAAAGAGAAGGGCACAGACAGCTTATTTAAAGAAATAATGGCTAAAAACTTTCTAAATCTAGAGAGAGATATAAACATCAGGTCTATGAAGCTTGACAGTTCCCAAACAAGTTCAACCCAAAGAGGTGCAAAGTGAAACACGTTATAATCAACTAGTCAAAAGTCAAAGATAAAGAGAAATTTGAAAGCATCAACATAAAAGCCACACGTCATATACAAAGGAATCCTCATGGACTTACTGGATTTCTCAGCAGAAATATTGCAGGTCAGGTGACAATGGGATAATGTATTTAAAGTGCTGAAAGAAAAAAAACTGCTAATTAAGAATACTATATCTGATGAAGCTGTCATTTAGAAATGAAGGAGAAATAAAGCACTTCCCAGACAAACAAAAGATGAGAGAGTTCATTACCACTAGATCTGCCTCACAGGAAATGTTAGATGAGGTTCTTCAAGTGGTAATGAAACAATGCTAATTACTAACATTATAAATGTGAAACTATATAATTCACTGATAAAGGTAAATATAAGTCAAATTTTGAATACTATAATTCTGTAATGGTGATGTAACTCTAGTATCATGGTTAAAAGATAAAAACATTTTAAATAATTATAGCCACAAAGAATTTATTAATGGACACACATCGTTATAAAGATGTAAATTGTGACAACAAAAAAATAAAATATTGTGGGGCGCGGTGTTCCGCCATTACAAGATGGCGCCTAGTTCCGGG
>VBSM01000272.1:43478026-43491592 GCA_008086735.1 Cheirogaleus medius
AGAAGAACTCCAAGTGTTGCGTGGTCCTTGCTGGCGAGGGGCGCGCGACAAAATATGGGTAGAAGCAAAAGTGCAGAGTTTTTATAAGCGATTGAAATTAAGCTGCCATTAACTCAAAATAGACTACTATAACTATGAGAAGTTTTATGTAAGCATAATGGTAAGCACAAAGAAATAATCTATAGTAGATATACAAAAAATAAAGGGAAAGGAATCAAAGCATACCAATACAAAATATCATCAAATCATAAAGAAAGGCAGCAAGAGAGGAAAAACAGAGTACAAAACAATCAGAAAATAATTAAAAAATTGCAATAGTAAGTCCTTACATTAATAATTACCTCGGATGTAAATAGATTAAATTATTTAATCAAAAGACATAGAGTGGCTGAATGAATTAAAAAAAATATCCAGCTATATGTTACCTGTAAGAGACTCCCTTTAGCAAGGATACACATAGGCTAAAAATGAAGGGATGAAAAAAGATATTTTGTATAAGTGGAAACCAAAAGAGAGCAAGAGTAGGTATACTAACATCAAATAAAATGGACTTTAAGTGAAAAACTGTAAAATTAGATAGAAAAGGTCATTATATAATGATAAGGAGGTCAATTCATCAAGAAGATGCACCAATTGCAAATGTATATGCACCTAACATCAGAGCACCTAAATATAGAAAGCAAAGATTAACAGATCTGAAGAAAGAAATAGATATCAATTCAATAATAGTAAAAGACTTCGATACCCCACTTTTAACAATCATAGATTGCTGATATGGATGATAGATCATCCAGGGATAAAATCAATAAGAAAACATTGGTCACATGGACCTTTCAGACATACATGAAACATTCCACCCAACAGCAGCAGAATACACATTCAAGTACACACAGAACACTCTCCAGGATAGATCATACGTTAGGCCACGAAACAAGTCTTAACAAATTTAATTATATGTAAGATAAACTTGAAATTATATCAAGTTTATCTTTTCCAACCACATGGTATGAAATTAGAAATCAATAACAAGAGGAATACGAGAAATTTCATGGTATTTTGCAGAAATTAAACAAAATGCTTCTGAGCAGTCAATGAATTAAAGGAGAAATCTAAAAGGAAATTCTAAATTATCTTGAAACAAACAAAAATAAAACCATAACACACCAAAACCTATGGAATACAACAAAAGCAATTCTATGAAGTTTATAGTAATAATTACCTGCATTAAAAACAATCTCAATTAAACAATGTAATTGTACACCTCAATGGACTAGAAAAAGAAGAATAAATTAAACATAAATTTAGCAGAAGCAAGGAAATAATAAAGATAAAAGCATAAATAAATCAAATACAGAATAGAAAAATTGGGGGAATATCAAACACACTAAGAGTTGGTGCTCTGGAAAAATAAACAAAATTGACATGTCTGTAGTTAGACTATGAAAAAAAAGGGAGAAGATTCCAATAAATACAATCAGAAATGAAAGTGAAGACATTACAGTTGATCCTAAGAAAAAGTATCTTCACACTTGTAGTCCTGGCCTGTAGCCAAAGGCATTATATGTAACCAAAATGTTTATATCCTCATAATATTCTTAAATAAAAGAAGAAACTATTATGAATAATAACATAACCACAAATTGGACAACCTAGAGGAAATGGATAAATTCCTAAAAACATACAACCTAATAAGATTGAATCATGAGAAAATAGAATCTGAACAGACAATAACAAATGAGAAGATTGAGATAGTAATTTAAAACCTCTCAATAATGAAAATCCCAGAACCAAATGGCTTCATGGCTAATTTCTAACAAACATCATAAAAAGAATCAATACCAATCCTTCTTAAACTCTTCCAGAAAACTGAAGTAAAGGAAATGCTTCCAAATTTATTTTATGATGACCATATCATCTTGATACTAAAGCCAAATAAAGATACCACAAAACAAATAAATGTACAGGCCAAGATCTCTGATGAACACAGATGCAAAAATCCTTAAAAGAAATACTATAGAACCAAATTCAACAGCACATCAAAAAAATTATATAGCATCACCAAATGGGATTTATTCCTGGGATGTAAGTTTGGCTTAACATATGTAAATCAATCACTGCGATACACCACATTAACAGAATGAAGGATAAAACCACCTGATTATGTCAAGAGATGCAGAAAAAGCACTTAATGAAATTTAACATCCTTGATAAAAACACTCAACAATTTCAATATAGAAGGAAATTTCCTCAAGATAACACAGGCAATTTATAAAAATCTTATAGTTAACATCATAGTAAATGAGAAAAAACTGAAAGCTTTTCCTGTAAGATCCAATGCAAGGAAAGGATGCCCATTCTTACCTATTCTATTTAATATAGTACTGGAAGTAGTAACAAGAGCAATCAGACAAGAAAAATAAATAAAAGGCCTCCATATCAAAAAGGAAGAAATAAAATTATCCCTGTTAGCAGTTGACATGATACTATACATGGAAAACCCTAAAAACATACACAAAAAGAGTTGTTAGAACTAATATATGAATTCAGTAAAGCTTCAGGATACAGTATCAACATACAAAAATCAGTTGCATTTCTTTACACCAATAATAACCTATGTGAAAAAGAAATCAGGAAAATAATCCCATTTACAATACCATCAAAAAGAATAAAACACTTAGGAATAAATTCAGCTAAGGATGTAAAAGATATGTACATGAAAATTATAAAACATTAATAAAATAAATAAGACACAAAAAATAGAATGATATCCCATATTTATGAATTAGAAGAATTAATATTGTTAAAATGTCCGTGTTACCCAAAGTACTATACAGATTCAATGGAATCCCTACCAAAATTTCAATGGTAGTTTTCATAGAAATAGAAATAACTATTCTAAAAGTCATATGGAACCACAAAAGACATTGAATAGCCAAAGTAATTCTGAGCAAGAAGAACAAAGCTGGAATCATTACATTTCCCAATTTCAAATTATCTTACAATGCTCTAGTAATAAAAACAGCATGGTTTTGGTTTTAAAACAAACACATAGACCAATAGAGCAGAATAGAGCCCAGAAATAAATGCAAGCATATAAGGTCAACTAATTTTTGATAAAAGGACCAAGAAGACACAATGGGGGTAAGGATAGTCTCTTCAATAAATGGTACTGGGAAAAAAATGGAAATCCATGTGGACAAGAATGGTATTAGACCATTATCTTACACTATACACAAAGACTAACTCAAAATAAAGACCTAAATGTAAGATGTGCAGTCATAAGACTACTAGGCAGAAACATACGGGCAAAGCTCTTTGACATTAGCCTTGGCAATGATTTTTTGTATATCACACCAAAAGCTCAGGCAACAAAAGCAAAAATAAACAAGTGGGACTACATCAAACTAAAAAGCTTCTGTACAGCAAAGAAAACAATAAATAACTTGAAAAGGCAGCTTATGGATTGAGAAAAATACCTTTGAAAACCATATATCTGAAAAGGGTTAATATGCAAAATACATAATGAATTCACACAACTCAACAGCAAATAAACAAACAAAACCATATAACTTGAGGCAAAAATGGGTAAAGGATCTGAAGAGTCATTTCTCCATAAAAGAGCTAAAAATGTCCAACAGGTGAATGAAAAAGTGCTTAATATTACTAATCACCAGTGAATTGCAAATCAAATCCAAAATGTGATACCACCTCACACCTGTTAAGATGGCTATTATCAAAAAGACAAGAGATAGCAGGTGTTGGCAAAGGTATAGAGAATAAAGAACACTTGTACTCTGTGGGTAGAAGTATTAACTGGTATGGCCAGTATGGAAATTCCTCAAAAACTTGAAAACAGAACAACCATATGACCCAACAATCCTTCTACTGGGTGTATATCAAATGAAAATGAAATCAGAACCTCATAGAGATATTTATTCCCATATTTATTTATTTATTGCAGCATTATTCACAATAGTCAAGACATGAAAAACATGTAAGTGTCCACTGATAAATGAAAGAAAAAAGAAATTGTGGTATATCTGCATAATGGATTACTATTCAGCCTTTAAAAAGAAGGAAATATTGTTATTTGCAAACACATGGATGAGCCTGGAAGACAATGTACTGAGTGAAATAAGCCAGACAAAGAAAGAAAAATTATGCATGATCTCATTTTTATGTGTAAGCTAAAACAAAACGAAACAAAAACAAACTTCAAGTATACAGGAACAGGGAGAACGGCAGTAGATACCTGGGGCAGGAGGAGCTGGGGGAGTTGCAGTTAAAAGGATACAAAGCTGCAGTTATGTAGGATGAGTACGTTTAGAGAGCCAATGTACAGCTTGAGGACTGCAGTTAATAATTTTGCATTGTATACTAAAAATTTGTCAAGAGAGTAGATTTTAAGTGCACTCACCACACACAAAAAATAACTATATGAAGTGATGGATATGTTAATTTGCTTGACTGTTGTAACTGTTTCACTATGAGCAAACATATGAGGATATGTTGTATACCCTAAACATATAAGCCAAAATGTTCAAAAATAAATTTTAAAAGATACATATATTTCTCATGGATGCCTTCAGGTATTGCTTTAATCTCAACTAATTCCTGTAATTATTTTTTTTTTAATTTTGAACCAATTTATAATAGCATGAGTTATGTACTACCTTTGAATAAAAATAATTTCTGGAAGCAAGTGTAAGTATATAGTATCTCGAGGACAGAAACTCCAGTGACATGACTAAGTCCTCACATGAATTCTAATACTTATGCAAAATGTAAAATATGTGTGTGTGTGTGTGTGTATGTGTTTGTGTTGTCATTTTCTTAAGAGGATGTGTTATTCCAAACCCATTCTTTGTCCTGCCATATGCCCTAGGAAGCTGATATCAACAGACTATATCTCCTTGATTTCCTTGCCTTCTGGCTTCTTATTGAATGGGCAAATGGGAAGTACTCACAAAAGAGCAAAGTACAGGAGAATGTATTGTACTGAGTATGTATGCTTCTACCTACCACACGTGCATGCCAGTTGATAATTTAGCAGTGCCTAAGTTCTCCACTAGCTCCCATGAGGAAACTGTTTTTTAACTACTCTCTTTCCAGATTCTGGCAGAAAAATTTTCTCCCTTTGACCTTGCAGGCCAAGAGATTAAAACATTTTCCTACTGTTGCTAGTATCTGGGTACTTTGTCATTCTTTTTTGGTTCTTTTACCCATGTACATACCACTATAATATAAATGTGCCATCATTAATCTTTCCTTAGTTTAACCTTGGACTGTGACTGATACAAATGAATGTTTGATATAGATGTATGACCTAATTATCACTTTCAATTGCATGAACTAGGACATTATCAGTGCTACTCCTATCATTCTCTGCCCTGGTCATTTTGCCTTCTTTATTTAAAGTATACATTTTTCTGAATTATATCATCAGTTTCTTGAGGACAGATACTATATCTGTCCAGAGCATGAGTATAGTTTCCATTCAAAACATATTAAATTAAAATTATATTTACATTAAAATATGCTATAAATAAGATAATGAATTGATTTATAATTTAAAATTGATCCAAGTATGGTAATAATTTTCAATAGGCAGATTATGAAAACATTGACAGTGGCCTTTGGACTAGAAAAGAATAGGGACTTTAAGCTGATACAGTTCAATGGAATCCAAATATTTAATTGAAAACAAAACCTATTTCCTTCTTAAAAGTTCTTTTCAAGGTAACTTACGTGAGTGTAATAGTATTATTCCATTCATAACTTGAAAAATCTCAGAGTCTTTTTAATAGATTTTGCAAATTTGGCTATTGCTTTCTGATTATCCAAAAGCAATTTTATGAGTAAAAACTTTAGCATATATATATATGTATATATAAAGAAACCAAAAAGCATATTTAAATGGATCATAAATGCTTTCAATGTAGAAGAAAGTCCATTCACAATTACTGACTTTAATTCTCTCTCAATTCAAAAGCATTCAGGGTACATTTAACATTGCATGTCATTTTCTGGTAATTTTTGCTAGTCAAATTCATGTGGTAATCAGTGACTTCTAATTAAGAGTTTAAATTCTTTATGTAGAGCCATGAACTTTGTAAAATGTTATTTGGCCTATTTTCCCACCAAAGCTCTTTATACTCTCAACCTAATACAGACATTACAAATAAAATGGTTTCCTGAAACTATTAAAAAGACTATGAAAATGTAATGGTATATATTGAATTTACCTAACTTTGGAAAATATTGCTTCCTGAAACTTTTGTTATTTCAACATTTATTCATTTATTCATGAAGAAATATTTTCATACCCCTCCTATGTGCTTGGAACTATACTAACATCTAATGACCGAGTGATGATGAACAAGATAGATAAAGTCTTTGTCTGTAAATATATTAGTCTGGCAGATCATAAAGGCTACTAAGTAAATAATATTGGCCAGGTGTAAAGAATATTATTAATGAAAAGAGACAGAAAAGAATGCTTTTATAGCAGGGACCAAATTTAGTTAAGGGGTTAAGAAAAGTCTCTCGGAGTAAAGGACAATTATTGAGATATCTGAGCAGGAGTCAGATGATTGAAGTCAACAGGAAGGTATTATAAAAGACCAATTAGTCTAGGATGAGAGAACAGTGAATACAAAGGCTCAGACTTGAGCGAATGTTGACTGAAGAAATTGTTTAAAAGATTATCGTATTTATGAAACAAAAGCATGTGGAAAAAGTTGAGATTGTAAAGAAACATCAGATCATTAAGTGTCTCACAAGCAGCATTACAAAATTTGACATTGTCCCAGAAATGAGGAAAAGACAATGATATATTAGAAAAAGAGGAACAATGTGATAGATTTACATTTTGAGAAAAAGCATCATGACTAAGTACAGTGTTTATATATCAGGAGAGGAAAACTGAAGACAGTAAGAAGGGTTAAAACCAATGATCATTCAAGTAATACCTTTAACATTTGTGCAAGTGCCTATATATACGCATTTATAATATAAACAGAAGTTAATCTTCAGAATAGGCTAATAAGTTGGATGTCCCTTGAAAATAATATTCTTTAAATATTTGACAACACTTACAGCCAATTTCCTGAGTGATTAAGAGCCCAAACTCCGGACCAGATTGCCCAGGTTCAAATTCTGACTTTGCCTTCACTAGCCATGTCCCTTTGAGTAAGTTACTTAACCTTTATGGGCCTCAGTTTTCCGATCTGTAAAGTGGGGATTATAACAACAGCTACTATCTCATAGATTTTTTTGTGAGGAGTAAAAGGATAATAAATACATGTAAAAACTTAGAACAGTTCCTGCTACATAATAAATGCTAGTCAGAGATACCTACTGTGATTTATTTACAGAAGTTGGCTGGGTCCTCTCTGTGGGATACTCACAGAAGCATCCAACCACTCTGAATAATCCAGGTCTATCCACAGATTTTCATATTCTACACAGCCAATCAAAATCCTTTCATCATTTTGTTTTTTTTACTTTGTTTTTATTTATTTTGAAACAGTCTCGCTCTGTCACCCTGGGTAGAGTGCAGTGACATCATTGTAGCTCACAGCAACCTCAAACTCCTGGGCTCATAGTGATTCTCCTGCCTCAGTCTCCTGAGGAGCTGGACTACAGGCGTGTGCCACCAAGCCTGGCTAATTTTTTCTATTTTTAGTAAAGACGGGGTCTGGCTCATGCTCAGGCTGGTCTCAAACTCCTGACCTCAAGTGATGCTCCCACCTCGGCCTCCCAGAACACTAGGATTACAGGCAATGAGCCACCGTGCCAGGCCCAAAATCCTTTCAGTTGCCTGGACTCACTTTCCTTAGAAGGTAGTTTAGAGAGCTCTATTGCCCCTTGAGAGCCTCGCCCTCCAAATGTCCAGTGTTGGACACTCCGACTATAAACTCAGTGTTCCCTCTGACTGTAAACATTACTTTCTCTGATAAATCCAGTTGGTTTTTTAGCAAGTTACAGTTTCAGTGATGACGTCTAGTTCTTTCTAGACTGGGAGCCTAGCAGCAATGTCACAGGCCTGCTCACCTGGAGTTAAGCAAACTGCATGGTGTGTGTCTGTGCACGGTGGAGTGAAAGGGGCTGAGGGGGAGGTGGGTAATGGAAATGGTGAAAGAGTGAAGGGGAGGATCTTAGTCTTCTAAGGAGAGGGGACTGATTTTTATTATTTTATTCTATTTTACTATTTTATTTTTTAATAAAGTACTTATGATTGGATTCTTAAGGTTTGTTGCAGTTCTGAGACACTCTCATAAATTTGTATTTGGTCATAAGCAGGTAGTCCCATGTAAATATGGGGTAATTGACCTCTGAGCACATAATTGCCCTATCACAACTTCCTATTCTATTTTCATGCCAAATTGAAATCCTAGAATGTTTTGCCTGACTGTGAAAGTCACGCATTTGCTTGCATCTGGAATAGGATACACGAAAGAATAAAAAAAAATCTCCTTCACTAAAATAAATTTTTCAGGAGAAAGGCCTTCATAATTCTTACTCATCCCAGCAATCCCTGTACCCAAGAGTAGTCCAGAGCAGACATTCAAAATATGCTTGTTGAAAGACTGACTGAATAAATGAGTTAATCATTTCCTCCACCAAAAACGTGAGCCAGTCTCTCAATTTTTAGTCGGTATGGAGAATTTATCTTTTTCCAAAGCCTCCAACTCAGACTGTGTTTAACACTCCATTAAACAAGGGAAAGAAAGCCTTGCTATTGCCAGATAGTTTGCAAACTTACTCTTTCTGCAAAAGAGCAAAAGGGAAAGCAATCAAAAACAGCAAAAGGTGGAAAGTGTAGGTAACTATTTGTCCCATGAAGGTCACTATTCTCTACCATGAAGAAAGCAGCATGTCTTTCTAACCACAAAGTAGTTTTTAAACAAATGTCTTGATGCAAATTAAGTCCCCATCAATTAGCAGCCTTTCATTGAGATATGAACATGTCTACCAGGCCTTGCTGTTAATAAAACACAACACGCAACAACATATATATTCATCAAGAAAAAGGAGGTCTAGTATTTAAGATTATTTTGAAAAAGTTAAGTACGAGTATATAACCAACATTCTTGCTGTGGAAAAAGTGTCAATGAAATCTGCATAGGAAGCAGTGCGACTCTTCTAGAGACGCCAAGGGAAGACCAATAATTATAATGGCAGTACATAGTGTTTAACCATTTGCCATGCAGTGTTCTAATAGCTTTACAAATATTAAGCCATTAAATCTTCACAACATATGAGGAAGTGTTATTATTATCACCTCCCCTTTGCAAATGATAAAACCTAAGCAAAATGTTTAGTAACTTGTCCAAGGGTATGACAGCTAGTAAGTGCCAGAGTCTGGATATGAACTCAGGCATTTTGGCTCCATGTTCTGTGCTCATAACTATTCTGATATATAAGAAATGAATGTGATAGATACTTAAGTTTTAAAAATGGATTATACCTCTGAAGCTTATGAACTAAATTAATTGATAATGTCTCTTTAACTCGAGGTCCTAGCAAATAGAGTTAATAACCATATGTGCCAATCAGTGTGTTCAGCACCATGGGCATCCCACAGTGATAGATAAGAAATAATCTCTGTGCCAGAGAATTGACAATCAAGTTTAAGAGGCAAATATGTATAACGAATGGTGACAGGAGTCAAATGAAATAAGTGCAGTAATGAAGAAACATTTTGTGGTGTGGGAGGTCACTGTTAGAAACAATTGGAACGGAGGAATTTGACTATTCTCAGATAGTTAAACTAAAAGTCCAGGATTTGGGGGCCCTAAAATCATAAACACAATGTCATAAACATAAGAGTGCTATAGTAGAGAGAACACAGATTAGAAATCCATGATATTTTATCTATGACTAGTTCTTTCACTAACTAGCAATCTGAGTTGATATATAGAACTATTTCTCCCACATTTATATATTCTTTTTTTAGATGGTTTCACTGGATCATTTATTTTAGGTGAGATTCAGGTAAGAAAACATATGAGAATGAGCACATCAATCTGTACAGCAATATAGGTATTATTAGTATTATCATCATAATTTTTTGATGCTTTTCTTTTTATTTGCTACCAAACAATAAAACTCACTATGGCCACCTGATATAGACACTGTTTACGACTTTAAGGAGGGATTCGTGTGGTCAAAGAGGAAGAGGAAGGGATTTTCCCTATCTCACCCCCATCCCTAGGCATTTTATGCTCAAGTTGCTTCCTATATTGCATTTTTAAATATTGATTATTTCATCACTTAATCACGTTCTTCTTTGTAATTATACTCAATTGTCTTGTGTTGCTATTTTATGGATTACAGGAAGATACCACCATCATCACCACACCTATGGTGAGCTGCATTTTCCAAAAATGGCTTCAGTGATAACTCACACCCTACATGCTCTTCTTACAATGTGACTTTGAAACTCTTTCCCTTGATATGTAGGACAGGTCTATAGCTGTAGCAAAAGTAACACTACGTAATTTCCAAGGCTAAGTCGTAAGAGGCAATAAAGCCTGCGCCTGATTTTCTTGGGATTTCGTATCCAAGGAAGAATAATCAGCCAGCAGAAAAGATCCACATGGAGTATAACTCAGGTCCCAGCCCATTCCCAGATCAGCTCTCAGCTGACAGCCAATAGCAAGTTACCAGATATACCAGTGAGCCATTTTAAAAGTAGCCAACTTAGCTGATGCTATATAAAGCAGAGACAGCTAGCCCTAAGATAGCTTCCCAAATTGCATGTATTTTAGCAAAATAAATGACTGTTTTAAGCCACTTACGTCCTTGAGTGTTTGGACAGGCAGGAATAGCTAATTAATGCAACATCTATAACTAATTAATTCTTACTCATTCTTTTCCTTTCTTTGTTTCCTCCCTTCTTCCCCTCCTCCAGACTTCTTTCCTTCCTTCCTTCCTTCCTACCTTGCTTCTGTTGCTTTGTCTGCAACAGGCATTGTTCTAGGCACTAGAGATAGACAAAATATAAACAAAGTTTTTTTCCTCAAGCAGTTTCTAGTACACTGTGGAAAACTGACATGCCAATCAATAATTAGAATACAGCCTTGTAAGTGTTACAATAGTGGTTTGCCTGATACTGAAAGGGAACTTTGAGGGAGATTCTAATTATAAATTTAATTGAATAAGTGATGAGATTTCATGAGAACTAATATTTCCTGAGTGTCTACTATATGCACGCACTGTTTAAAACATTTAACATAGCAACAATTTAACCTTCATGTGACAACTTCCTGAGTTAGACCCTATTGTTATTACAGTTTAGAAAGCGTAAGCAATCATCTGTAAATACACAGAAATGTTTAGTAATTTGCCTAAGCTCAAAAAACTAAGATGTGATTAAGATTTGAACCCAGGCAGTCTGGTTTACTTACTAAAGTGAGTAACCCGAGGGCCATGAATTTTCAGGCAGAGAAAACATGTGAAGAGTCACTAAGGGGACTGTGTATGTTTGGGGTGGAGAGTGTTAAAGTGGATGGGGGCAGGCAATTGACATGGCAGATCTCCCTTTCAGATGCAAAGAGTGTGGTTAGTTTACAACTACCAGTCATTGGTTCCCTCAGGATCCTGTCTAGCTCTTTTCAAGGTGGCCCCTGGCCAATAAATGAATAAAGCAGTGGTATAAAGGATAAGTCATTTTTTTTCCAAATACAGGCCTCCTCTAACTCCTGTTGGGCTGACAAAGACTTTGTCAAGTTTGCATCATGCCCAATCCTGCTTTTTCTCTTTTCCTTTCACAAATGTTACTTCCCAATAAATCTTTTCCACTCCTAATTCTATCTTAGCATCTGCTTTCAGGAGAAACTAACCATAGCAGAGAAGATAAGAATAGAAAGTCAAGCAGAGGCCAAGTCACCAAGAGCTTTATGTCCCTACTAATGAGGTTTTTTTTTTCCTATGTCAGATCTTCAAATTATTTTGATTGTAAACACCTATTAGGAAAAAAGTTTTTGACACATGCCCTCAATATATATGATTATATACATTTGTTTATAGAATCAAGGGGCAGATACACTAGCAGATTTTTATGTTTTTTTTTTATGTTCTAAACATACACAAAATATAAATTTCTAAAAGTTAAAAATATAAAATTTAATAATAATAGATGTTCACATTTATGTTGGTACCCAATGAACTTGTCTTATACATTTCCTGGAGTATATACACCCTACTTGGGAGATTATTGCTTTTGACAGTGAAGACATCTAGCTGTTTTATATTAATATAAGAGTCTAAACTACTGAGATTTGTATTTTATAAAAGTCATTCTGGTGAGACAGTGGAGGGTGAATAATTTAGGGTCAAAATCAGGAGGGAATGATCAGTTAAAATGATACAGCACATGAAAAACCAAAGTGGTAGTATGAATAAAAAAAAGAAATGATAGACTTAATAAATATTTGTGGGATAGATTGAAGAAGTTTTAATATCTCACAAAATACCCTCCACTACTGCAGGCCTCTGGACTGATACAGGGAGCTGCCTGGAGACTGTGCAGTGGCATTGCTCTGGAAAGAAAGCACAGTGGGATTCTGCTGGCTTCTGAACCCTGGGTACTGTGGCTGGTGCCATTCTGAGGTCTTAACCCCAAAGTGTTGCATCTACCCAGGTGTCATCTCCCTTGTTGCCTCCTCCCCGTCAGCCCTGTCAGTCCAGGGAGGGAGTAGGGAGGCCGGGTGCTATCGCATGCCCTGTGACTGGGGGCCACATGCCCCCACTGCTACTGGAGGACCTGGGCAGAGCAAGCACACAGAGCCCCTTTGCCCACTGCCACCACCTAGTTAGCTTCACCCAGCCACGGCTGCCATGGACTTGAGCAAAGCATGAGCCCATGGGTCCCAGTACCTGCCACCACCATCTGATTGGCATAGTTGCTATTGCTACCACCTGGGTAGCACCACTACTGACAGACCTGGGAGAGGAAAATGCCCATGCTGCTGCCACCACGACAGCCAGACCTAGGCAAAGTGAATGCCCACAGCCCTGGCACTCAGTGCTACTGCAAAATAGCCCCACCCAGCTACCATTGCCACTGTTGCTGGGTGACCCAGATGGAGCAAAAGCCCACAGCCACACATTTCAACAGAAGGACACACTCCGCCCCCACCCAAGTTTTCAGCAGTGGTCTGAGGACCAGCCCACCACTCCACACAAAAATTCCCCAGCACCTGCTCAGATTGTGGTAATCCCAGGGAAATGGAGAAATTCAGGAGAGCAGTAGTGTTACAGGTTACAATGCATCCACTCCTCTCCTGCCAGCTCAATCTTCCAGAGCAGGACTCATGCACAGGGATTTCTCCTTCTCCCCACTCAGCAACAGGGTTCCCATCAGAGGACAACAGGTGTACTGCAAAGCTATCTTTTTGTTGTTGTTGTTAGCAAACAGTTCTGTTTATTGTCCCTTTATGGCTACATGCAGTTACAAGCATTGTTTAGTACAACATACTTGAGGCATCTGAGATGCCTCAAATGTTAAGAAACACTCACTTATCTCTGGCATGGTGTGCTTTGTAAGGTGAAGTTTTT
>VBSM01000272.1:43491692-43524413 GCA_008086735.1 Cheirogaleus medius
ACATTAAAAAACTCTGCTCTGTAAGGAAGTATATAAATGTCCTTCTGCCAGATACGCTTCCTAGCACAGCTGTACCAACGACATTAATGAGGTCACAACATTAAACATATTTTACTTATTGGATAGAAATTTGTAGGTGGCAGAAAGCATTCTTTTCAGCAGGAGTGATTCTGTTGGATATCTCAGAGTAGCTGTTAGAAATGTCAGTATTTTATCTGGTTTCTTGCTGTGTAGGATCATCACGATGCTGAAGTGACGTCTGTTTCCCTGTCGTCATCACCATCGTCGCCTCGATCTTGGGACTCAGGGGCAGCACCCCACAGACAGGAACAGCGGTGTAGTTTAGTGATAAAGAATCCAGTCTCAGACTGTACCTTCAGATCCTTTGTTTATATCACATTATTGTGAATTTATACAAACTCCATTTATAATTTTAAAACTGTTCTATGTAACACAATACTATACTATTACAAAATATCCTTTTCTGTAAATGCATTGAAAATTTTCATGGGCATTTTATTAGGCCTGTTTTTAGCATTATTCCAAATGCTGACTATCAGATATTTCAAACCCCCAAATATAAAGTCAGTATTCTTAATTTTGTGAAATTAGTTATTTGAGTTAATAGGAATTCTGTAAGAATACTGACCCGCCTCATCTCATCCTCTTTGCCCATCTCATCTAACCTTCAAAATGGTTAAAACAAAACAAAAAAACAGCTATATATATAACAAGACTCTTTCAATTCCAAAACTATTGAAAGACCATGAGTCAATTGATCTATGAAATTATACAAGATGATGATGAAATAGCTGCACTTTTTAAAAACAAGTCGGATTTGGCTTATATGGATCTATTCATGGCCCCACGGATTATCAAGTGAATATACAGATCATCGAATATGAAAAAAAACAAACCCTGGGACAAAATGATACTGGATTTAGCTGTGATGGGACAGCTAACATATTCAGGGTCATGTTCAAAGAACCTATAGAGATCCTGCCCAACGTGTGCTACACGGCATGCGCAACGCTCAAAGGTCCCGATTCCCACTATGGCACAAAAGGACTGAGGAAGGTCGTGCACGAGATGCCTGCTGCCAGCAAGACTGTCTTCTTCTTTTTCAAAGCTATCTTTTTTGAGCCAAGAAAAGAAGTTCCAGATGAGAAGGAACCAGCATAAGAACTCCATGAAAAAACAGGATGTTTTGACACTCCCAAAGGATGACATTAGTTATCTAGCAACAGACTCCAACAAAAAAGAAATTGTTGAAATGCCAGATAGGGTTCTCAGAATATGGATTGCAAGTAAGATCAATGGGATCTTAACAACAGACTAGAACAAACAGAAGAAAAATTTCACAGCTTGAGAAAAGGCTTTTGAATTAACCCAATCAGTTAAAAATGAAGAAAAAAGTCAAGAAGTATGAACAATCTCTTGAGAAATATAGGATTATGTAAAGCTAACAAATATGGGAATCATAGATATCCCTAAGGAGAAAAATAAAAAGCAAAAAGTACAGAAAACTTATCTGAGGGAATAATGAAGGAAAAATTTCCTGATATCAGTAGAAATTTAGACATTAGATACAAGAAGGTCATCGAATAGCCAGAAGATTCATGGCAAGTATGACACCACCAGGGCACAAAGTCATCACTCTGGCCAACGTCAAAGTGAAGGAGAAAATCCTATATGAGACAAACGCGTCACGTAACTTACAAAGGAAAACCCATGAGAATAATACCACACTTCTCAGTAGAAACCTTACAAGCCAGAAGGGATTAGGGTCCCACTTTCAGTCTTTGTAAAACAGAATAACTGCCAACCAAAATTGTGTACCCTCCAAAACTAAGTTTCATGAACAAAGGAAATATAAAGTCTTTCCCAGATAAGGAAATGCTAAGGGAATTTGTCACTACTAGAGCTGCCCTAAAGAAATGCTTAAAAGTGCTGTACACACAGAACAAAAAAATTGATACCCACTAGTGTAAAGCAGCTGAAAGTTAAAACCTGCAGCTCTCATAAAGCAGTAACACAAGGAAGAAAACAAAGCAGCCAGTTAACAGTCAACATGATGACCAGAACAGTATTTCACATTTTAATATCAATACTAACATTGAATGTAAACAGTCTAAATGCCCCACTTAAAGGATATAGATTGGCAGAATGGATTTAAAATAAAAACACAACCCAAATATATGCTTTCTCTAAGAAATTCATTTAACTTGCAAAGATTTTCATAGACTCAAAGTAAAGGGGTAGAAAAAAATATTCCACACAAATGGAAACCAAAAGCAAGCAGGAATATCTATTCTTATATCAGATCAAATAAACTTTAAATCAACAACAGTACAAAAAGACAAAGACGGTCATTATATAATGACAAAGGGATGGATTCAAAAGAAGAGATAACAATCCTAAATATTTATGACCTAAGACAGGAGCTCCCAGATACATAAATTCTACTAAATCACTAAATCGAAGGAAAGAAATAAACAGCAACATCATGATAGGTGGAACTTCAACACTCCACTGACAGAAATGGGTAGATCATCAAGGCAGAAAATCAATAAAGAAACAGTGGAATTAAATGGGACCCTAGAACAAATGGAACTAACATATTTATAGAACATTCTACCCCAAACCTGCAGAATATACATTCTTCTCATCAGCATATGGGACATTTTTCAAAATAGATCATATGTTAGGTCACAAAACAAGTCTCAGCAAATTCAGAAAAATAGAAATGATATCATGTATCTTCTCAGACCATAGTGGAATAAAACTAGAAACCAATTCCATGAGTACCTCTCAAAACCACACAAATATATGGAAATTAAACAACTTGCTACTGAATGATCCTTGGATCAATGACAAAATCAAGATGGAAATCAAAAAATGTTTTGAATTGAGTGCAAAAGCAACACAAGCTTCCATAATTTCTAGGATATAGCAAAAGCACTGCCAAGAGGAGAGTTCACAGTACTAAATGCCTACATCAAAAAGACAGAAAGATCACAAAATAACAACCTAATGTCACAGCTCAAGGAACTAGAAAGAGAAGAATAAACCAAACCCAAAGGCAGCAGAAGAAAAGAAACCACAAAGATCAGAGCAGAACTGAACAAAATAGAAACCATAAAGCAATACAAAATATCAATTAAACAAAAGGTTGTTTATTTGAAAAGATAAACAAAATTGATAAAACACTAGCTAGATAACCAGAAATAGAAGAGAATGGATTGAAATAAAAAGGAGACATTATGACTGATAACACAGAAATACAGAATATCATCAAGACTACCATGAAAATGTCTACACACACAAAGTACAAAATCTAGGGGAAACGGATAAATTTTTACAAACACACGACCTCCCAAGCTTGAATCAGGAAGAAATAGAAATCTTTACCAAATCGATCAAGAGAAGCTAGATTAGAACAGTATTAAAAAATCTTCCAACAAAAAATGTCCACGATCAAATGAATTCACAGCTGAATTTTACCAAACATATAAAGAAGAATGGGTACCAATCCTACAGAAATTGTTCTGAAAATTGAAGAAGACAAAATCCTCCTTAATTCATTCTATAAAGCTAGTAGGATCCTGATACCAAACCCAAGAAAGGACACACAAAAAAATAGAAAAGTACAATCAAATATCCCTGTTGAACATTGATGCAAAATCCTCAACAAAATACTAGCAAACCAAATCTAAAAGCACATCAAAAAGATAATACACCAAAATCAAGGGGGTCTCATCCTAGGGATGCAACGATGGTTCAACATACACAAATCAATAAATGAGATTCACCACATAAATAGAACTAAAACCAAAGACCATAAGATCATCCCATAGACAAAAAAAAAAAGCATTCAATAAAATTCAGCACCCCTTCATGATAAAAACATTCAACAAACTAGGAATAGAAGGAACATACCTCCAAATAATAGTGGCCATATATCACAAACCCATAGCCAACATCATACTGGATGGGAAAAAGTTAAAAGCACTGGCCTTAAAACCTAGAAGAAGACAAGAGTATCCACTGTCACCACTTCTATTCAACACAGTACTGGATGTCCTAGCCAAAGCAATCAGGCAAGAGAAAAAAATAAAGGGCATCCAAATCAGAAAAGAGGTCAGACTATCCCTGTTTTCCAATGATATGATTTTATATCTAGAAAACCCTAAAGACTCCACCAAAAGACTCCTAGAATTGATAAATAAATTCAGTAAAGTTTCAGGTTACAAATTAATGTAAACAAATCAGAAGCATTTCTACACACTAATAAAAGTCAAACTGAGAGTCTAATCAAGAACTTACTACCATTTACAGTAGCTTCAAAGAAAATAAAATATCTAGAAATGTAATTCATCAAGGAGATGAAAGATCTCTACAAGGAGGACTACAAATCACTGATTAAAGAAATCATAGATGACACAAACAAATGGAAAATATCTCATGCTCGTGGATTGGAAGAAACAACATTATCAAAATGTCCATACTGCCCAAAGTGATTTACAGATTGAATGCAATTTCCATCAAAATATCAACATCACTTTTCACAGATCTAGTGAAAACAATCCTAACTTACATATGGAACCACAAAAGAGCTCAACTAGACAAAGCAATTCTAAGTGAAAAAAATAAATCTGGAGATATCATATTATCTGACTTCAAATTATACTGTAAGGATATTGTAACCAAAACCACATAATAGTGATATAAAGGTAGACACATAGACCAATGGAGCAAAATAGAGAACCCAGAAATAAAGCCATATGACAACAAAAATCTGCTTTTCTACAAAGTAGACAAAAACATACACTGGGGAAAGGACATACTATTCAATAAATGGTGCTGGAAAAATTGGATATCCCCATGCAAAAGAATTAAACTCTATCCTTATTTCTCATCATAAACAAAAATTAACTCAAGATGTATTAAAGACTTACATGTAAGACCTGAAGTCATGACAATTCTAGAAGATAATGTAGGAAAAACTCCCCGAACATCATCCTAAACAAAGAATTTATGACTAAGACCCCAAATGAAAATAGGGCAACAACAAAAATAAATCAATGGGGCTTAATTAAACTAAAAAGTTTCTGAGCAGCTAAAGAAATAATTAACAGAGTAAACAGACAACCTACAAAATGAGAGAAAATATTCACAAACTCTGCATCCAACAAAGGACTAATATCCAGAATCTACAAAGAACTCAAATAAATCAGCAGGAAAAAAAATAAATAAATAGCCCCATCAAAATACATGAACAGAGTTTTTTTCAAAGAAAGACAGATAAATGGCCAACAAATATGAAAATATGCTCAACTTCACTTATGATCAGGGAAATGCAAATTAAACCACAATTAGATACCACCTTACTTCTGTTAGAAGGGCCATTATTAAAAAGTCAAAAAAAAAAAAGAGAGAGATGCTGGAGCTGCTGTGGTAAAATGGGAATGCTTATACACTGCTAGTGGGAAGGTAAACTATTAATAGTACAACTTCTATGGAAAACAGTATGGAGATTTCCCGCTAAAAATAGAACTACCATTTGATCCAGCAACCCCACCACTGGGTATCTACCCAAAGGAAAACAAGTCATGTTTTTTTTTAAAGACACCTACCCCAAATGTTATCACAGTGCAATTCACAATTGCAAAGATCTGGAATCAAACTAAGTACTCACTAACTGATAAGTGAATTAAAAAAATGTGTTATATATAAATTTATAAAAATATATATATACACACACACCATATGTATACACCATGGAGTACTACTTAACCATGAAAAGAAACGAAATAATACATATGTATATGTGTATATATAATATATACATATATATAATATATATGTATGCACAATATAATTATATATATTATTTAGTACTGCATGGTACTAAAACCTAATATCCTAATAACCCTAATATCCCTGGAATGGCTTCCGCCAGTGCAACCATGCCAACCCACCCAGGAATAGCTGGAGGAGAGGTGGAGAGGGGTGGAGAAGTTCTCCTCTCCACGTCCATTCCTGGGCAGTGGTGCTGCCTGGCTACTGGGGCAGAACCACTCTCCTCCCCAACAGAGCCCAGCACAGCACCTGGGTCTCCACTGAGAGGAGCACAGTAACCTTCAGTTCACATGTGGGGAGCTCTGGGGTAGAGGAAAGTGCAAACTCTGGTTTCCTTTGTCCCAAGAGGTGCTTTAGCACAATGCACATTCCGTTGCCCTAGGGACAGCCCACCCTAAGGGCAAGACCTCTGGAAATCCTGTAGCTCCTCTGGGTCTTGATGGCCCCCTGTGGCCTCTACTGTCTGAGTACGTGCTAGAGAATATTTGCAGGGAATCCAGTGATACAGAGACACAGGGCTGAGATTTCCTGAGCAGGACAGAGGCTCACAATGTGTGCACAATCAACATGGCACCTGCCTCCTCAGCTTGGGTCCAGGGGGAGGGCAAGCAACCGTGAGCAAGCTGGCAGCCTGACACTCAGTCCTCAGGAATTTCCCAAATCCCTGCCCATAGCAGCTCTTGGGCTCATGAGGGAAAAGGGGCTTTATGAAAGTTCAGAGGCCATCGGTCTGCCACAGGGATGAGGGGAACAAAAACACCTCCATCTACCCTTTCCATGGGACTCCAAGTTCCTCGATCTTCAATCTCTGCCAAACTCTTGGTTCCTTCTTTGGCTGTGCCCCAGCTTCTTCCTGTCGGTTCTTGATAGTATTCCCTCCGGCACTCTTCCTTCAGTATTCTACTCAGGCCATGATTATTCACCTGTAACTTTTGGTTCTTTCTGAGAACTGGTATCCGATGTCTGTAGTTAACCATCTTGAAAAACACCCATATTTTATTTTTTGATAGAACTTTATCATCTAGAAAATACTTCCATTTGCATTGTTTGATTTTTTTTAAGTAAATCAGGCATAGTAGGTATTATTACTCCCATCTTACAAAAAGAAATGTTGAGACCCTAAAAGAGTAAGTGAGCAAAGTAAGGCAAAGAATAAAAGATTTCAAGTTAGAACCAGAAAGAACATCTGATATCTAGTCTCTCTTTCTTTCCACTGCACCAAGCAATCTTCATAAAACTGAAAATGAGAGTAGCAAGCGTTTATGACTCTTTTGCCTCTCCATTAACAATATGGAAAGGGATCAAACCTTAAATCCATTCTTGTTCTAGTTACCATTTTACTCAAATGAGTCTGCCAGGAATGCTAGATAAGTATACTGTAGAAGTCACTATAAAGTCAATAAAGCAATCTGAATTATAAGTAAGAGATCTGACAGCTTGCCACAGGTGCCATTGCAGTGAGTGGAAGCTTGGAACAAACACAGCAGCACCCTCCCTGTTCCCATGAATACAGCTGTCAAAATAAATAAACAAACAACAAATATTGAGGAGGATGTGGGGAAATTGAAAGCCCTGTGCATTGCTGATGGGAATGTAAAATAGTACAACTGCTGTGGAAAATGTATGGCACTTCCTTCAAAAATTAAACATTTGTCGCGCCCGCCTTGCCAGCAAGGAAGACACGGCAACTGGAGTTCTTCTGACAGCGCTTTAATGGGGATATTCTTAGATTGACAATATGCGGAAGACCCCGAACGGGGAAGCACACACGCTTTTAAGGCCTTGGCGGACCTGAAACCTCTGGGGATAGGTTGGGAAGGAGATGCCGCCAGTTTTCATTGGCGCAACCTAGCATCCTTCATTTACATAGTTACACAACCGGCACTTCCTGTGACCTGACCAACACTGCGCATGCTCGAGAGTTGTTTATAGCAAAATGACCACCGGATACGGGCGCCATCTTAGAATGGCGTTGCCGCCGCGCCCCACAAACATTGAATTTCCACATCATCCTACATCCACTTCTGGGTATATACACAAAAGAATTGAAAGCAAGGATCTGGCAAGTATCTGTGTGCCCATGTTTATACCAGCATTTTTCACAGTAGCCAAGAGGTGGAAAGAACCCAAGTGCCCATCAGTGGATAAATGGATAAACAAAATGTGACATATAAAGACAATGGGATATCGTTCAGCCTTAAAAAGGATGAAAATTCGGACACATGCCGCAACATGGAAAAACCTTGAAGATGTTAGGCTAAGTGAAATAAGTCAGCCACAAAAGGACAAAGACTGTATGATTCCACTTATGTGAGGCACAAACAGTAGTTAAACTCATAGAAAAAGCTAGTAAGAGCTCGGGTGGAGTGGGAAATGGGAAGTTAGTATTTAATGGATACAAATTTCAGTTAGGGAAGATGAAAAATTTCTGGAGATGAATTGTTCTGATGTTTGCACAACAATGGGAATGTACTTAATGCGACTGAACTGTACACTTAAAAGGATTAAATGGAAAATTTCATGTTATATATATTTTACTATAGTTAAAAATATTAAAAATTTTTAAAAGTTGGGATCAGAGATATAAAGACAATTTACATGGCCTGCAACCCACCCCCCAACTCAGCTAAAAAAAAATTAAAATAAAAAGCAAAAAAATTAAAACAATTATTGATGCATACATTGATGGAGAAAAAAAATTTAAGTTAGCAAATCTAACAGGAAACCTGTCACTTCCCACAACCCCCTAGTCCTTTGGCATCTTTCTTTGCAAGTCCTTTGCATCTTTCTTTTCTGTTGCACTTTATGTCTATCAGAATGTACTAGCCATTCAATAAGTGTTTAAAAAGAACGATTTTTCTGTGTTCCAAAGTCTGTGTTCTGTGCTGTGGGGGATGCAAAATAACTAAAATCAACTTTCTATAAAGTTTATTAAAGCTTCCTTAGGGTATTTAAATATTACCATCCTGTACATGGTAAAGTTGACAATTCAAGATAAGCTAAATCTTCTTGCTGCCTGTTTTCTTTTAGGTTTCCCCCAAATTATGTGAAAATCCTTGATTCTGAGGGTGAACATCACATTTGACATAGTCACATAATGCTAAGTTAAGTTATTCTAAATCAATTGTCATTAGTATCTTTATAATGGAAGTTCCTAAGAAAGATCACATGAAATTTAAAATCAATTTTTGTGACAGGCTCTGAGTCACATGGTCTAGTAAAACAAAAACATTTCAATATGTATACTTGGGATCTAAATGATCAGATTGATACTATCATATTCTTTAGTCTACAAATGTAAACAGTCAATGATATTTCTGACAAAAAGCACATATATACATGAATACATAGAGAAAAAGTATACATTTATGATCCATGCATTGTCTGACCTTCTTTTTCTCCTTAGGTGTCAATAAGCAACTAAAATTTAGTTTATGTATTTTCCCACAGAGAAAAACGTTACCTAGAAGAAGCCTCTAAAAAGATTGAATCCTCCTTAGTCATCTCTAACCAACCTATCAAGCATATACTTCCTAATTATTCTTTCTAAAGCACAGCTTTGATCATGTTATTGCCCTGCACAGAAACTGTCGAAAGTTTCACTGACTGCCAAATAAAGTCCAAAACCTCACCCAAATAGTCCAGGGACTGCCTCAGTCTGTATCTTCTTTCTCTGAATTATTTTTCTTTATTCATCCTCATCTCTAAATAGGATAGGCAACTTGCCATTTCTGAACAAACTCTAAAATTTCCAATCTCTAGACCTATTCTTACTCCATTCTTCCTGACTACAGTGAAATTCTATCCAAATTTCACACTTCTAAATATATGTGTATTATAACCATTTGCTTAACATTGTGCTGGACCATAGGAAGGAGATTTACACATTTTGATGAATTTTCCACCATTTGTTTACAGATTAATACCAAATACCCCTATGGTATTTATAAAGAGCATACAAATAGAGAGCTAGGCAGTCCTCTCAGCTTCCTAGGAAACTAGAAATCCCTCTTCTGCACGATTCTACGTTAAGTTTGTATTTTGGGAAGTAATAAATTTAATAAAAAATTAATTATTGTCATTTCATTTTTCCCAAGAATGTTGACTCTCAAAGTGTAAAAGAAAACTGTAAACACAAATATCATTATTTATATATTTCACAAGCGTTTATTGAATAACTTCTATGTACTGCAAATTATAGGAGGCAATAGGAAGTGATGGAAAAAATACCAAGGTTAGTAAAACTTTTATCCTTTAAGAGTAATGAAGCCTAAGTATAATACAAGGTAGAAAGTTAAATATTGTAAAAAAGAGAAATAAAGAGATGGCTTTGGGGTTAAAAGAAAGAAGAGATTGCTCCTGCTTGGGAAGATCCCAGAAAGCTTCATGTTAAAACAAGATGTTTCCATTTGTCTTCAGCAAATGTCAACCACAATGGAAAAACATTAAGACAGCTAAGTACAAAACCCTTCAACATGTATCTGTTTCCATGGTGTCAATTCTATATGTTTATATAGATTTTTTTTTGAGGGCTCATGAAGATTTTAATAAATCTACACATACAAAAGCATTGAAAACCACATTTGCCACAAAATACCAAAGTTCTTAAATATTAGTGATTTGCAATCACTCTGTATTCCCATCCTGGGCTAGCTCTTTCTCAGAGATTTGGGGAATTATTTTCAGATTATTTCTCCTTAGAAACTATTGATGCTATATGACTTCATCAACATAAAATAGTTTCATGGATAGTAATGTATTAATAACTGTTTATCTCATGAACTAAGTTCAGTCTTTTGCAAACTTGAAGGGCTAGAGGAAACTTTATGAATCAATGCTAGTTCATTTCAGGACTACTCTTGTTTTTAGTGTATCTCTGAAAAGACATACTTCAGAAGTGTGTTTTCTTCTTTAAATGAGTATATGGATTCCTCTGGGGAAGGGAGAAGCAACAAAGAAATCCTGTTCAATCAATTGACTCTGGAATGTTGCTATTAATGAAGGATAAATGAAACAAAATAGTTGTTATTTGAAAAGTCATGCAAAACAATGGATTTTTAAAATAATTTAACAAGTATTTATTTAGTTTCTACAAGGTGTCACAGTTTTAGGCTTGGTAGACATAGAAATGAAAAAGGCAAACAAAATTCATGTTCTCTGTACATCTTGTGTTCTGGATGTATGGGAAGAGAGGAGGAAAGAGGTAGGAGAGAAGAAGAGATAAAATATATGTGGTTAACAAGTAAATAAATTTAAAAACTATTTCAAATAGTGATAAAATGTTGTGATGACAATAACTAAGGATGACCTTATAAAGATGAAATTGGTAGGTATTAGGACGTGGGAATTTTGGGAGGTGATTTGGGCTCTGCCTTCATGAACGAAATTAGTGCCCTTATAAAATAGGCTCAGGAAAGCTTGTTCACCCTTCCACCATGTGAGAACACAACTAGCAGGCTATAAATCAGGGAACAAGTGGACACTTTGATCTGTCTTCCAAGCCTCCAGAATGGTGAGCAATAAACTTCTGTTGTTTATAAGCTGCCTAGTCTATGGTACTTTGTTATGGCAACCAAGATAATGCACAAGGAAAAGAGGTATATATAAGAAAGGGATATTGTATCTGTTGTTTGAATTATCAATTTAAAAAACAGTAAATCATATAAAAATCTATGCAGTAAAGCAGCAAAAGCAAAGGCCCCAAGGTGGAAACTAGCTTCGAAGAATTCTAGAAAAAACAAGAAAGCCAGTATAACAGAAGCATGGTGACTAAAATGAGGGGTGCTGCGAATAAAACTATAAGAATTGGTAATATCATGTAAGGAAGATCATTTAAGTGTGTGTAGTATAAATGAACATTTTGGACTCTTATTTCCTAAAGCCTAATTTGAAATTATAATAACGATCTCTGTGTGCTCTCACCATACCTTAGTGAAATGAAACTTTATTTTTATGTTCGAATGAACATAAAAAGCAATTATTGAGGAATTCATAGGTATCAGAATCTGGGGCTGAGGGGAAGGTTGGCAGGGGGTAGACTTGGTATTTGCCCTCTAAGAATTTATAGAGTGATAGAAGAAAAGGTGCTAAATGCCATAAGTAATTATATTTATAAGGTATTATGGATATTCTAAGGACTGATATAACTGTCACTAGGGAATATCTTTTCATATAATATAGCATGTAAATTGAGCCTTGACATATAGGTCTGATTTGAGCATGTGGAAATGGAAGGTGGGGGGTGCTGAAGAATAAAGACAACAGGGCCATTTATGAAATATGGGAAACTGCATTTATCCAAGAGTTGCTAATATATTCCCTATGTATGTGGTAATGGAGGTAATTTTTTTCCTTCATTCAGCTAATGCTTTATTGAGCAAGTACTATGTAGGACATAACCATCCTAGCGGCTGATGAACAGTGCCAAGTAAGATAAAGCCTCTGTTTTTATGGAGCAGTCCAGTAGGGGGAGACAGACAATAAACAAATAAGTAAGTACAGAATACAAGGTGGTGATAGGGGCTGTGGAGGTAAACAAGAGAGATACTAAAGGAAGGTAGTTTGTAAGTGATTCAACTTTTACAAAGGGTGGTTAAATAAGGTCTGTCTAATAAGTGACGTTGCAGAGATCTGAAGGACATAACAGAGAAACTCATGTGAACATCTGGGGAACAGTCATCAAAGCAGAGGAAATAGATGGAAATGCCCTGAAGTGGGAGGATGCTTGAGATATTCAAGAAAAAGTATAAAGAGACTGTCATAACTGCAATATTATTAGTGAGCAAAGAAGGGATAGGAGATGAGATCAGAGAGGTGGGGTGGGAGGAGAGGCTATAAAAACTAAGCACCTTATAGGTGAAAAGGAAGCTGGGAAGCCATTGGAAAGAATGAACAAACTAGTAGGATTATCTGACTTTTATTGTCAAGGGACACTATGACTACATTGTTGAGAAGAGCCAAAGAGGTCAGGAGAAGGACAAAAGCAGATAGACCAAATAGTAGGCAGCTAGGTTATCCAGGTGGCCTGGAGCTGGGTGGTTATAGAGGAAGTGATAAGAGTGGTCAAATCTTGGATGTACTTTCAATTCATTGGATTTGGTAATGGATCAAATAGTGCATAAAAGGAGAATCAGACCTACGAAAAGTTTTTTAGCTCAAGCACCTAGAAGAATGGAGTAGCCATTCATTCAGATGAGAAAGACACCAGAAAGAGCAAGTATTTTAGGCTATCTAAATGTGTCAGTTTTAGACATTGTCTTAATAAGTTTTAGCTGATAAAATAAATAATAGGCTGAGTGACTTACACAACAAGCATTTATATCTCACAGTTCTAGAGGCTGGGACATTCAAGATGAAAGAATTATTGGCTTCGGTGTCTGTTTAGGGCACTCTTCATGGTTTATAGATGACAATCTTCTCATTGTATTCTTGCATGGCTGAAAGCAGAAAGAGAGATACCTTGTCTCCTCCTCTTTTAATAAGGGCATTAATCTTATCATGAAGGCCTCACCCTCATAACCTAATCTAACCCTAATTACCTACTCAAGGCTCAACCTCCAAATACCATGACATCGGGGATTAGGATTTTAACATAGACATTTCAAGGGGACCTATGCATTCAGTCCATAACAGACATAGTAAATTTCAGATGTCTATTTGTAACTAAGTGGAGATTTTGAATAGGCAGCTGGATGTATGAGTGTAGAATTCAAGGAAATGTCTGGGCTGAAAATAAAAAGTGGGGAGTCATCAGGAGATAGATGATATCCAGTGCCTTGTGACTGGATTATATGAATCATGGGGCAAGTCTACATAGAGAAGAGAAGACCTAAGATTGAGCCCTGAGTCACTGCAAAATTTAGAAGCCAGAAAGAGAAGGAAGAACCAGCAAAAGAGAAAAGGAGTGCCAATGAAGAAGGAAGTCATAGAAGAGTCAAAAGGAATTAGTATCCCAAACATTAAATGAAACAAAGAGAAAGTGATCAACTGTGACAAATACTCTTACATAATTTGAGAACTGAAAAGTGATTATTGGATTTAGCAGCGGAGCAGTAACTATGACCTTGATAACAGGAGTTTGAGTGGGCTGGTAAAAGACTAAAACCTCATGAAAGTAGGATCAAGAGAGAAAAGGTAAACAAGAATTAGTAAAGGTTGACTCCTTTGGGGCTATAAAAGTTAGTAAAGAAATGGAAGAGTAGCTGGAGAAGATATGGTCAAGAAAAGGTTTGTCTGAGACGGGAGATAGGTTAGTCTAATCGTAGGCTGTTGGCAGTTGTTCAGTTGAGAGAAACTGATGAGAGAGGGAGGACTGCAGAATAGATGTATTGAGTATAAAGGTTGTGTGTAAAATTTAATATTGAGTGCACTAATCATTTATCTATACTAATAGGAAGGAAAGTAGAGTATATTGATGCTAACATTTACATGTAAGTAGATGTGGTAATAGAAGCTTATGGAGATTCTTTTTTAATTGCTTTTTTCTTTTCAGTGAAAGAGAAGACAATTTCATCAGCTGAGAATGAGGCTGAGAAGGAGACGATTGTATTAGTTTGAGAAGATAGAAGTTTTAAGATTCTCTAAAGGAGAAGTAAAAAGGATGAAGTATTAATACATTTCCCTAAGTGGGTTATGGGTGAGGACAAAGTATCTGAGATTGATTGATGGACATGCATTTTAAGTGGTATCATTAAGCAAAGCATATATGTTTTTCTTCAGCATGATTTCAGGGTCAGTACTGGAGGAGCGTTGAGTTTAATCAACTTTTATATTTTCTGTTGTGTAAGATTACCATGAGGAAGGCAGTATGATGCATGGATCGATCTAAGCTGGAAAGGGATATTCAGGATATAATACAGTGACCCTGAGGCTAGGAAGATCTTGCAATTATTGATATTGATAGAATCTAGTTATCATCAAATTGAGATGGAAAGCAATATTATTTTGATGTGGAAATAAAGAAATTAGGATAAACTGGTGAAATGCCAGTATAAGAAAAAGGACTACACACTTAATCTTAGAGTACTTGAAATGCTATGAATCTTTAAGACAGAAATTGGCATGATAAGCACTTTGAAAAAGGTAATGAGAATGGAGCATAGAGGATGAAAATAGTTAGAGATTGGAGACAGGAAAAACTTTATCAGTTTCCTGGCATAATTCAGAGCAAAAAATACTAAGACAAAAACTGAGGAGGAGAGTAGAGGTTAGGTTGTGTTCTGTTTGGAGTGTAAAGAAATATATGAACGGGGTGCATTGCTCCAAGCATTTGGCATTCAAACAGGGGAGACAGGCATGAAAATTAACAATTTTGGTCAAATGTAATAAATGCTATACCACAGGTGTACACAAAATGTTACATAGATGCAGAGAGAGAATTAAATGATTCTGCTACAAGCAAAGATGAAGGGTAACAAAACTTAACTGGATACGTATATATTTTAGTTGAAAGATGAGTAGTAATTTTTCATGTTGAGTAGGTACAATTGGGCGTGATAAATAGAAGAGCTTGAAGTCAAAGAACCATAAGAACAGGCATGCCAAATATATAGTGGCATTTTGGATTAGACTAAGCATGGTTGCTACAGGAGATATCGTGGGAAATAAGCCTTGACTTACAAGTTGAAGCTAGTTATAAAGGACTTTGGATCTCAAGCTAAAGTATTTGGACTTATTTTTCTGTAGATATCAAGGACTTAACTGAGAGTGTAAAGTTGTTCTTTGAGAAGTTTCATGTGTATGTATGTGTATGTTTTTGTGGTAGTGAGCATGTTTATACATGTCTGTTTAATACAGTGCATGATGTTTTTGTGTGTGTGAATAAATCTGTGCTTATTTGGTCACATTTTTATCATGAAGCTGGATTTGGGTTACAGTATTTTCCCATTACACACAGTAAATCTAGCCACTCTTTATTGTTATCCAACTGGAAACACTGACTTTATCACTATTACACTTTAACAAATGAAGGTGATGAACAGTTATATGATAGGAGCAAAACCAGAGCCAATATCATGTGGACTTTAGTTTCTCTTTGAACATAATTCTACATCTGTACAATGAAAGGGGTTGAGGGCACTTGAGTACTTGATAACTCTAAGGTTCTTTTTATGCATAAAAATGTGATATGATTATATTAAGAGAGAAAAAAGGAAAACTATAACTAAAATTTCCCTGTGAACACGCACATATCAAAAAATAAAATAGCTATCCCTCTTTTTCAAACTCAGGAATAAAATGTAAAATCTAGCTGCTCAAAAAAATGTTGGTCAAAACATCAGTAGGTCAGCATCGCGGAGGTAAACAATTACACTGAATGCTAGTACATCGAAACTGATTTTCCTGGGTAGCATGGAATGTTGTTGGCCAGTCTGATTAGCATAATTTAGTTAATGTTCAGTTCTTACTGAATATATTTCATTTGAATTCAGAGGAATAAACCAAAACTTTAAAACAAAACCAGAAAGTTTTTCCTCTGTTTATATGTTGATATAATTTTTGTGACAAAATGCTGTGACAAAACCATAGCTTTCAGTGGGTGCATGGAGGTTTAGGTGGTTTCATCTCAAACTGGAACCAGATGTGAGGAGTGGCAAAGTTACCAAATGTCATATTACAAAACCAAAACAAAACCGCTGTTCAATGTCTTCGTCTTTGCAACGTACCAAAATGATGTGTTTCAAGGATCAGCAAAGATCTGAATGAAACTTGTCTTCATGGGGAATTAGGATTTGATCCAAGACCAGTGAAAGATTAAATTGTCAAGGGATTTGGGTGAAATATTTGTATATTTCAAAGGAAACTGTGTCAACTGTTGACCAAACTCAGGGAGGCTGATGATTAATAATGTTGAGGTATTTTTCACTGTCCTACAAACACTATGATTATATTTACTCTGATACTCTGCTTCTTTTGTATCCCCTAATGAGGCTACTCTGCTTTTCTCCTCATCTGTTTCATTAGTGCTTATCACCAATGGTCTAGCTCAAATTCAGTTATGGAATAACACTTGCATGAATATTACACCCTTCTCTGGACATTAATTATCTAATCCTCTCATTTTATAAATGGGAAAAATGTGTCTGAGATATTAGAAACTTTGGGAAAGCCACATAGCTTACTGGAGGTTTATAATTCCTCTAAATTCCTACAGTTTTGACTATCCATAACACAATACTTATCATAACTAGAGAAAGGTATCTTCCCTCCATGTTTATGAACATCCAATTTGTGAACAATATAATCCCATGTTGACAATGAAGAGCTAGCCATTAAAAATCCTAAAATGTGAGAAATGTCTTTTGAATGCTAAAATCTGTTCTCTACATTGGTACTTTCTACATAGGTCCAGAAATATGAAAGGAAGCAGAAATATTTTTAATGTCTTTTAAATTGGTGCTAAGATCCAAAACTAGCACTTTAAATTCACAGGTTCTCTTCTACTACACCATAAACTATCAAATATTTTTATCATTGTGGTGCCTCAATCCATTTGGGCTGCTTTAACAAAAATACCGTAAATTATGTGGCTTATAAATAATAACTACTTATTTCTCACAGTTCTGGAGGCTGGAAAGTCCAAGGTCACGAAACCAGCATATTTGGTGTCTGGTGAGGGCCATTTCCTCAAAAATTATGCCTTCTTGCTGCATACTCACATGGCAAAAGGGACTAGCTAGCTCTCTGGGTTTCTTTTTTAAGGTCACTAATCTCATTCATGAGGGCTCTGCCTTTATGACATAATCACTGCCCAAAGGCCCCACCTTCTAGTATTCTTACATTGGGGATTAGGTTTCGATATATGAATTTTTGAGGGGGCAAAAAAACATTTAGACCATAGCATGTGCCATTCAAAACCCTGAGTTTTAATTTTTTTATTATTAACTATTCAACCAGGAAAGAATATAGTAAGATAAATTTTACTGTTCCCTGGATATAAATGAAGATTTCAAAATAGTTAATGTCAAGGTACTTGGAGTCAAGTAGTGACCTAGGAGAGAAAATAATCTGGTAGCCTAAAATTTCTTAATAATATATGTATATATAAAAAATCAGGTATATATATCAGGCATATATATGTGCATGTACATATATATACACATGCACATGTATACACACATACATACATATGTATACATATATATTAATACAATCACAAATCACATAAGCCTATAACAGCTAAAACTCAGAAAAGTAAAAGAATTTGCATACAATCACCCAGCATAAGGCTAAGGTCAGACAGGTGTTCCAGTTGTAAGACCAATGTTGTTTTTTTTCCACCTAAAAGTGTTAGTCACATTGCCATTTCCATTTCCATGGCCAAGATTCTACCAACATCTCATCAATCTCTTCTGTACACTGGTGACAATGTTTTTAAGGTTGTAATTTGTAAAGAGTTATTTTAAGAAGGACAAAATAATTGTTTTCTCTCCAGAAAAATGTAAGGGCTTTAAAGGAAATAGCATGAAATAAGGACACCTAAGTGGTACCTTAATATGAATAGATGAGTCAGCCTTCTTACTCACATCCTGGAAGCCATGCTGTGATGTATCTAGGATGTTGTTGAGCTCAAACACTTATACATAGTTCCTCCTTGACTGTTTGATTTCCTGACTTCTCCCTAAGGGTGACTGGCTTCAATTTGTAATCCTTCAGTAAATTAGCAGATTTAAGTAAACACCAAGTTAACAACAGTCAAGGGTATAAGGATTTAAGGTAATAAATAATACAATCAACATTGAGGAGAGATCACATATGAAGCCTTCAAGACCAAGGGTTACTATTTCAGTAAATTCACTTCTCATCTCTTCTTTCCATTTTCTAAATTTATAATTTTATTAGGTATAATTATCAAAAGTTATATTCACTATTATTCATCAAATATGGAATGAGATCTGAATCCTATACTTTGACAGCTCATAGTCCAAATACTATAATAAACATATATTGATCACCTAATATGTGTTAATTATCATGCTAGGCTCTTGAGAATATAATGAAAAAAAGAAAAAAGGTTATTTTCTTTGAGAGTTTTGAATTATAACAATTCTAGAATACTTAGAAGATCAAAACAAAGAATTAGATAGTTTGCATTTTAAATTAATCTATAAGTAAGAAAAATAGCAAAAAATATAAAACCTTACTTTCATAAGGTATAAATTTAGTTACAGTGATCAAATGCCTCCTAAACTAAGACTTCATAAATTAGTTTGTTTATATAAAATTTCAAATCCCAAACCTCACAGATGAAAATAAGAATAAAAGTATATAAATTATTATCCTTTTATATCTCTAAGGAAAAGGGAGGCATAATTTTTTCTTTAAAATATTGGTTTGATATGAAATTACAAATGGGTCATAAAGTGGTGTAAAGGACATTGGAAACTAAGAAATGGGGAAGGTGGTAAGATAAAAACTTACTTATTATGTACTAAATATAGTATTCTTGTGGTGGGTACACTAAAAGCCTTGACTTCAGCATTATATAATTCATCAGTTTAACAAAAACACTCTAATCCCTTAATATTTTGAAATAAAAATTATTAAATAAAAAAGTACATATGGCTTCAGGTCACTTGTAGTCACTTTTATCTAGGTATGTATCCATAAGCAATATATAGTTTGTCACTTTTTAATTTTGGAAAACATAAAAATTTATTAAGAATCATTCACATTGCTTGGTCAATTAACCTAGATGTTTATTATATGTATTAATGACAACATCTTCACTAGACTGAGCACTCAAGGATTGGAGATGATCTGTGATTCATTACACTCCCACACAGATCCACTGTATTCACACCAAGCAAAGCCACATCAGCAAGGAACTGTCAACCTAATTCTAGGAACAAAAACATTCAAAATGCTTTTTTCACTGATCCTTTTTGGAAACCAACAACACATCTTCGATAGTTACACATACAAAAAACTGTGTAATTTCATAGATAGTACCTAAATTTCAAGTTTAAAATTTAAGTTAAAATCCATCTCTATTTTGTGGATCCCTTTTAGTGATCCACAAATATACATGACATCTTTTGGTTTTCATGTAGTAGGAGGCACGAACATTTTGGATCAATTAGTATAGAAGGAAGCAGCAGAGGAGCTATACCAGATAGCAAAGTGAGACTGGAACAAAGGAAAAGATAGACTAATGGCCAACAAACATATGAAAAAATGCTTCAACATCTCTAATTATCAGGGAAATACAAAGCAAAACCACAATGAGATAGCACTTATCTCCAGTGACAATGGCCTTTATCAGAAAGTCCTAAAACAAGAAATAGCGTGGATGCCGAGAGATAGGAACACTCCTACATTGCTGGTAGGACTGCAAACTAGTACAACCTCCGTGGAAAGTAATATGGAGATACCTCAAAGAGCTACAAGTAGAACTACCATTTGATCCAGCAATCCCATTACTGGGCACTTACCCAAAGGAAAAAAGACTTTCTATAAAAAAGGCATCTGCACTAGAATGTTTATAGCAGTACAATTTATAATTTCAAAGATGTGTAAACAACCCAAGTGTCCGTCAATACATGAGTGGATTAATAAAATGTGGTATATGTATACCATGGAGTTCTACTCAGCCACAAAAAACAATGGTTATCCAGCACCTCTCTTATTATCCTGGATAGAGCTGGAACCCATTCTACTAAGTGAAGTATCACAAGAATGGAAAAACAAGCACCACATGTACTCACCATCAAATTGGTATTAACTGATCAACACTTATGTGCATTTATAGTAGCAACATTCATCAGGTGTCCGGCAGGTGGGAGAGGGGAGGAGGGAATGGGTATAGTCACACCTAATGGGTGCAGTGCGCACCGTCTGGGTGATGGACAGGCTTGAAGCTCTGACTCGGGTGGGGCAAAGGCAATATATGTAACCTAAAAATTTGTACCCCCATAATATGCTGAAATAAAAAAAAAATTTAAAAAGAAATACAATTGTTGAAGAATTATAGAAAGTTAGAAAACCAATGCTATCAGAATTATGACTGGGGAAAACCATAACCCAAAAAATACTTGTGAGATGCTGGGTAACAGACTTAAACCTAAGGTGTGAAACTATTAGAATTCTAGAGGAAAATGTTGGAAATACTCCTCTAGACATTGGGCTAGGCAAAGAATTTATGAAGAAGACCCCAAAGGCAATCACAGCAACAACAAAAATAAATAAATGGGACCTGATCAAATTAAAAAGCTTCTGCACAGCCAAAGAAACTGTCACGAAAGCAAACAGACAACCTACAGAATGGGAGAAAATTTTTGCAAGCTACACATCCGATAAAGGGCTGATAACTAGAATCTATTTAGAACCCAGGAAAATCAGCAATAAAAAATTAAACAACCCTATCAAAATTGGGCAAAGGACATGAACAGAAAATTTCCAAAAGAAGACAGAATAATGGCCAATAAATACATGAAAAAATTCTCAATATCTCTAATCATCAGAGAAATGCAAATCAAAACCACAATGAGATATCACTTATCTCCAGTGAGAATGGCCTCTATTAAAAAGTCCCAAAACAATAAACGTTGGCATGGATGAGGAGAGATAAGAACACTCTTACATTGCTGGTGGGACTGCAAACTAGTTAAACCTCTGTGGAAAGCAATATGTAGATTCCTTAAAGTGATACAATTAGATCTACCATTTGATCCAGCAATCCCATCACTGGGCATCTCTCCAAAAGAACAAAAGTCACTCTGTGAAAAAGAAACCTGCACTCGAATGTATATAGTAGCACAATTCACAATTGCAAAGATGTGGAAACAACCGAAGTGCCCACCAATACATGAGTGGATTAATAAAATGTGGTATATGTATACCATAGAGTACTATTCAGCTATAAGAAACAACAGTGATATAGCACCTCTTGTATTTTCCTGGATAGAGCTGGTACACATTCTACTAAGTGAAGTATCCCAAGAATGGAAAAATAAGCACCACATGTACTCACCAGCAAATTGGTATTAACTGATCAACACCTAAGTGGACATATAGGAATAACATTTATCGGGCGTCGGTCAGACGGGAAGTGGGAGGAGGGGATGGGTATATACATAATGAGTGTGATGCGCACCATCTGGGGGATGGACGTGCTTGAAGCTCTGACTCTGGGGGGGAAGAGGGGAAAGGCAATACATGTAACCTAAACATTTGTACCCCCATAATACGCTGAAATAAAAAAAATATGTGTGAGGAAATAAGCAGTATGCTCTGGTGAAGAAGACATTCAATAATTTTATGGAGTGTTCACTTCTATGTACATTTACTAAAAGTGAAGAAATACAAAATAATATCACAAATTAATGCAACCATAGTTTCCTTTGTATAGTAGCACAAGTTGTTGGAAACTTCTAGTTGTACAGTCATAACACTGTGTTAGTAAAATAATGTGTATTTATATGATAGAATGCCATTTAGATTTTAAAAATACTGAAGTACATAAAATTAGCTAGATACTAAAATGTAATATTGAGTGAAAAAGCAAGATGCAAGACTATATATATTTTAGAATGATAGTGTATAATTTAAAACACATCTAATTATATTATTTTTGAACAAGATTGGCTATAAATAGATGAAAACTGTCTAGATCCTCCTGAGAATTACAGAGGGCAGAGGACCAGTCCTTCTCATTTTTTCCCCCGTAGAAAGAAAAGTTTATGTTTATTTTTTTTATTTCAGCATATTATGGGGGTACAAATGTTTAGGTTATGTATATTGCCATTGCCCCACCCGAGTCAGAGCTTCAAGCCTGTCCATCACCCAGACGGTGCGCACTGCACCCATTAGGTGTGACTATACCCATCCCCTCCTCCCCTCTCCCACCTGCCGGACACCTGATGAATGTTGCTACTATAAATGCACATAAGTGTTGATCAGTTAATACCAATTTGATGGTGAGTACATGTGGTGCTTGTTTTTCCATTCTTGTGATACTTCACTTAGTAGAATGGGTTCCAGCTTTATCCAGGATAATAAGAGAGGTGCTGGATAACCATTGTTTTTTGTGGCTGAGTAGAACTCCATGGTACACATATACCACATTTTATTAATCTACTCATGTATTGACAGACACTTGGGTTGTTTACACATCTTTGCAATTGTGAATAGTGCTGCTATAAACATTCTAGTGTGGATGTTTTTTTTTTATTTATGACATATTTCCTATTTTACAGTGTTGTAATGGGATGCTTTTCTCATATAAAAACATATATGCTTATTTTTTGCATGTATCTGCATTTTATTTAGCCCAGTCATTTCTGTCTTCTGCACATACCACCCCATTGAAATCAATATTATTTATGGTTGCCAATAAGCAGCATGCCAATAGGCAAGATACTGTCACTGTTAAAATACTTCCTTAATGATAGTATTCCCTTTTCTTAATCTCAAAGGTGCCTGATTCTTGGCATCTGTCTTTTCTCTTTCTCATTGTTCTATGCTTAAGTCTCCTTTTCTATCCAAACTCTGAATATTGAAATTTTTCAGTATTTGTTTCTTGGTCCTCTCTTTTCTCCAAACTCATTCCTTTTATTCATCCACTTAGCTGCAAATGCCTTTTGTATAACAAAAACTTCAAAATATATACCCTTATCCTAGACTTCCCTTCTGGAACTCAGAATAAAATTTTTAATTGTCTTAATACCTCTAATCAAATATACCATAAACATCCAAATTTAAATGTCTTTTTCAAATATGACCCCTAGCACCATCAATCCAGTTGCTTAAAATATCTCAATTCACCAATGATTCCTTTTAATTTTAACTCCATTGGTTTTACATATACAAAAGAAGCACTTCTCTTCACCTCTTCTGCTGTCATCCTAATCCAAGCCACCATCCTTTTTCACTAGGATTTCTACAATAGCTTCTTAAGAGTTGTTCCCTCTTCTACTTTTTCTTCCTCCTTATCAATTTTCCACAACATTAGGGTTGTTTATTAAAATTATGAGTAACCTCCTATCTGTATCCATAAAGCCATCAATATTTTTTCCATTTTATTTAGATTTTTAAAAAATCAATCTTTACTCTCTTCTACAGGGTCCTGAATGCAAACTCTGTATACTTTTCTCCAATCTTATTTACTTCTAACTTTCCCCTCTCTTTCCATATTGCAGCCATTATAGCTTCTTTTTGTGTTCCTCATATACTATAAACTCCTTTCTGTCTTAGAGTTTTTATACACTCCATGCCCTGAGTTTGGAAAGTCCTTTTCTATTTTTTTATCATTTGATAATTTCTTCTAATTTCTTAGAAGTTGCATTTTCCTCTTTTCCATAGAGAAATGACAAGCTATTGTGCCTCTAAGGACTGGGGCTTCCTTAATTTAGAGTGAAAGTAAATAGCATTTAAGAGATGTTAAGAGCTGAGTCTCTTCCTGATGGTAGAAAACAAGCTAAATGATCTGTTTTGTCTGAAAGAACTTAAATGAGAAGGGGTAACCCTGGAGGAGATTTAGGAAAGAATATGGAGAGAATATTGGATCCAAAATTTGGATACCTGGAACCTATCCAAGAAGTGATCCAGAGATCAGCCAGTGACCTGCAAGCACCAGGAAAATGGGCTAGAAGGAACGACAGAAGAACAGCATGCTGTTGCTCAGGTCTGTGCAGGTCTCAGGCAATTAACTCCCGTACAAGTGCCCAAGAATGCCTCTTCAAAGAAAGGTAAAATTGTACTTACAACTCTGATTATTAAACTTAATGTTTGACCTTAAGTCTATCACTTTATCTTTATATATCTCATTAATTAAAGTGACAATCTCTAAGATTCTTTAATTACCTAGAACCTCTACAAAGTATAAATTCCTGACAAAACTTCTTTTTTCAGCTAATAGTGCTTATGTTTATCACTTAGAGCAACATGAACTGGAAATTACTTTGGAAAAGGAGCCAGTAATTAGACTACTCTAGGTTTGTTTTACCTTATTATCACTTTATCCCATATTTGAGAAGCCAGAAAAGTACCTGGTATAATATTCACTCTGTCTTTTTCCCCTCAGGTGACTTCAAAATGATTGCACCAGACACAAATTACAGATCCTGCATAAGTTTTCAAACAATAAAGATGTAATTTTAGAAACAGCTGAGAAGTTGCCCTGTTCTTGTTCTTCAATTAGCTAGAATGTTTTGGGCCGGAGATCTATTCGGAACACTCCCTCATGCCTCGTTTGACTTGTCAGTTTGTATGATAGGTCTCTGGATGCCAGAAAAACATGTCAACCCCGGAAAGTGATTTTATGAGGAAGCCCATTTAACTTTTATGTTTTTACTAGGGCAGTTATTATTTCTACTAGTAAAAGATTTCTAAATTGGCTTACAATCTCAAGTGTAACATTTAGGATTTAAATGGTTTGGTAGTCTGAACAGTGAAAAAAAGGGTTAATAATAATCCTGTGCATGCAATTGTCCATTGAGCTGACTGGCTTGACAGCATGGCATACTTTTGAATGTCAACTCAACTTGTAAAAATAACTTGGACTCTTAAACACTTAGGTCTGTATAATAATTTATAGACATCAGATTAGAATCCCACAAAGTGCTTTGGAAATTTATTTAGGCAGACTTTATTCCAGGAAAATCTCATCATGCAAATCTGATAGCTAAAACAGTGTGCTAAATGTTCCAGGCAATTGCCTGCTAACATGAAATCTTGTACACTCCATATAAAAATTATGGCTATTAAATTTTCAAGGAAAAAAGTGACAAAGTTTTTATTTTCTTCTTGCAATCACACAGTGCATTTATACTCTAAGCTCATAGATCCAAAGAACTAAGAGCAAGAATGGAATGAGGTACTGTCTTACCTGATCTCTATTTTTTGTATATGAACTCTGAGTCTTAGAGGGGGAAAGTGATTAATATTATACAGTCATTTACTGCAGACCTAAGAATAAAACACAATTTCCTCTACCCAATGGTCTTGCAGATCACAGATCACACCAAGTCTAACTATACATAAACGTGTTTATGACCAAGCATGTAAAGTTTCAACTAGTTCCGGTATATCAACTACTGAAATGAGACAAATTCTCTTTTCACACAGATAATGGCAAAAGAAAAGAAAGTTTTGATAGAAAACTATTAATAATTCCAAACGTATACATTTAATAGTCTCTTACTGGTTAAGAAAAAACAACGAATTTATCATATGAATCCTAATAAAATTAGAATTTAAAATGATGGTTTTCAAGTACAAAAGTAAAATAACCTGAAAAGAGAGGAATTGGGTGGTTTTCTAAGGATATTTATTCAAATCTAACCATATGTTTACTTTTTTATCTGTAAATTCCATAAGAGCAGGGACTTAAGGGTAGCATTGTCTACAGCTGCCTACCCAGTCCCCTGACAATACCTGGCACTTTGTAAGCATTCATTAGCTATAGGTTAGTCAGTAAATTCTGTAATCCTGAATTATTTATAAAAATTTATTTCTAAGTCTAAGTAGGCACATTTATTCATTTAAAGTTGTATGGCATAAAATTTTGAAGTATACAGATATTTAGGAGCTAAGTTATTTTATAAAAGCACATTTAGACCATTCATTAAGTCAAATTTATTTTCTAATTTTTACATATTTCTTCTAGCCTACAGTTTTGTTTTTGTTATGGTTTTTAAAGGATAAAGAATTACAGAGAGATGATTAGATAGATACATAAGTAGGTAGGTAGATAGAAGATAAACTCTATTTCTCAGTACCTAACAAATGTCAGAGTGATTCATAAAACAACTGAACCTCTTTGACAATTTATGCTAAAGAGCATAAATGAAATAGGGATAGATGGCTCAGTAGCCAATGCAGGGCTTTCTGTCCTGTTTCTCTCATTTACAAAATCAAGGAACTGAACTTGATGGTACTCAAGATTCATTTTAGTTTTTTGTTCTACAAGTTGATTATAATAATTCGGGAAAAAGTCCTTATTGAGAACTCTGAAATATAAAAAATAAAAATAATTTTACTAATTTGAGTTTCCTAAATTATAACTATAAATGCCAATTACTTACATTAACCCTCTGTGATTAACAAGTATTACCACCTAGATTCTCCACTTAACCCATTGTGTGACATTCAGGGAATGGCTTTATCTTCCTATGCCTCAACTTTCTTACCTGTATAATGGAATTAATTTTAGTACACACTTGCTACTGTACAAGTTGTTAAAATTAAATGAACTAATGTGAGGCACATAAGTATCATAAAAATAGCATATTATTATAAGTGCTAAATACTTGTCAGCCAATAAATATAAACACAATTAATGAACTTCGGGTTTTAAGAATCTTAAATCTTCTTAATCTGCTACAAAATTTTCTTAATATTATTGATTAACTTATAAATGTTTTTTGAAGTTGAGGGTGTGGATTTCAAAAAGTAAACTTAAACATAGGCCTAATTTTATTAACATAAATTCTGAATCCATTCAGTTCAGAGAAGAAATGTTATGATCATTTATTTTACTTTAAATAACTTATGCTGACACATTAGCACTGCTTTTTCATATTTGAAATATCTTATAACAAATATAGAGGAATTCAATAATTTTCTTGTATTATGACCAAAAAGAAATGTATAAATTGTTTCTTTAATTAAACTAGGAAATGACCATTACCCCAAACCACATACTATGAAGAATACTTGCCAAATATTTTGATATTTGAACCAAATCATAGGAGAACACCAGAACAAATATCAACTTTTGTTATTAAGCAATGTACAGATTTCACTATAAGACTGAAAGAAGTTCCTAAATCACCCAAATCAGGATTATTTTTCTTGGAATGATTTTTAGTTTTATAATAAAAAGCAGAGATATCTGTGGGCCACAAAGGAAAAGAAATTTTCTGCGAGTTTTTATTTCCATTCTGTAGAGCTTTAGGGAAGGTGAACCGCAAGATGGTCCTCAAAAACATGCCATCTTCAGCTTAAATCAGCTTTACCACTCTGAAACTAAGATGACTCAGAAGACACAAATAAGCATTAAATAAACAAACAAGAAAGCTTTGATCTATAGGAATTTACTGTGAGAAATAATGACCTAATGTAATCTGGCCACCTAGAGAGAACTTAGGTTAAACATACCTCAAGCAAAGGGTATTACAAATTATGTGAAATTGTGTTTTGAAAGCTCTCACTAGCTGCCACAGTTTCTTCTGTCAATCTCCGCTCCCTTCGCTAAACCACTGAACAAATAAGTCGGGATGGTACTGCTAATATTCGGAGATCATAATAAGCAAGAACTCTACCACATGGGATTTATACTTACATTTTAATCAAAATATAAGGAAAGCAATAAAGCAAGTAAACAGCATGAGATAGAGAACATCCTTGAAAATGAAATTTTCAAACATAAATTACTTAATTTGTTATAATAAAATAAAATTAAGCTTCAAAGAATAAATATAAGAAATGAATACAAATGATAATGAATATGAAAAGTGAAGCAGAAGAGATCAGGAAAAATATTGAAAATAACAATAAAAAGTTGTTAAAACTTGAAACTAAACTGCATTACAATTTTCATGCCATGAAATAGATATCATTAGATTAGAAGCAATGAGGTAGGAGAAAAATGAGTAGACATATAAAACCAAATAAAATAAACAATGACAAAAATGTTGAAGAGATCCAATCTATATGTGATTGATATTCCTAAAGAAAACTGATAGATTTGAGAGAAGAGGATGAGAAATTTACAAATCCCAAGTGATAAAATAAAACATAAAATAAAAAAGGATAATAAATGCACATATAACAAAGATGTTATAATCATAAAAATTATCAGCAAATATAATAAATCTAAATTTAATATTAATATAAATAATTTGATAATAATAAAAATTAAAAGTAAGTATTTTAATACTTTTATTATTTTATACCATATAGCAAAGTTGTGATATCAATAATATGATAAAGAGATTTCAATGGAAATTTATAAAATTTGAAAACCTAGATGGACAAGATATAAAAATATAAAATCAAAACATTGACATACAAAAATATGAAACTTAGACTATTCAGTAATCATTTTAAAAAACTGAAATGGGAATCAAAGAACATTTTTTCCTCTTTCCCTAAAAAAATTCCTCAAAGCAAAATAATTTTATGATGAATTATATCAAACTTGCCTTAAGCATATTGTTATTAAAAAATAGGAGGAAAAGCCACGCCTGTAATCCTAGCACTCTGGGAGGCCGAGGTGGGCGGATCGTTTGAGCTCAGGAGTTCGAAACCAGCCTGAGCAAGAGCGAGACCCCATCTCTACTAAAAAATAGAAAGAAATTAATTGGCCAACTAAAATACAGAAAAAAAAAATTAGCCGGGCATGGTGGCACATGCCTGTAGTCCTAGCTACTTGGGAGGCTGAGGCAGAAGGATCGCCTGAGCCCAGGAGTTTGAGGTTGCTGTGAGCAAGGCTGATGCCATGGCACTCTAGCCCCGGCAACAGAGTGAGACTCTGTCTCAAAAAAAAAAAAAAAAAAAAATAGGAGGAAAAGCAATATAATTAATTTTATATTAACAAACCTCTTGTTCCCTCTTTGGGAGTTAGGAGTTAAGATTGTGTGCTTTCTCATCATCGTACAAAGTCAGTCTGAGTGCTGAGAGTCACCCATTTATTTTCCCTTGAGTGGTCCCCTAAAATGCCCAAGTTTGTGTGTCTTCTCACAGTTCTGTAGAGTTGAGCCAGTTGTCTGCACATGTCTATGAGCCATCTGCAGAGGCTTGCACTCACATTCCATGGGGGAACACACAGGGAGCTGGCCACAGTGGTGGTTGGGTGAGGCACATGGAGTGTTAGAGTGCGTGTGGGCCAGTTGAGGCAACCTTCATGAGAACAATTCCAAGTGGTTCACCTCAGGAGGCTAATTTGGTCTACAAAGTAATTAGGAGAATCCAAAACCCTTTGTTGGGTTCTGAACCCTTATTAGTGTAATTTCCCATCTCTCTTCTTTGCTCCCAGTCTCTCCTCACCACTCTACTCTGCCAGTCACCTCAGTGTTCTACATGGGGTGAAAAAGAACTGGGCCTCTTGAGCAGCATTCCACACATCTAAGGAAGCTGGGTGCTTACTCACTATGCTCTCACTTTCCCCCATAGGGGAAATCATGATCCAAGAGGGCCTATCTTGGTACTGCAGTGTGCTTTTTTTGGGAAGAGGTGATGCAGGTAAAATGAAAATGTTCTTCATACTCTCTTTAATGGGTCTATTTTTGGATTTGTGCTCTAATCATGTGCTGAAACTTCTCTGCTGGAATCCTGAACTCTTACAAAAATACTCTCATTTGTGAGTAGTTGGCAAAATGTATGCCTTTGTTGGAGCTGATGGTAGAAACTCGTATTGTCATCTTGTTGATGCTACTCTAAGAATTATGGTTATTGAAGAAGATATAAAGTTATAAATCTTCATAATGTAAAAATGTCACTCAATAAAAATTGAGATGATGAAAACAAGTATAGGAGGTAGGGAGACATATGTGCACAAATTCCTCATCCTTTCAAATAGAAAGATAAAGATAATATTTAAAGCTTATAAATTAGGAAACAGTTTTAAGTAAAAATTTACTGCAAATCAGAAATTACCAAAAAACTGAAAACAAATACACATAAAACAAACAAACAAAAAATGCAGACTATAAAGGAGATCAAAAGAAGGACTGAAAACACAATCAAATATTAATTAATAATTATAAATATGGAAAATCTGCTTAGTTTCCAAAGCCTGCCATTTATTTTTTAATATACTTTTTTGCTCACATTTTATGTCTGTGACATGTTCTTGTTTTCTCCTGTAGTATTTTGAGCACTGGTTTAATGTCTTATTCCAGTTCCATGCATGTATTAGACACTAAAATATAAACCCCCAAATTCATAATGAACATATAAGGAAACTACAAAAAGTTCATGGAAAATATAATCAGTAGATAAAAATAAAACATAGAAACTTTATTTCTCACCATAAGCTTCAACAAGGTCAAGACACTTTTGTAATTGTGATACTCACCATTTAGTCCATTCTTAAAGAACTGGGATCCTGGGAATTTAACTATGTCAATACAGTCTTTTTTCATTATTAACTCAAGAAAAATATGTGCTTTTTAAATACATTTTAAGATTAGGAACCAAAATGTTTCACTAAGAACCAAATCATGACATGTAAGGTGGATGCTTAATAATTTCCAATCAAAACTCTTACAAAATTGCCCTTATTTGACTAGAAGAATTAGCAGGAGCATTATTGCAGTGGAGTGGAACTCTCTAGTAAAAGTTTCCTGGGTGTATTTCTGCTAAAATTTTGGCTAAATTTCTCAAAACACTCTCATAATAAGCAGATGTTATTGTTCTTTGGCCCTTCAGAAAGTCAATAAGCAAAATGCCTTGAGCATCCCAAAAAACTATTGCCATGATCTTTGGTCTTGACCAGTTTGATTCTGCTTTGGCTGGGCTACTTCAGCTCTTGGTAAACATTGCTTTGATTGTGCATTTTCTTCAGGACCATACTAGTAAAGACATGTTTTATAGCCTGTTGAAATTATTGAAAGAAATACTTCATGATCTTAATCCCACTTGTTTAAAATTTCCATTGAAAACTTTGATCTTGTCTGCAGGCAATCTGGGTGCAACAGTTTAGTTGCTTATAGAATGGAAAGTTGGATCAACTTTAATTTTTAGTCAGAATTGTGTATGCTGAACCAATTGAGGTGTCTATGGTGTTGGCTATTGTTTGTACTCTTGATCATTGATCCTATTCAATTGGGGCATGACCAAGACTATTTTTCTCCTCAAATTGATGTGTATTGTCTGCTACCTTGGGCTTCATTTCCAACATTGTCTTGTCCCTTCTTAAAATGAGTTATCCATATGTAAACTGATGATTTCTTGGTGGCATTGTCCCTATAAGCTTTTTGTAATGCACCAATGATTTCACATTTTTGCACCCAAACTTCACCATAAATTTGATGGTTGTACTTGCCTCAATTTTAGCAAAATTCATGTTGCTCTCTGATAGAGGCTCTTTTCAAACTGATGACTTATCCTTATTAGTACCTCAAACTAGATCCTGTTTAGACATGTCATAACAAGTCAGTATGAGTTTATTTTGGAACAACACATTTTGAAATCCATGAATAGTTTTTTTTTTCTTAATATGCATTTTCCATGTACTTTTATAATACCCCTCATATATATTTAGAAGCCTAGGTAAAAAGATGCAAAAGGCTTTAAAAATGTCATCCAAGGTGATTAAATTCTATATTTGATGACAACAGTTTGAGGAGAGTTGAAGAACAATTAAGAGTACTACATTAAAATTTAGCTAGAGTTCAGTTTAGAATCTCAATGGGGAAAAATGACACACTCAAATTGGAAATTGGAGGAGAATTTCATAAAGTGATTGTTGGCAATGCTGTGGGTCTGGTGGAGGGAAACAATAAGAAACAGCACAGTACTCTAGGACTAGTAATAGTGAAGCACTCTTACCATCCAAATCCCATAGAAGTAAAGCAAGGACGTGGTTTTGCAAAGAAAGAGAGAAGTCCACCTGAGACAAACTGTGACCTTCCACCTAGAAAGTCAGCCTGTAACAAGTCTGAGGAAGGCTGACTAGGGGAATAAGACCCTGACTTTACTTCCCTCACACTCACCAAATCTGGAAGTGCTTTCCATTGGTGAAAACAAACTGAATGCTAGAAGACAAATGAGACAGTTGATGCAGCTTACAAAGTGAGCCTCCCTGAGCATAGTGCAGGTAAAAAAAAAAGTAGGGGTACCTAGGTACCTATTGTATTATCTTGGTTGGAGCTGGAGCCCATTCTTCTAAGTGAAGTATCACAAGAATGGAAAAAC
>VBSM01000272.1:43531173-43582731 GCA_008086735.1 Cheirogaleus medius
AGCTCAGACTTGTGGGGGGAGGGGGGACAAGGGCATTATTTGAAACCTTAAAATGTGTAGCCCTATAATTTGCTGAAATAAAAAATAAAAAAATAAAATAGAAAGAAAAAAATAATCCTCTCTAACACAAAATAAATAAATAAATAAATAAATACACAAAAAACCCAAAGAATCAGATCAATCCTACTTAAACAATTCCAAAAAATCAAGGTGGATGGAATACTCTCAAACTCATTCTACAAAGCCTGTATCACCCTGATACCAAAACCTGCAAAGACACAATAATAAAGAAACCTATAGATCAATATCTCTGATAAGCATAGATGCAAAAATCCTCAAGAAAATACTAGCAAACAGAATTCAACAACATATTAAAGAGATTATTCATCATGATCAAGTGGGATTCACCCCAGGGATGCAAGGATGGTTCAACATACACAAATCAATCAATGAGATACATCTTATCAACAGAACAAAGTACAAAAATCATATAATTTCAACTGATGCTGAAAAAACATTTGATAAAATTCAACATACCTTCATGATAAATACTCTCAAAACACTGAGTATAGGAGGAACTTACCTCAGCATGACATAAGCTGTATAGGACAGACCCACAGCTATTATCATAGTGAATAGGAAAAAATTGAAAGCCTTTCCTCCAAAATCTGGAATAAGACAAGGATGCCCACTTTTACCACTATTATTCAGCATAGTGCTGGAAGTTCTATTTAGAGCAATCAGACAAGAGAAATAAATAAAGGGCATCCAATTTGGAAAAGAAAAATTAAGATTATCATTTTTTGCAGATGATATGATCTTATACCTAGAGAAACCTGAAGACTCCACCCAAAAACCATTGGAACTGAGAAACAAATTCAGTAAAGTTGCACGATATAATATCAATATTAAAAAAATCAGTAGCATTTTTATATGCCGACAGTAAACAATCTGGAAAAAAGAAACCAAGAAAGTAATACTATTTACAATAACTACAAATAAAATACCTAAGAATAAACTTAACCAAAGAAATAGAAGATCTTTACAATTAAAACTATAACATATTGATTAAAGAAAATGAAGAGGACACAAAAAAATGGAAAGATGTTCCATGCTCATGGATTGGAAGAATTGATATTGTTAAAATGTCCATACTACCCAAAGCAATCCATAGATTGAATGCAATCCCCATTAAAATACCAATGATATTCTTCACAGAAATAGAAAAAATAGTCCTAAAGTTTATATGGAACCACAAAAGACCCAGAATAGCCAAAGCCATCCTGAGCAAAAAGAACAAAACTGAAGGAATCAAATTACTTGACTTCAAATTATACTACAGAGATGTAGTAACCAAAACAGCATTGAATTGGCATAAAAACAGATACATAGACCAATGGAACAAAATAGAGAACCCAGAAATAAATCCTCACATTTACAGTAAACTTATCTTTGGCAAAGGTGCTAAGAAATTGCAGTAGGGCAAGAACAGTCCCTTCAATGAATGGGGCTGGGAAAACTGGACATCCATATGCAAAAGAATGAAACTAGACTCTTATCTCTATCTACATATAAAATCAAACCAAAATGGATAAAAGATTTAAATACAAGACTGAAACTATGAAATTATTAATACTAAAAAAAAATGGGGAAAACACTTCAGGACATCGGTCTGAGCAAGTACAAACATAGGCAACCAAAGCAAAATTGGACAAATGGGATCACATCAAACTAAAAAGCTTCTGCACAGCAAAGGAAACAACCAATAAAGAGAAGAGACAGCTGTGGAATAGGAGAACATACTTGCAAACAACTCCTCTGACAAGGGGATTACTGATTACTAGATTACTGATTACTAGAATATATTTCAACAACTCCATAGAAAAATATCAAATAATTTGATTAAAAAATTGGAAAATGATCTGATATTTCACAAAAGAAGACATATAAAGGGTATGTATATGTTCATGTATATGAAAAATTCTCAACATCATTAGTCATCAGAGAAATGTCAATCAAAACTGCAATGAGATATCATCTCCCTCTAGTTAAAATGGCTTTTTAATAAAAAAGAAAGGGAATAATAAATGCTGTAAAGGATGTGGAGAAAGGGGAATGCTCATACACTGTTGGTGGGAGTGTAAATTAGTGCAACCACTATAGAGAACAGTATGAAGGTCCCTCAAGAAATGAAAAATAGAACTACCATATGACCCAGCCATCCCACTGCTGGGTTTATATCCAAAGGAGGGGAGATCATTATATCAAAAAGATATCTGTATTCCAATGTTTATTGCAGCACTATTCACAATTGCCAAGATTTGGAATCAACCTAAGTATCCATCAACAGATGAATGGATAAAGAATAGTGATATATGTACACAGTGGAATATTATGTAGTCACAAAAAAATGAAATCTTGCCATTTGCCACAACATAGATGGAACCAGAGATATTATGTTAAGTGAAATAAGCCAAGCACAGAAAGACAAATCTCACATGTTCTCAGTCATATGTGGGAGATAAATATTAAAAACAATTGATCTCATGGAGGCAGAGAGTATAATGATGGTTACCAGAGGCCAGGAATGTAGTGGGGAGGGGGGGATAAGTGACGGTGGTTAATGGGAGCGAAAATATAGTTAGATAGTTAGAACAAACAATATCTGATAATACAACAAAGTGACTATAATCAACAATAAGTTAGGATATAATTTAAAATAACTAAAAGAGTAGAATTGTAATGTTCCTAACAAAAATAACTGATAAATGCATGAGTTGATGTATAGCTCAATTACCCTGATTTGATTAATTCACATTGTGTGCCTTATCAAAACATCACAGGTACCCTATAAAGGTATATAACTATTATGTATGCATAATAATTAAAAACAAATACACAGGCACACAACACACAGTTTATTCAGCATCCCCAAGGAAAAAAAATAAAATTACCTTCAGTATATGTGTATATGATGTATATAAAACATAAATGAATTTTATGTTTAGATTTGCATCCCATCCCCTAGGTACCTCATTATATATATACAAATAATCCAAAATCCAAAAAAATCTGAAATCCGAAACACTTCTGGTCTTAAACATTTACATAAGGGATATTCAGTCTGTATATAGTCAGAAATTGGAGTACAAAAAATCGTAACTTTATTTTCTCTAATTGAATGCAAGATGCAAGTTACTATCAAGTCCTTCTGACAGCTGATAATAGATAGCACTTGACCTTGACAAATAAAGATATCTCAGTCTCTTCTTTTTTAAAATAGTCTATTTTGGGTAGTTAGACTAGATATAGCACCAGCTGTCCTTTTGTCTTTGGCTTAGATCCCTTCCCAACAGAGTGTTCACTATCTCCTCAAAAGTAATATTGCACAAATATTTAAAGGATGTAATATTGAACCAGTACTAAAATAGTAGACTTTATGATACACCTACATAACTCAGTTGTTCCTTTGTATCAACTATCCTTGTGTATATGTTCTATTTCCCCAAATCAGTATTATTTTCCTTAAAAACAGGCTTCATATAATTCTAGTTTGTCTCTTTGTTTTTTTCTGCTTAAAATAATATATTCCACAGACTAGGCATTCATTAAATTTTTGTGAATATTACCCATGGTCATATGCTTTTAAGGCAAAGTGTTAATATCTTTATTTTGCATAAAAAGAAAATAAAGTTGAGAGAGAGAAATTAAACTACTCATAGGCACATGGTTAGGAAATGGAAGAGTTAGTATTTTTAAAAAGTCTTATTCTAAAACTAAAAATGACTCTGTATATGAAGCTCTGCACTCTCCCTAAATAAAAACATAATTTTAGACTAGAAGGTCCATTTGACTCTATACATTTTTTTCTATAAATTCATGGCTTTATAATAAGTATAATGCATTTCACAAATCACAGTATAAATGTGATATTTTTATTGTGAATCTGTGTGATGAGATTATGTTCCAAAACAGGAATTGGCAAACTACAGCTATCAGGCCAAATCTGGCCAGATGTTCATTTCTGTAAATACTGTTTTACCGTAACACGGCCACTCTTATTCATTTTTGTATTACATGTGGCTGCTTTAGCAGAGTTGAATAGTTGTCACAGAAACTATATGACCCACAAAAACTAAACAACTTACTCTATGGCTCTTTATAGAAAAAGTTTGCAAAACCTGCTAAAAGAATTCCAGTATTTTTCAATAATATGTATTATGTAATCTGAGTTTCCTGGACAATAAAATAAAAAGTAAAACATAGTGGGTTTTCATTACATAATAAAAGGAAAATAATTTATTTTTATTTGTGATGTTAAATTTGTCATTTGGATATTTACATGTTATTTGAACTAGCATAAAAGAAAGTGGAATATATCCATCAGAGTCCAAATCAGAAGATTTAAAACACATCACTTATTTGAACAAAGAAATTTTAACATAAAGAATTTTTAACTATTAGGAGGTAGTTAACTTCTAAAAGAAGTAAACGAGAACTTTTATGAGGTCCACAAGTGACAGGTGCAAAAAAAGCAACTACTACCTCTAGCCTGGGAGAGAGTGTACAATAAAGGAACTTAAGATTAGGAGAAAGGTCCTGCCTCCAATGCTGAAATTCAGACATAAGTGGCATGGCGTGGCATGGTATGACAACCACAGGCACACACAAGACTACCCATGGCCAAGAAACTTGCCAGAGAGTTCAGCTTAGACCTGGTTTGTGCAAGTACCCTGCCATTGCAGTGAATGTGGGTGGGAAAGAACTGGTCTGTTTAAGCACTGAGATGCTTGAAAGTAGTTTCTTCTAAGGAAAAATGGTCTGATGATAAAGCTGAAGCTCCCTTGCTGAATAATAATAATGGTAAGTCAACCAGAAGGGAAGAGCCTTTCTTCCTCCATCACCTTGTAGTTTCACTTCCATGCCACTTATTGATGAACACTTACATTCCCGCAGCTGGCAAGATCCACGAGATTCAACTCCAGTATCAAAGCAGGGCAAAAAAGGATGGATGCCTATATGAGCAACAATAAATTGATACTTAGCACATTTGTTGCAGAACAGGTTAGCAGAGTATACATAGATGTCTTCTACAGCTCTTTTTAAAATTAACATTTAGGTCATAAGATTGAATTAGATTCAGTGAAAGCATTTTTCTGGCAGAGAGCTAAATTTTTGAAATACAGGCGAGCTACTTCTTACTGACCTAAGTCGAAAATAGGAAAGTGTTTAGAAAATATAGAAGAGTGAGTTATATGTATGTTGTCTAGAGTAAATGTATTGAAATTTTAATTATGATTTATTTTTCTGTAGAAAAAAATCATCTGAAAGAAGAAATTAAAAATGGGGACAGGTGGTTGTGTAATAACAGTACCAAATAATGCTCTCTCTCTGTTATGCCTTTTATCCAGTGTTGGTAATATTTCCAAGACCCTTCTAACTCTACCAACCTAGTTCTTAGTGCTTGCAAAGGGTGTCATTCCTGTGCTCACAATAATATCAGTCCTCTCAGGGATCATGCCAGTGTTATCTGCCATTTTTCTTCTCTACTGATCCAGATAAGTGGGAAAAGATTGCTGCTGAGAGTGCTAAAATCACCACTAAGCCACAAAGACAATCAGTGCCAAAGTGGTCAGTGCTCCCAGTGCCCAGGCCAAAATTGCTGGTGCCTGTGCAGAAGATGACATGATGCCTATCCTGTTGTCAGAGTTGCCCATAAATGCTAAAGCATGACATCTTCCCCCGCTTCTATTCTGGCCCATTTTCTGGAGGGTGTTGCCCACTTGGACTGCTGTGTTTACCACAGTCATGAATTGCACATATCCTGTACACCATATATGTCTTTAACAGAAATTTAGAGACTTGGATCTTTCATTTTCCCTTTTCTCCTCTCTTTAGGACCTAAGCACATGTCTGCAAGAAGGCTGAATAAAAGCCCCCTCTTCCACTGAGATACGGATCAATTTTTATACATCTCAACCCACACTACTACCTAGAGTTCTTTCCCATAAAGCTCTTTAAGTCCTCATGCAAAGAAATTCCAGATGAGTCCTCACTGTTGAACTTCCAGACCTGTCCAAACATCTAAATCCTTTAATAAGCATTAATGCCAAAATCTGTGAGTCACTAACATATAAAAATAAGGTTTGTTTATTCACCAAAAAAATAGAGATTTGACATTGCATTATGTGAATTCTTCTAGCATCCTTGTAAAAATCAGCTTTGTTTTTCCCTTTGGGTAAATACCCAATAGTGGGATTGCTGGATCAAATGGTAGTTCTACTTTTAGTTTTTTCTGGTATCTCCTTACTTGAATGTTTATAGCAGCACAATTCACAATTGCAAAGATGTGAAAACAACCCAAGTGTCCATCAATACATGAGTGGATTAATAAAATGTGGTATATGTATACCATGGAGTACTACTCACCCATAAAAAAGTCACGTATTTATACCTCTTGTATTAACCTTGATGGAACTGAAGACCATTGTTCTAAGTGAAGTATCACAAGAATGGAAAGACAAACACCACATGTACTCACCATTAAATTGGCACTAACTGATCAACATTTATGTGCACACATGGAAATAACATTCATCAGAAATGAAGCAGGAGGGAGGGGGAAGAAGGGGATGGGTAAATTTACACCTAATGGATTCACACTATCTGGGGCATGGGCACACTTATAACTTTGACCCAATTGGTATAAAAGCAATCTATGTAACCAAAACGTTTGTACTCCTGTAATATTCTGAAATTTAAAAAATTAAAAAATTTAGAGAAAATCATTTTCATGTGTCTCTTCTTCTAATTGGTAAATTTTTCAAAAGCAGAATTTTTTCTCTGATTTTCCTAATATTCTCTAAGCACTTAACACAGTGCCTAGTACAAATAAGCATTTAGTGTGTTGTTCTAATTTGAATGAAAATGCAGTAGATTAACAAACCAAGTCAAAAGATGAAAAGGAAACTCTAATACTGTGTCGTGTCCATATTATTAAGGCTTAGTTTATAGTAAATAATCAAGAAAATTTTCTTGATTCTCACCTGTTTTTCATGTTTTAACATGTTAAAAAAGAATACTAAAGATCCATCCCAGTAAAATGTGTGGAAGTATTTCCTTAAACTATTATATTTGCAAGGTTTTCCACTTCTACACCAAGATTTGGTAGCTGATGGAACACGCTGGGCCAGTAACAGCAGTTGCTAATGGTAACATATCTTGAGAACAAACAGGAGGGAGATCCTGGGAAGTTGCATGGAGAAAATTGTAGAGTTACAGGGAGGATATCAAAGTAAAAATAGAATAATTTAGAAATCACCATCTTTCTCTGAATGGATATCCTGCCAGTCAAAGTCCCCAACCAGAAGCTATTTGAGCCAAGACTTCCTTTGAAACCACTTCTAGTTCATGGAAACTAATTTTTAAAATGCTCAGTGGTTTGGGAACATGAAGAGTCAGTTTACAAATCATCATCTACTTCATGAAAAGAAAGAAAAAAAGAAATCGCAAGATTTTAAAACCATCTAATGGAGTTAAACATTAAGTCATGTGACAAATTAGAGGGACACCGGAGTAATTTCAACACAGTCAAATCATCAGCCTTCAGTCCTCATAGTGATTATGCTCTCAGCTTACATACATCTCTGCATTACTGTGGTGTCTTAATAACATCTGTTAAAAATCCTGACATGTTGGTAATGTGAGGAGAGGACATCCTTCAGTGTACCTATGCCAATAAGCAAATGTCTGTTCTAGTTACTGAAGTCTTTAGTCTTTTTGACTATATATAGCTCATACTTTTCTAATCTCCTTACTTCAGAATGAGGTATATTTAATAGCTCAATGAAAATAAGCAAGTTATGATTATTAACTTTAACTGGTTAATGTGTTGGTTTAAAAACCTAGATCTGTGATAAGATGTTCTAATAATGGGCATGAAGTGAGTATGTTTTAAATCTGAATATGATAAACCAGCTGCATTAATTTTATCTTAATTATGAGGCACCCATCTTGTTACTTACTAAGGTAGTATTTTTTTATTTTTCCATTTACAAGAAAGATTATGTTCCCAATTATTTTACATGCTGGTCTAAATATAATTCTCACTTCTCATAGAACATGTACTTATATCCAGGGATGCCTTTGAAAGTAGCCTTTACTCATTACTTCATATTTTTATACACTCTCCAAGTCTTAACTCAAGAACTCCTTCTTTATGAAATCTTCATCCACCCAGATAGGGACAGTTATGCTACTTCCTTCATGCTCACACTGAACTGACAGTAGCCATTGCACTTGTTATCACTTGCTTATTTTTCTGCTCCGTTTCTCAGAACGCATTTCTTAAGGGCAGGAGAAACATGCCTTGCTCTTTTTTGCCTCTATTATTCAGCACAGTTCTGGAACATACCTGAGAAAAAAAGTGATTTGTTAAATAAGCCAATCTGCCTTCTACATGGAATTTCCCATAATGTATTTTATTATGCTTCAGACACAGAGGAGCATTTGCCATTAAGAAAGTTTTCACATTATTGTTACAGTAGTTTTGTTCAAAGAATTGCATCAGTCTGCACTGCTCATCATTTGGCTGAGACAGAAGATATTTATAGATATACAATATAAGAGAGCTGTTCTCTGTTGTATTTTAAGTAACTCCTGAGAAATGCCTCAGCTATCAGAACTTCTACCAATAGAGTATTTTCATTTACATCATCACTCAGTCCCATTTTAACTTTATAACACTTCTAGAAAGATCAAACATTTAGCACATACTTTCCAATGTGTTAATTATCTGAGAATAAGAGAACAATTTGTTCAAAGTTCAAGGTAATCTCTATACTTTATTGAATATATGATTTGGAGCCAGTCACTTCGTTTTGTCTCAAGCCCTCAACTGAAAAATTATGATAATCATAATAACCACCTAAAAACATTGCTATTTTATAAAGTTCAATTGCATATGAAAATGTGATGGTAGTCACTATTTGTTGAATATATTACATATTTAAATTTGCTTTCACACATTATTAATTTTGATCATACTTACAGCCTTACAAAATAAATAATTCTCATCTACTTTGCACAGAAAATTTACCCAAAGTCATGGTTATGTATGTGTGTGTGTATGTGTCTGTGTCTGTAGTATTGGATTAGGGGATAAGGGAAAATATGGCTAGTATAGTAATTTGCTCAAAGTTAGTTGAAATATGACATGTGACAACTACAATATAATAGGGAGATAGGACCAGTCAGTTACTTTGGATTTTTATCAAGTTTAATACAAAAGTTGTTAAGACAATAAACTAGCAATTCATTTTAAAATAGGAGCTAATTTTTTTAAAAAAAATTATAAAACTAAGAATATTTTAGCAAATAACTAAAAAGACTCATGAGCTGGAACCTCAAGAACAGACCATGTAATCCTGGTAAGGCAATAACTAATCGTTAGTTACATTAATGGAAAACTTATCATTACCTTATTAGAAATCAGAAATCAAGCTAGACTGCTGAGATGGGAACAAAGATGGTTAAATGCTGCTGTTACTCTGAAGTATCAAATAATGTAGTGAGGGAAACATAGAGACTGTGGAAATTTAAAATTAATAAGTGAGATGAAATACAAGTGCTTATATTATGGGATGTCAGAGTAAGAAAGCACTAATTCCAACTGGAAATACTAGGAAAGGAATCACAGAATGGATAACATTTATAATGTCTTTGGAAACTGAATAATAGTTGATAGATGGGAAATAGGGAATATTAAATATAAGATTGTCATGTACAATTTAAAAATAACACCAGAAGAGCTAGTCTATTTGGAAAATGTTGAGATACTGTATTTTAGCTAATTTGTATCCAAAAGGCATGGGTCCCAAAAATGGAATCTAAATTTTAGACAAACTTTAGATATTGTTATCATGTGATCAAAGCAATTAATAATTAGCATTTTAGCAATAAGATATAATGTTATTTCATAATTAATTTTAGAATTCTTGAACAGAAAAATATCAAGTACCAAAATTGAAGCAGCAATAAAAAACCTTCCTAAAAAGAAAAGTCCTGGACCAGATGGTTTCACACCTGAAATTTACCAGACCTACAAGGAACTGGTGGCTATCCTGAAAAAATTATTCCACAACATCAAGAAGGGAAGGAATCCTCCCCAACAAGTTTTATGAAGCCAACATCAGCCTGATACCAAAACAAGGAAAGGATGCACAAAAAAGAAAACTACAGACCAATATCCCTTATGAATATAGATGCAAAAATTCTCAACAAAATTCTAGTAAACCAAATTCAGGTGCTTATCAAAAAAATCACAACCAAGTAGGCTTCATTCCAGAGATTCAGGCATGGTTCAACATAAGAAAATCTATAAATGTACTTCACCACATAAATAGAAACAAAAACAAGGATCATAAGACCCTCTCAGTAGACACAGAAAAAGCATTCGACAAAATTTGCCACCCTTTTATGATAAGAACGATTAACAAAATAGGCATAGACAGGACTTACCTAAAAATGATACAAGTTATATATGACAAACCCACAGCCAACATCATACTGAACAGGGGAAAAATTGAAAGCATTCCCACTTAGAACTACATTAGACAAGGTTGCCCTCTATCACTGCTTCTATTCAACATAGTGCTGGAAGTCCTAGGCAGAGCAATCAGACAAGAGAAAGAAATCAAGGGCATCAAAATGGGGCAGAAGAGGTCAAACTAACACTCTTTGCTGACAATATGATATTATATCTAGAAAACCCCAAAGATTCTGCCATGAGACTACTGGAATTGATAAACAAATTCAGCAAAGTCTCGGGTTACAAAATCAGTAGCATTCCTAGATGCCAACAACAGTCAGACTGAGAACCAAAGCAAAGACTCAATATCCTTCACAATAGCAAGAAAGAAAATAAAATGCCTAGGAATATATTTAACTAAGGAGGTGAATGATCTTATAAGGAGAACTATGAAACACTGAAAAAGGAAATAGTAGAGGTTGTAAATAGGTGGAAAATAATACTATGCTCATGGTTTGGCAGAATAAACATTGTTAAAATGTCTATATTACCTAAAGTGATCTACAGATTCAATGCAATCCCTATTAAAATACCAACATCATTTTTCATAGATCTAGAAAAATAATTCTAATCTTCATATGGAATGAGAGAAGACTCCATATAGCAAAACAATCTTAACCAAAAAAGAACAAATTGGGAGGCATCAATTTACCAGACTTCACGCTATACTACAAGGCTACAGTAACTAAAACAGCATGGGAATAGCACAAGAACAGAGACATAGACCAATGAAACAGAACTGAGAACCCAGATATAAAAGCATCCTCATATAGCCATGTAATCTTTGACAAAGCAGAAAAAAACATATACTGGGGAAAATAATCTTTATTCAATAAATGGTGCTGGGAAAATTGGATAACCACATGTAGAAGACTGAAACAGGATCTACACCTTTCACCTCTCACAAAAATCAACTCACAGTATATAACAGACTTAAGCCTAAGGCATGAAACTATAAGAATTCTAGAAGAAAATGTTTGAAAAACTCTTACAGACATTGGCCTAGGCAAAGAATTTATGAAGAAGACCCCCAAAGGCAATCACAGCAACAAAAATAAATAAATGGGACCTGATCAAATTAAAAAGCTTCTGCACAGCCAAGGAAACTATCATGAGAGCAAACAGACAACCTACAGAATAGAAGGAAATGTTCACATGATACACATCCAATAAACATCTGATAGCTAAAAATCTATATAGAACTCAGGAAAATCAACAAGAAAAAAATCAAACAACCGTATCAAAAAGTGGGCAAAGGACTTGAACAGAAAGTTTTCAAAAGAAGACAGACTAATGACTAAAAAACATATGAAAAAACTCTCAACATCTCTAATCATCAGAGAAATGCAAATCAAAACTGCAATGAGATACCACTTATCTCCAGTGAGAATGGCCTTTATCAAAAAGTCCCCAAACAATAAATGTTGGCGTGGATGCAGAGAGATAGGAACACTCACACTGCCGGTGGGACTGCAAACTAGTGCAACCTTTGTGGAAAGCAATATGGAGATACCTTAAAGTGATACAATTAGATCTACCATTTGATCCAGCAATCCCATTACTGGGCATCCACCCAAAAGAACAAAAGACACTCTATAAAAAAGACATCTGCACTTGAATGTTTATAGCAGCACAATTCACAATTGCAAAGATGTGGAAACAACCGAAATGCCCATCAATACATGAGTGGATTAATAAAATGTGGTGTATGTATACCATGGAGTTCTATCCAGCCACAAAAAACAATGGTGATATAGCACCTCTTGTATTATCCTAGATAGAGCTGGAGCCCATTCTACTTACTGAAGCATCACAAGAATGGAAAAACAAGCATGTACTCACCATCAAATTGGCATTAACTGATCAACACTTATGTGCATATATAGCAGTAACATTCGTCGAGTGTCAGGCAGGTGGGAGGAGGAAGGAAGGAATGAGTATATTCACAGCTAATGGGTGCAGTGCGTACCTTCTTGAATCTCTCACTCGGGTGGGGCAAAGGCAATATATGTAACCTAAAGGTTTGTATCCCTATAATATGCTGAAATAAAAAATTAATAAATAAAATAAAATAAAAGTATATCACCAGGCAGCACCAGAACTATGAAGAGAAAAATTTAGGTCCTGTTTTGCATTCCCTCCTGAATTGCAGTCAAATTTGGAAAATAAAACAATTAAGCTTAATTTCGCTCTTAACAGGAAGTAAGCAATAGGAAATGAGAATAGTGTCTTTGAAAATAATTAATTATGGAATTAAATGAAATTCTGTAATTCGAGTTTAATATTTAGTGAATAAATTTTCACACTTATTCCATAGATATTTTTCTTTCTAACTGCTATTCCCTTCTTACTCCACTTATCCTACTGTATCTTGGTAAAGGAAAATAATAATTTCTATCCCCACATAAGGTAGAGTATGAGTGAGTGCCAATGCCATTAGGACATATTTCATAAGACTGAAATGGAGCTCAGAGTAGGAAATTTTATCTTGATAACTTTAAAACATAGGATAGATACCAGAATCATGCACCAAAAATTAAAATCCAGCAGCAATCACAAAATTATGAAGTCAAATGAAATAGTAAGGTAACTAGTGGGGGTCAGCAAGAAAGCCCATGGGTGATTTGAGAAACCAGAAAAATTAAGGATAAAAGTAGTGGAGTGAACAAAAGGAAATTTCCCCAGAATGACATAAGGATGCCTCTAGAAACTAAACCCAAACCAGGGAAGGGTTTTGTAGGTCAGCAACACCTGTTAGACTCCGAGAAGAACAGAAAGAGCGCTCATTCCTTTCTACCAGAAGATATGAACAATATATTCCAGAAATGAAGCCATGTCTTTTTAAATTTCAGTACCCATGTAATAGCTGAAATCTACCTGTTCTGTCATCGTGGTCCCTAGATGCAAATTTCTTCCTGTAGCAGATACAAACCTACCTGAAGAGAAAAATTTGGAGAACCAGCATTTTCTCTCTGATATAGAAGAAAAGATAGGGCTTTTGAGAAAGTTAAAGGCAATTTTTGAAGATGGCCTAATTAAAAAAGGTACTAACAAAAGAATTGTACTACTTTTCATGTTTAAACCCACTTTTAAGCTCTTGAATTTAAGCATATAATTTTATATTTCATACCCAGAATCAATATTTTATGTTAGCTAAAAAGTACTGAGTTAAGGAAATCAATTTTTACTTATGCTTTTGAATAAATAAAGCTTTACTTTTAAGATAATAGATATAGAAAAACATTTCCAACAGACATTTATTTCAAGGTAGTCCAATATGTCATTAACTCTTACACTTTAAATCTTCAATTCTGTGGAGAGCCTTTCTCTCTGGGATTTTGAATTCTTTGTAATAAAGGTAATAAATACTGGGCCAGATTCCATGACCCTATCTCCAATTTCTCATTCCTTAATCTGGCCAGCCTTCCTTCCAGAAACAGATTTTTATATACTTACGTGGTCAGCATATCCTCTTCTTTATACTTTCTCTGAAGTTTCCCAAATACTTTTTTCATACCAGCAGAAGGTTTCTGAGAAAGAAAAAAAAAACACAGAGAAAGAAAGAAAGAAAGAAAGAAAGAAAGAAAGAAAGAAAGAAAGAAAGAAAGGAAGGAGGGAGGGAAGGAAGGAAGGATAGTTGTGTAATTATAGGTAACTTGTTCTAATTTAAAAAGGGTATGTAGAAATTACTTATATTTAAAAGGCATACAATATGTAGTTAGAAATGTGGGTTCTGAACATAACAATCTTGAATTGCACCTCTACCACCTACTAGCTGGGTTGCCACTGATAAGTCATTCAAGTACTTCATGGCAAAATAACCTCATTTTAAACTTATAGGCAATAGTAATTACCTACAAGTTTAGAATTTAGAATAAATTTAGAATTCCCATGAGAGTCAAAGAAGATAATGAATGTAAGAGTAATAGCAGAGTATTGGCTCTGAGTAAGCATTGAATAAATGTTAGTAATTATTATTACTAGGCTTCATGGTTTGGTAATATGGAAGTAAATGTATCATTCTACATTTTCAACTTCCTTTACATTAACCCAAATATCACTTTACTGTTCACAGGAATGGAGGTTCATGAAGTTGTTTAGATCAGATAATCAGATTAAAAAAATAGGTACTTTTTTTCAATGAGACAGGGATCAATAAATCATAATTTTTAATAGTGTTGTACCAAAGAATCCATGAATAAAATAATTCAAGGAAACATTTTTGTAAAGTTCTATTGTTTAATGAACTCAGAATTTTTTAAAGCATTTTAACACTTTTAATAAATGAAGAACTAGCTGGATCGATCCTTTTTTTAAATTTTTAATTAAGTGATTAAGTAATTTTTAATACATACATATTTAAACTTTAATGTTATTGTTTTCAGTAGTTTTTTACTTTATTCTGTTAATTTTATGTCAATAATGAAATTAATTTTTCTTCCAATAATTTAATGTATTTTTATGTTCTTTCATGCTAGATTTTAGGCATGTGTAAAAACTGAAAACAAGACGAGAGCACTCCAGTGCTTCTTGGAAAGGACTGGATGAAATTGGAAAGTGTTGTGGGAGGAACTGAGAAGAGGATGGCTTTGCTTACACCCACGTTATCTTTCATTTGGTGACTCTGCACAAGGTTAGGGCCTAATTTTATATTTAATTTAATGTTACCATATCCACATTTATAATTAGATTTAAGACTGAAGTTTACATTTTATGTAGAGGTATACTGTTATTCTTCGCTTTGGCATGTCAGCAAAGTCTAGTAACTTGGCAGACTTAATGGGTGAGAGTTTATTTCAGGTAATGAGCAAGATCAGTACAAATGCTGAAAGAAAGACTCAAAGTGAACAGCAGAAAACAGTAGTCTTTTATAGTCTAAGAAATATAGGAACAGCCTAAGCATGTGTGATTTCTATTCAAGGAAATAGTTCATGGTGATAATTGTAGGTATGATCATTTTAAGCCTGGACTTTGATTTATAAATTCAATGGTGTTTTTTTTTTTACAGTCATGGAAGCTAACAGAGAATGTGAATCTTGGATGTAAAAAAAAGTTACTTTTGTCCATTTGTGATTTTAATGATGTGGGCCTTAAAGGCCTGGTCTTGTCTTGGCCTGTGCATGGTAAGATGCATCCTTATTCAAAAAACATGTGTGCATATACTTAATGTTAGTGTGAGATCTGTCAGCCACTCTTCAAGCACCCTGGCAACTAAAATAATATGACAGAAGGTAAATCTCTTAAATCATGTTTAAAATATTCTTCCATAAAAAAGTTTTTCATACCATTTGTATAATACCAATCACTCAAAATGCCATAATTTTATAAATTAACTCTCTCCTCTGCAAGACCTTAAGTTACTTGAAGACACAGCTATCTCTTAAAAACTTCTTACAAACTTTTTATTCTACACAGTGATTTTCTCAGGACCAGGTATACAAGAAAATAATCTGCAAAAATATTTGGGAGAATGAAACACACAATAAAGTAATTAATGTAGATACATTCTCAAATAGCAGTTGCCTGGCTTAGTAAATTAAAGAGACTTGAAAACTGGAAAAGGCCTTAGGGACACTTGAATAAATTTTTTATGTCATAGATGAGGAACCAGAAACCTACAAAGTGTAAGATTTGTCTAAGACCAGCACATAACAGATCCATTCTTGCTTCCTGATCCCAATTACAGCAGTCTTGGTCCATGGAGAGTCAAATTGCTCCAGGGAGTTATTGTTCTATTGAATATCTTACTTGTAATCTGCAAAGAGAAAACCTGTGAGATACTACTAAATTAATTCATGGCTGACAGCCAAAGGTTCAGTTCTGCAGAAGGATATGGGATATAAAAAATCTGCATGAATAAAAAGGCAACTTCGTGCCTCTGCTAAACGTATATTCACCTTTAGTGCACAAAGTCATAAAATGTGCAAAAAGACAAAATGTTAGTGTGTGAGTGTGAGTGTGTGTGTAAGAGAAAAAGAAGGAGCAGATTTTTTTCTTTTTTTAAAATTTCAGAATATTACAGGGGTACAAATGTTTTTGTTACAAGGATTGCTTTTGTATTGCTTGAGGGAAAATTATTTGTGCCCATCACCCAGATAGTGTGCATTGTACCTGTTAGGTATGATTTCACCCATCTCCTCCTCCCCACTCCAGCCTGCATTATTTCCACTGAGTTCTACTTCTATCTGTGCACAAGTGCTGATTAGTTAGTTCCAATTTAATAGTGAGATATATGTAGTGTTTGTTGTTCCATTCTTGCAATACTTCACTTAGGAGGATGGTCTCCAATTCCATCCAGATTGTTGCAAAAGGTATTAATTCATATTTTATGGCTGAGTAGTACTCCATAGTGTAAATATACCACATTTTATGAATCCACTCATTAATTGATGGTCACTTTGGGTTGATACCATATCTTTGCAATTGTGAATTTTGCTTCAATAAACATTCAAGTGCAAGTGTCTTTTTGATGAAAAGTTTTCTTTTCTTTGGGTTAAATACCCAATAGTGGAGTGATTGGATTGAATGGTAGGTCTACTTTTAGGTCTTTGAGGAATCTCCATACTATTTTCCATAGATATTTTATTAGTTTGTGGTCCCACCAACAGCAAATAAGTATTTCTCTCTCTCCATACACATGCCAACATTTATTGTTTTGGGACTTTTTGATAAAGGCCATTCTCACTGGAGTTAAGTGATATCTCATTGTGGTTTTGATTTGCATTTCCCTGATGATTAGAGACGTTGAGCATTTTTTCTCATGTTTTTTGGTCATTAGTCTATCTTCTTTGGAAAATCTTCTGTTCATGTCTTTTGCCCAACCCACAGCCAACATCATACTCAATGGGGAAAAGTTGAAAGCATTCCCATTCAGAATTGGAACAAGACTAGGATGTCCACTTGTCACCACTTCTATTCAACATAGTGCTGAAAGTCTTAGCCAGAGCAATCAGGCAAGAGAAGAAAAGTAGGGGTATCCAAGTGGGGAAAGATGAAGTCAAACTATTACTCTTTACTGATAATATGATCTTATTTCTAAAAAACCTCAAAGATTCTTCCAAGAGACTCCTGGAATTGATAAATGAATTCAGCAAAGTCTAAGGCTGCAAAATCAATGTACACAAATTGGTAACATTCCTATACACCAACAGTCAAACTGAGAATCAAATCAAAGACTCAAAACCTTTCATAATAACTACAAAGAAATAAAATACCTAAGAATATATTTAACCAACGAGGTGAAAGATGTCTACCAAAAGAACTACAAATCACTAAGGAAGGAAATTGCAGATGATTTAAACATATGGAAAAACATGTCATGATCATGGATCGGCAGAATCAACATTGGTAAAATGTCCATACTACCCAAAATGATTTACAGATTCAATGCAATCTCCATTAAAATACTAACATAATTTTTTGCAGATCTAGGAAAATAATTCTACGCTTCATTTGGAACCAGAAGAGAGCCCAAATAGCCAAAACAAACTTAAACAAAAGGAAAAAAATCTGGAGGCATCATCTTATAAGACTTAAACTATACTACAAGGCTATAGTAACCACAACAGCATGGGGTTGGCACAAAAATAGAGATATAGACCAGTGGAACAGAACAGAGAACCCAGATATAAAATCATCCACATATTGCCATCTGATCTTTAACAAAGTAGACAGCAATATACACTGGGGAAAAGAATCCCAATTCAAAACTGGTGTTGGGAAAATTGGATAGCCCCATGGAAAGAGCAAGATTTTGATAAGAAAATATTCTCAAGGAAATTATATTAATTATAAAATCTAAAATTGAAAAATAAATATAATATTTAGTTATAAATATTTATTTTAAAAATTAAAAAGAAAAATCTTCCCTAATTTTGACTATTTGTTATGATTAAAACTTACTGCTATTCCAGATAAGACTGACACTTGTCAGCACCTTAACACATTGTACTTTCTTTATCAATAAAGAGTAATGATCAGTCATCTGACTTCTGCACCAAACAGAATCTGAAGACTAACCTCTATATACCTCAATTTCACTATTTCAAAATGAACATAATAAAAGAACTTGCCTCATAGCATTGTTGTGATGATTAAATAAACTGGTACATGTAAAACACCTTAGAGCAGTGTGTGGTTCATACTGAGTGCTCACTGAATTTTCTATGTGTGTGTGTGTGTATATATATATATATATATATATATATTCCCCAGCTCCCAGACATTGAGTTATGAATTTCTCAATATGCCTCCTAATCTGAGCTTGAAGGAAAAGGAAATTTAAAGTTTAAAGAAACTACCAAATCACTTGTAAGTCATTTCCTCCTTCCTTCCTTGATTTGAGATTATTAAAACAGAGAAAACTAAGCTTAAAAATTGTTGCTTGATAAAGTAATAAATTAAAAAGTAAAATGCTCATAATTCTAGAGCCATTTGCATGTGGTTTGAGTAAACCACTGTAAGTTAATGTATGGAGGTAATAACCAGAGAAATGAGTGAAATCTGACAAAGAATATGGCTAATGAGGGCTTACATTCATACCTACACTAGTCTATCTCCACTTAGAATGAAAATATTTATAATTCTGCAAGCAAATATAGTATAATAAGGGAACTAATTCTGAAGCAACAAAAATAAGACCTTCCAAGAGGTGTGGGATAATATCCTAATACGCATGTAATTAGAGTAACAGAAGGGGGAAAGAAAGAGAATGGGAAAAAATAATTTGAAGAGGTAATGGCCATTTTCCCCAAAATTAGTGAAAGAAAACAACCAATAAATTCAGAGAACAGAAGGAAGTTCTACAGCCAAAAGAAGAATGGTATTACTTGGAAATGTGAATTTAAATACATCCAACAAACATCATCAGCAATGGTAAGTATAGGCAAATATGAAAATTTTAGAAAAATTGTTTGTATTATTAAAATGATTAACTGTGTAAATCAAAAATATAAAAAGAATTGTGGTGTTATGACAGGTAAAATTAAAGTATATAATAATAATACTGTAACAGATGAGAGAGAGAAAATAGATATAAACCAATGAAACATTTTTATATTACAGATGAAATGGAAAAATATTATTTGAAGAAAGATTATGGCAATAGAATGATACATAAGGTAAACCTGAAACCTAGCAACAGCTTAAAAAATAACAGAGGTATAAATAATAATCTAAAATAAAGCATAATGAGCGGAAACAGAAAACAAAGGATAGGACTAAAAGAAAATCTTTTATGATGGTAGTTTTGAATCTAAATATATCAATAATTGCATTAAATACATATAGTCAAAACACAATTAAAATTAAGAGATTATCAGATTGGGAAAAAGAAAGCATAAACCAGTTCCATGCTCTCTACAGGAACTCATTTTTGAATAACAGCATACATCAAATAAAAGTAAAAAGATATACCATGCCAGCAATAATCCAAAGAAAGCTATAGTGAAGAGAATAATATCAAATTAAACATCAAAGCAATAACTTTTATTAGGGATAAAAAGATAAATTATATAATAATAAAGGGATATGCCCCTAAAAAGAGCTTAAAATTCATAAATCAAAAGCTGATAAAACTGAAAACAGAAATAGGAAATTTATAATTATACTTGGAGACATCAGAAATCTTTCCTCAGTAATTGGGAAAACAAAGTGGATAAAAATTAAAATATAGGTTTGAACATTATCAGCCAACTTATTAATAGTTGAGATTTAGAGAATGGTCCACTCAATAATGGACATTCTTTTTAAAGTCCACATGAAACTACACCAATATATGGTACATTGTCAGCCATAAAACAAATATTGACAAATTTTAAAGAATTAAAATAATACAAGGTATGTTTACTGACAAGAAAACAATTAAACTAGAAATCAATAAAAAACTGGAAAATTACCAAATATTTGGAAATTAAATGTTATATGTCTAAATAACCCATAGTAAAACTTTTTTTTTATTTCATCATATTACAGGGGTACAAATATTTAGGTTACATATATTGCCTTTGCCTCACCCAAGTCAGAGCTTCAAGTGTGTCCATCCCCCAGACAGTTCCCACTGCACCCATTAGGTGTGAATATACCCATCTCCTTCTCCCCACTCCCATCTGTGAGAATGGCCTTTATCAAAAAGTCCCAAAACAATAAATGTTAGTGTGAATGCTGAGAGATAGGAACACTCATACACTGCTGGTGGGTCTGCAAACTAGTACAACCATAGTAAAACTTTTCATTAGAAAATATTTCAAATTAAATAAAAAATGAAAACAGAGCACATTAAAATATGTAGGATATAGCTAGAGTGGTGCTTAGGAGAAAATTTCTAGCACTAAATGCCTATCTTATAAGAGAAGAAATATCTATAATCAATAATTTAAGAATCTACTTTAAGAAAATAGCAAAATATGAGCAAATTAAACACAAATGAGATAAAAGGCAGGAAACAATACAAAGTAGAAATCAAATAAAATGATGAAAATAGTAGAGAAAATTAATGAAACAAAATGCTGATTCTTTAAATAAAATTGATAAAATTCTAGACTGAATAATCAAGAAATAAAGATTAAAGAAGAATACTGTATGTACAACTATTAAGTACCCATAATAATTAAAAATAAATATTTTTTGAAATATTGGAATAAAGGATGAAGTACGGACCTCACTACAGATCCTACCTATATCAAAAGGAAAAAATAAATTAATATAAATAACTTTAATTCAATAATTAATGAAATGGACATATTTAAAAGACTCAAGTTGTGAAAGTGCATTCAGGAAAAATAACTAAAATGATTAGCCTATATCTGTTAAAGAATTTGAATTTCTGGTTAAAAACCTTTCTACAAAGGCAACTAATGGGTCAAATGGCTTCACTAGTGAATTCTCTAAATACTTAAGAAATAATACGAACTACACCAACTCTTTCAAAATATAGACGAGACTGTAATTTTTGTCAATCATTTTAAGAGATAAGCATAATCCTGATACCAAACATGAAAAATATATTTATAAGAAATAAAAAGCATATGTCACTTATGAATAAAGATCCTTTTAATACATTAGCACTTCAAATTCAACAATAAAGAAAAGTGATAATATATCATGATCAAGTAGAGTTCACTTCAAGAAGGCAAAGTTATAATTCACTACATCAATAGACTAAAAGCAAAATCATCTCAATAATTGAAGAAAAATGGAAAAAATAACAAAATCTAATCTTCATTTATGACCTCCCCCCAAAAAGAAACTTTTGAGAAACTAATAATAGAAGGAAACTTCTCAACCTGATAAAAGGCAACTGTAAAAATCTTGCTGTTATTAATTTATTGATAATAAATAATTTAAGAATCTACTTTAAGAAAATAGCAAAATATGAGCAAATTAAACACAAATGAGATAAAAGGCAGGAAACAATACAAAGTAGAAATCAAATAAAATGATGAAAATAGTAGAGAAAATTAATGAAACTAAATGCTGATTCTTTAAATAAAATTTCTTCCATCACCACAACCGACCTACCCCAAATCAGGAGCAAGGTAAGGATGTTCAATTCACTCTTTCCACTTCTATTTCATATTTCACCGGAGGAATTCACTGAGGCAATAAATAAAAAAGGAAACAAGGGATATACAGATTGAAAAGTAAGATATAAAAGTTTTTGCTCTCAAACAAGATGATTTCATACACATGGAAAATTCTATATATTCTACAAAAACTTACTAAGACAAAAAAATAAGTGTACCAAGATCACAGAATGCAATAATCAATGGTACTTTTACATACTAAGAATGTCCACTTGGAAATTGAAATTTTAAAAGTTATCATTTACAATAGCATCAAAAACATGAAAGAATTAGAGACAGATTTAACAAAATATGTGCAATATCTGTATGCTAAAAATAAAAACATTGTTGAGAGAAATCAAATATCTAAATGGAAGAGCAATATACTATGTTTATAAATTAGAAGACTCAATAATGGTAAAATGTTAATTCTCAGATTTATCTATAGGTTCATTGAAATAACAATCACAATCCCAGCAGATACTGTTTTACACATTGATAATCTGATCCTAAATTTATCTATTTATTTATTTTTAGCAACAGAGTTTCTCTCAGTTGTCCAGGCTGGAGTGCAGTGGGGAGATCATACATAACTCATTGTAACCTCAAACTCCTACCTCGGCCTCTCAAGATGCAGAGATTACAGGAGTGAGCCACTGTGCCTGGCCTGATCCTAAAATTTATATGGAAATGCAAATGACTTAGAATGGCCAAAAGAATTGTGAAAAACTTTTAAAATAAAATATAAAAGTTTTGCAAACTTGAGTGAGAGAATAATTTTATTTGTTTGTTTGTTTGTTTATTTTCAGTCCCCATAAGGACCATCAAAATTGCCAGTGCTGACTATATTGCAAGTCATCATGGCAGGGTATTGGGAAAAGTTTTCAATTAGCAATAATCGTGCCTCACATAAACCTCAGTGGCCATGATACTGCTACTGAGCAAAGCTAGGTAATGATTTCTTAGGCCACAAAAAACATGTTCTATTATAAAAAAGGTTGATTGGATTTCATCAAATTTAAAAATGCCTGCTCTATGAAAGAAACTGTTATGAAAATAGAAAGAAAAAGCAAGCTATAGAGTAATAAAAAAGAAAAAAAGTTTGCAAAACACAAATCTTATAAAAATCTTGTATCCAGAATGTATAAAGAACTCTCCCAACTGAAAATTTTTTAAAAGATTAGAACGAGCAGTTTACCCAAGAAGATACACAGGTACGTGAAAAGATTCTCAACAGCATTAGTCATTAGGAAAATACAAATTAAAATACAGTGACATGTTTTACCACTGTACATTTATTAGAATGGCTAAATTATTTTAAAGGCAACATCAAGTGCTAGCAAGGATGCTGAATAAATAGAACTCTCATACATTGCTGGTAAGAATGCAAAATGGTAAAGCCATTTTGAAATTATTTTGGCTATTTCCTATTAATTTAAAAATACACTTACCACATGATATAGGAGTTCCATGTCTATCTAAGTATCCAGGTGAAATGAAAACATACATCCACTCAAAGAATTCTACATTAATGTATATTGCAGCTTTATTCATAATTGTCAAAAACTGGAACTGGAAATGACTCAAATTTTCACCAACTGGTGAATAAATAAGCAAATTATAGTACATTCATCCAATAAAATATTTATCATTTTTTAAAATTGCTAATACATTCAAAAACATGAATAAATCTCAAAAACAATATTCTAAGTGAAAAAAGGCAGACACTAAAGACTACATACCATATCACTTATTCCTACAACCTCTAAGAAAGGCAAAATTTTAAGGACATGAATCAGATCAGTGGTTGCCAGGACCTGGAGGTGGGGTAGGGGATGGACTACAAAGGGGCATGAGGAAAATTTGGGGGAAAATAAAAATGTTCTATATCTTGATTTTAGTCGAAGTTATATACTGTCTATATTAGTCAAAACTCATCAAACTGTACACTTTAAAAGGGTGAATTTTGTGTATGTAAATTATACCTTAATAAACCTGATTTTTTAAAAAAAAAATGTAGGCACTATTAGATAATAATGTGAATAACAGTGGCATTTGCAGTCATGTTGACCTTTAGAAAGGATCCAAGTTGTATGCCTCTAAGCACTGTTTTGAGGTTAAGAAATGTACTGGGTTTTATTTATCTCCCCTTTCTCAATCCCTTTTCCAGTTGGATTTCAGTAAAGAGGAAACACCACAAGAGAATGTAACAAGGAAGTTGGTGCTCATTTCAAGGGTACCTTCCCCGGTAGACTGCTCTTGACTGGTTGTGTCCCTTGATGAAAGATCACACTTTTGCCGGACAACTGTTTCTACCCAGATCCCTCTGTTTCTGGATCCCTGTAACCAACCCTGACCCTTCAGGAGTAGAGTTCACTATACTGAACAATCCCTTCTGCTTCCTGAACACTATGTCCATATCACTTCCTCTCAAATTATTCAATTTGAATGTGCAATCTCTTTCATGCCAGATCCTGACTGGTACAGATAGTAAGATTCAACCCCTGGTTACATAATTTCTAAGCTAAGAAAACTTGTGCTATCTATCCACTTAACAGATTTGAGCTTTAGTTCTTTCATTCATTGTATCTGAATAATTATACCTCCTTGGCAAGGTTGTTATGGGAATTAAATAATGATGTGCTAGCAGAAAAAGTTTTCATTAATATTTTTCCCTTTCTCATCTTAGTATCTCCCCATCCATCACTGGACATTTTTTCTCTTTATCTTTTTATTTCTTGGTATGTTCCCATTTATCCTCTCTCTTGTAAGCTAACAGAACTTTTTCTATCATGTATAAACACATAATAAATCACATAGGGGTATATAATGTACAGAAGACTGTATAAATGGCTTAAATGTACCATGGTTATGTTCCTGGAATAAACTGTTGCTATTTCTACTGCTGCAGAACAGTTAAGTCAAACTTTTGAATTAGGTCAACAAAATCCACAAATAGGGTGGAATCTTTGGACTGTCTAAGCAGGACAGATCTGGAATAAATCAGCCACAGATATCACTTGTCAGCATGCTAAGAGAGGCGTTTCAAATAAGGATAGAAGGTACGTCAAGAATATTGGCTTCTGGTAGCATTATGATGCATCTATTATATCTTGAGAGTTTTCCATCATGTGGATTCAAGCTAACATAATTGTTTCATGGCAGTAATGTCTAAACAAGGGTCTACAATTAAGTTGTATTTTTATCTTGACTTGTGAACTGCCATTGCCAACTACTCAAATTTCAAGCTTGTTGAGACATATGTTATCCCTGGAAACCCTTCGTAAAAATGAAGCATTTTACTGTCCCACCAATTCAGTGCACTCTGGTCAGTTCCCCCATCTAGATCCAAATTAACCATGTAACAGTTCCTATACTAGTAAACAGTATTTTAAATGGCTTTTTAAGCAAAACCAAAAAGGACAAATTTATTTCTATTTGTGCAAAAACATAATCTGATTTGAATTCTTTTTTCTAGCTTTTTAAATAGTGAAACAGAATACATTCGTGGGGAAAGAACTGGATATGAAATTAAGAAGATATGTATTTGAAATCTGGCTCTGCTACCACTTCCTAGCTGTGTGATCTCATAAAGTCACTTAATTTATCTGAACCTCAGTCTCTTTATCTGCCAAATAGGGATCTACTGGTGAATCAAATGAACCAATGATGATCTAATAACATTAGTACCTTTAGATGTTAAAAATTTATTTTTTAATAATTTGTGTATGTAAGTATGCAACTGTCATTAGTAGGAGAGGGGAATGAAGGAATCTCTCAGACAGGGGCAGGAATATTCTGGTTGAAAGGAAATCAAAATACTGGAGAACAAGAGCAAGATACGAATGATTACAACGTCTGCATTTATAGCCCACATGTCACAGTTGAGTATTTATAGGTTTGTTAGTGACAGCCTTCCCATTATAGCAATGTTAATTACGAAGTAGCTGTCATTGTGTTTCACTGACACAGCTCTGTGCACCTGACTGAGGCTGAAACTACTCATTATTTGCATGGTCGATCATTTAATTTAAGGGTCCAAACAATACACAAATAAATCAGTTTGGGTCTGATTATACTTTCCCTAAATCTTACTTTGAAATTTCCTGGTGACTTTGTAACAAATCCTACTGTATTTTATTTCCCAAATACGATTTGTAATAATCAGAGCTGGACAAAAACTTCAGGAATAGGTGATGGGTCTGAAGCTGAAAACAATATTAATTGTATACTTAAATTTTCCAGAGTCCAAGCTCCCATTGCTACTTAAATACTGTGAACAAAGCAATAGATAGAATAAATATGGAGAGACAGAAAAGAGGGAGGGAGAAAAAAAGGGAGAGAGAGAGAGGGAGAGAAAGATTGAAGAGAGGCTTGGGAATATGTTCAGTGGAAAATCTGTAGAAATGATGTAAGAGAAAGCAAAGGCAGGGATTGGAGTAAGGGGTGTATAACTGAGACTATAAAAACTCGGAGAGAAAACTCACCATCAGGGCTGAGTTTGGGATAAACTGCACAGAGAGGACTCTAAAATTAGAATCTCCTGATTTTTCACAAGGTAAGTTATATGTAAAAACTGATAAAGATTTAAGTTTTTTTCCTTTAACTATTATTTTTACTTTCACAGACTTTTAAAATGTTTTGATTATATCTTGATTTAGTGAAAATTGAGAAATTTTTGTTAATATTTCCCTCTCTAAAATGAGTAGAAATTCAAAAATATTTTTGAATGCAAACTTAAGGTGGAGCTAATTGTTTCCTCAGATATTTCATATTTATTACATTGCTTTTTGCCTTGTTTCCATTTCAAAACAAAGAAAGAGAAAGTTCAAAAGGGAACTTAGGGTAATAATTCTATATGTATGCTAATAGTATTATTTTGCTTTCATCAAAGATGTTCAATATAAGGAAATTTTTTAATATACAAAAGTGGTCTAGTTTAAACAACCTGGGTAAAATAGAAAGTTTTTCTTTTATTTCTATAATAATTGGAGCTTAAGAAACATCTCTAAACTAATCAAACTTTATATTCCATATTCTTAAAATGAAAAATATCCTTTGTTTTTCTCTTATAAAAATCAAATATGAAATATTACATTAATAACATAGTTGGAGTAGACTTAGATCATGTCTGTTCTTCAGAATTTGTAGTACTCTTGCTATTTGGTGATTGGATTGAGAATTTATTTGAAGCATGAATTTGAGTTCTGTTTGAGAACAAATTTAAAATTTTGTTTCAGATTTTGATCTATGGAAATATAAGTGTGCACTCAATAAATTCAGGTCTAATGCAAAATATTGTTCCTTTGAATTACAATAACAAACTGTATAGGTTTATAAATATAATTACTATTTGTTTCTGAGTTATCCTTCTAAAATTAACATATTTGTAACAGTGAATAATGGCGATTTTAATGTCCATATGAGATATAGAATTGGTAATGTTATAACTAATGGTCTATCCAAAAACTTTAGGCATATTTTGTGTTTTCCCTTACTTTGGTACTACTCTTCAGCACTGTTACAGAACTTTTCTAAGGAGAGCTTTCTATCAATATGAGTTCAAGTCTCCTCTGTGTAAATGAATTTCACTATGGCTTCATTCAATAAGCTATTTAAAGTATTTAAGGTTGACAATTGCTTTCTCTCCTTTATTTTCTAGGGTTTTGAACTGATTCTGGACAGTAGAGAAGCAGATATCTTTAGTTGGCTAGGTATGGGACCTAAGGACTATAATTTTAACTTCTTGTTCATATACTCTCAATGATTTGAACATTTGATTAATAAAATTAGATTAATTGAGCTTGTCTAAAAGTAAAAGAAGTCAAAGTAAGAAATCCTAAAATTTCTAGCTCTGCCACTATCTACCTACGCAACTTCAGGCAAGGCTTAAGCACAAATTAGGGCCAATAATATTCTATTATTATTCAAAGGGACGAAAGAAATAGAAGTGTCAAGGATGCTGAGTGTAAGAATGACGTGGGGAAGCCCCCATGTTGGTAAGGTTTCCCTATATTGGAGAATATGTACTCAGTACCACAGAATCTTGGGGCTAATCTTTAGCCATGACCTAATTTAATCCCTTTGCAAATATTTCCTCTACTGTGATGCCTACCCACTTGACAACTCTTGCTCAGATTCAATGGTGTAGTCAGAGAAACACAAGTTTTGGAGTTAGAAAACTAGACTTCTAATCCTGGTTCTGACTTCAACAGCTTTGTGACCCTGGACAAATCAGTCAGCCTCTCTGGGGCTTTATTCTCTCCTCAGTAAAACTGGAGTCTGTGGGGATACAATGGGTGAGCTACAAGTTCCCTGGGCAGCTCTCTAAATGGAGCGACTCCACATATGCCTAAATATCTCTCTGATTGAGAGCATTTTTTAGCTAAGATCTCCCTCTTCTTTCTTCAAATAAGTCTCAGGTTACCTCTCTGGAGCAGTGATGATCATGATTTGCCAATTACTTGCCTAGTGTTTTGCTTGCCTTGAAATGGCTGTTGCCCAGCATTGCCCCTTCTCCTTATTGACACCCCATCAGCTCAGCCCTTCGTACCAAGAACCTCCTCCCTCCAGTAACAGTGCCTCTGCCTCCACCTTCTTCTGCTCCCTCTCCTCTATATCCTTGTCTTATCTGCTCTCCCTTGAGCAAGCTCATTCTCTCTGAGCCTCACTTTCTCCATCTATTGAGAGTGTTAAATTTCACAACTCTAATGATTGATTTCTCTCTTTCTAAAATTCCATATTCCTGTGACATATAAGGCTGTAAATGTGAAAACTTCACTTTTAAAATATCATATAAAATGATAATAAAATTTCATTTTAGGTAGCATAATTGGAGCTTGAAGAATAATTATGCCTTGAGTACAACTGAACTTTCTTCCCTTTGATTCCTTCCCAGGATGATATTTTCTATAATTGAATGCTATTTTTATAGAAATATTGTGACTCAAAATAATGATAATGCATCAAATGTGAGAGTACTACCTATAACTCTCTTTAGTAAAATCTCCTTCCTCTACTCAATATTACTTTCTTTGTTACATTTTATTTCCTATCACTCTGCCATAATTCTAGATTCTGAGGACTAATTTTGTTCCTTAAAATAAATGATTAAAAATAACATTTTTTTCATAAAAGTAAAAAGTAGTAAAAATATTTTGAAAAGTTGTCATATTTAAAAAGTGCTACCAGGATAATGATAACTATGACTCATGGAGTAACTGATTTGTGCCAGTCACTTTACCTGCGTTATTCCTAATTCTCATAATTAGTCTACAGAGTAAGTCTTTGCCCTATTTTCCTGACAAAGATGTTAAAACAGAGAGGCTAAATAACATGCTCAATCAGGATTCAGATCCAGGTCTACATAACTTAAGGACAAACCTCTTCCTACTAATTCACTTTATTGTATTAGAAAGTGTACATAAAATATCAGGAGTTAGGACACCATGGTTCTAAAGTAACTCAGCTTATCTTAATTCATCAATTAAAAAAATAGAATTATAATGTTTTCTATATAGATGAAACAAACATGACTCTTGTGACAATGAAGAAAGATAAATTAATTTCAAAACAATAAATCACTATGGAAATGCTATTTTTAAAAAGGTTATTTATAAAGATTATATTGAATAAAATGGAAGAATTCCAGAAAGAGTCTGCTTTTGCAGGAGGAAATCCCTGGGTGGGGCAAGTGGTTGAGGGATTTCCACCTCAGCCAGGCTGTGAGCAACTGCAGGACAGAGAGACTGTCTGACTTACTTTCATATCCCAGTACCAGACATACGGTGTATGACTAATAAACACATCCTGTTGTTGATTATTATAAAATTTATATTTTTGACTCTTTGTTTACATGTTAGAGGTCCTTTTCCATTGATTGATTATATTGGCTACTTTAATGTAATTAAAATGTAAGACCTTTATTAAATATTATGTATAAATACAAATTGGGGTAAAGAGTGAAAGGGGTGGTGATAGTCCACATTATCTTGAGGCTTAAATATGTTATATTTAACTTCATTTATCCAAATTTACCCTTTGAAACCCTTTTTATGTCACATAAAAATTGTATATGTATCAAAAGGCCAACCATCATGTTTATGTGCAACTCTATCACCTTTTTCCTATCCATAGTTTTAAAGGTTTTCTTTTTTCCATTAGTGAACATGAGAATTAAACAACTAATTTCCTTAGCAGGATTCTTTGCAATCATACACTAAATTTCGTTTCTGTTTCTAAGTAACATAGTTTTATATCAAGAAATACTTAGTTTTTCAGAGATCTAAGTACAGATTGTTTCATAAGGAGAAATCTCAAACTCTAGAGGGAAGATTATTGAAGAATACTGATTGATGCGTGTCACTTTTTTTCCTTTTTTAAATTTTTAATTATTATGACTACATAATAGTTTTATATTTTTATAAGGTACATGTGATGTTTTGTCGCAGGCATATAATAAATCAGGGTAACTGGGGTATCCATCACTTTAGGCATTTAACATTTCTTTGTGTTAGGAACATTCCAATTCTACTCTTTTAGTTATTTTAAAGTATACTCTAACTTATTGTTCATTATAGTCAATTGGTATGTTCTAACTGATATGCAGTAGCTAAATATTAAAAACAATTGGACTCATGAAGACAGAGAGGTAGAATGATGGCTACCAGAGGCAAGGAAGGGTAGTAGGGCAAGGAGTGGGGGATAAAGTAGGGATGGTTAATGAATGCAAAAATACACTTATATAGGTAGATTGTCACGTTTATAAGAATGAGAATCTATGATGTGAAATATTAATGAACATACAAGAATTCCACGTGAATTTCACCACATTGTACTATATGTATAAAAACTGGGACCAATCTCTTCTCTTCTCTAAGCCTTGGTTTCCATATAAATAAAACTGGGATATTCCTGTTGACCTACCACATAAAGCTGTTTTATTCATTCATTCAGGACATACTTTGACTCTATACTAGGCATTCTGTTGATTGTGGAGATGCAATGATGAACATGACATAATCCCTGCCCTCCATAAGTTTACAGCAACAGCTAAATACTTGGTTAAATGTGGAAATCTGTTTTTGTTTTTGTTTTATTTTTTAATAAAGGGATCTTTCTTTAAAGTGTCATTGTAGATTTCTGACTTAATTTGTTGCAAGAAAGAAACCAGTGGTATGATTCAAATAGAAAAAAAAATACAGAGATACATAACAACAAAATTTTGAGATTTTGGAAGAGAAAAATGTCTAAAAAGTGTGAAAATGATGCCAAATAGAATAAAATTAGTTAAAACGTGTACTACTAAATTATCATGCTTCATGATTTGTAGCATTCAAGGAAAGTCATTTTAAAATGTAGGTGTCTGCTACATCAAGAACACCTCATGCATAAAATATTTATGTTATAAGAAATTTGTTTTGGAGATAGAAAAATGTTTTACACTTAAACAAATAGTTTATATTTGAAAGAGTGTGAAACTGGGAGTCTGAAAATGTAAGTTGTTGTTCTGGCTCTTCTTCTAACTGGCTTTGTGACTTTGGAAAATCTACTATTGCAAATTGAAGACCAATTAAAAATGAATAGGAACACACACCTGATATTTTAATTTTTTTAAAAGATGAGAAATGCTAAATTTCCTAGTCTCAATTTGCACCTTCTTTTCAGAAACCCAAAACAGAAAGTAAATTTCCATCACACAATTTTTTAGAAATAACAAATTTCACAAGGAAAAGTTTAAATAAATGGGTAAGCGCCATAAGTATTTTTCAGATGTATTTTTGTGAGGATGATATAGATGATATATATTTTAGTGACAGAGCTACAAGCCAATCCAATTGCTCTCGGGTGAAAATCCACAGTAATTCTAAATCTCTTGTTCAGGTTAATGAGGATTTTAAACTAATTCCTCATTTCTAAAGTTCTAAGTGCCACAGCCACACTCAGTTGTATTGTTTGTAGGGCCAAATTAATTAAAGACTGTGGAATCACAGGTTCAGTAAGAAAGAAAGCCCAATGGCATAAGGTCCCAAGTCTTTGCTTTCTAGCAGATTTCTCAATCATCCGGTTGCTTCCCCCATCAAAGAACACTAGGGAAAAAACCTTCTTTAACACTTTGTTTAAATATTGTCACTCATTGAAATGTTAAAATTATCGATATAATGACAAATTTGACTCTATGAATGGCTCCAAATTCCCTAAGTGGTTGTTGAGTGTTAAGTTTTATGTTTGTTGGAAGAACTTGGCTTCAAAACCTGCCACCAGCTTCATAATAATCACATTTATAAATGTGATTAAGAAGATCTTGCTCTGTCACATTATCTTGTAGTTTACATAATGTTTTCATGCACCTTTTTAGAGTTCCCATTGATAAGTTTTCACTTATGATAACATAAAAAATAAAAATGATATAATAAGTTTTTTCATAGATAAATTTATATCTTCATACATTTTTAGTAAATAATATTAAATTTGAAATTCAGTATGTTTATTGCTCTTATTTGGCAACCCTAAGCCAATTCCAGGATTTGTGCTATTAATACATTAAATAATTTAAAATTAACTAAAATGAATTCATTCAAATTTCATGAGTTAATAAAATTAGTTTTGTTAGACAGTTTAGAGAGTTTAAAAGTCATGTTCAAGGTCACCAGGTCAATAAGGAGGAAAGCAAGAACACACATCCTTATCCTTCAAGTCTAATCCTGAGTTTCCTCCTCACCATGACAGAAATATTTTTCCAGTGTTGTTGAATACCTATTTGTTGCCTGAAAGAGTTTTATTTTTTAAATATTCATTAGTTCATACACAGAGGATTTTTGGAGTAACATCATGTGAAAAATACATATATATATATGTACATACGTGTGTGATATTGGCAGAAGTTTCAGATGTCTGTAAATTCTTATTATCAAGAATTTCTATTTTTGTATTCACTAATTTTGTATCCACTAAGATTTGTGATTACAGAGAAAATATTCAAGTGATTGTTTTATCTTGACAGACAAACTGTTAATTCCAAATGCAAGGTAGTATTATGATACTCAAATTTAAAAATTTTTAATATTAATCATGTGATTTTTAAAATATATATCTGATAATCAGGTTAAATATCATTCCATCATTTCCATTTGTGAGCCCAAAAGAGGTAATATAACTGTTTCTATGGCATCTGGAGCCTCGGTTCTAACTGAGATTGTTTTGAAAAGGTGGAGGAATGAGTGAAATGATGAAAAAAGGAGAACAGTAAAAAAACCAAAAATATCCCAAGCAAGCATTTGAAAGTAAATATATGTGTATATATATATACCATATTTTATTAATTTTGACTCACATTTAACATCTCTGAAATTGGAACAAGTCTTTAAAAGCCAGTAGCAACATTAGAGGTCAGCTAGATCAACCCTATTTTACTTTGTCTAGAGAGGAAAGGCTTTACCCAACATTATATCATTAAATAGCATCAGAGTCAATGAAAAGCCTATCTTGCAACTCCCATATTAGATCTCTTTCTATTACAGCAAGCTATACAGATTTTGTGGTAAGCATTGGTCCTTTTCAGTCTTTCCAAATAAAAAATTCCTATCTGTCATCTACAATTCCTGAAGCTCTTCTCTGTTATCAAAAGGACCTAGTGACTATAACTGGATGGAGTGAGGTAAAGACTAAACTGAAGAACTTACTATGTTTTACAGATTTACTAAGGGGCCAAGCTGACTCACAACTTTCCTAGACTCATCATTTCAGAGAGAGAAGATTGTAGACAGTGCTGTTAGCAGGCACATGTGGTTATTTCATGGTGTCAGAACTAAGGTCCCCTTTATAAAAATACCTTGTTAGATCTCTTTTAAATGTTTGTGCTCTGTCACAGTGGGAAGAGAAAGTAAAGAAAAGGTAAAGTTGAATTAGTTTGTAAATATATAATTTTTTTTGAGAAAGAGTATCACCCTTGCTCAGGCTGATTTCAAACTCCTGGCCTCAGCACTTCTGCCTCGGCCTCCCAAAGTGCTAGAATTACAGGTGTGAACCACCATGCCCGACCTTTAAATCTTTTATGTTTAATTAAGTTCTTTATTTTTAATTTTGTTGAAATGGGGGTGAAGTGGAATCTATTTTAAATACTTCCAGTCAAGATATTAGTGTAAATAAAAAATTCTAAGTGGTTTCTAGTTTCACTCAGAAACCCAGTACCTTTCTGAGTTTCTAATGGTTGTATCAACTATCTGTAAGACAGATATTAATCATAAAGTCTCAGGTTAAAGAGAAATTTCCTTAATCGCCTAAGTAGTTTGTTTTTCTTCAACACCAGCCTTCAAATGCAGATAGTTGAGAAGTTTCATCAGCTAAAAAATGAATTAGATCAGATACTGGCTCACATTGCTTCTCTTTTCAGCTTAGTGATCTCTAACTTTAACACCTTCTCTCATTCCAGTTTGCTCTTTATTTTTTACTTATTTATTTATGTATTTATTTATTTATTTATATTTATTTTTGAGACGAAGTCTTACTCTGCTTCCTGGGCTAGAGTGCCCTGACATCAGCCTAGCTCACAGCAACCTCAAACTCTTGGGCTCAAGTGATCCTCCTGCCTCAGCCTCTCTAGTAGCTGGGACAATAGGCATGCACCATCACGTCCAGCCAATTTTTTCTATTTTTTGTTGCTCAGCTAATTTTTTCTATTTTTAGTAGAGTCAGAGTCTCACTCTTGCTCAGGCTGGTTTTTTAGTTTTTAGATCAGGGGTTCTCAGCCTTTTTTTCCTCCCCGAACCCACCTGAGAGATTTTTTTCCACAACAATAATGGCTCATTGCCCCACTGATTTTTTTTTTAATTATTATGGGTACATAATAGTTGTGTATATTTATAGGGTACATGTGATGTTTTGACAAGGCATACGATGTGAATTAATCAAATCAGGGTAATTGAGGTATCCATCACCTCAGGTATTTAACATTTCTTTGTATTAGGAACATTCTAATTCTACTCCTGTAGTTATTTTAAAGTACACCCTAACTTATGTTGATTATAGTCACTTTATGGTGCTATCGAATATTGTTCGTTTTATCTAACTATCTACCTGTATTTTGTACCCATTAGCCATCCCCACTTTATCCCCCCATCTCTACTACCCTTCCCAGACTCTGGTACCCATCATTCTATTTTCTGTCTCCATGAGATCAATTGTTTTCAATATTTAGCTGCCACATATGAATGAGAACATATGAGATTTTTATTTCTGTGCTCGGCTTATATCACTTGTCATATCGTTCTTCAGTTCCCTCCATGTTGTTGCAAATGGCAGAATTGTATTCTTTTTTGTGACTGTATCATATTCCATTGTGCATATGTACCACAATTTCTTATCCATTCTTCCGTTGATGCACACTTAGGTTGATTCCATACCTTGGCTATTGTGAATAGTGGTGCAGTAAACATTGGAGTGCAGATATTTTTTTGATGTACTGAATTCCCTTTATTTGGATATATACCTACCAGTAGGATTGCTTGGTCATATGATAGTCCTATTTTCAGTTTTTTGAGGTACTTCTATACTGTTTTCCATAATGATTGCATCCACTGATTCTTAATAATGAAAACATCTTTCATCATTTTAGTAGTCTTCTCATTAAACTCTGGTTTATATATAATTAAATTAGATTTGTGATTTTTTTTACCACTGGACTTTCAGAGTCTTTAACATGTCAATATGAACTCTCTCTATTCTAAAGGAATATACAATAGATCCCAAACTTACATGAAAAAGACTTTATACCTCCCTGCCTTTCTCCATCCACCATCACTTCAGTCACTTTGGAGGATCCTTTCAGGCAATAATGAGTTCTTACATGTAGAAAGTCTGTGAAAGAATGCTTAAGATGATATTAATGTAAGATGTTTGTTTATTCAGTAGTGCTATTTAACAAGTAAAAACATAGAATAGTCCAAATGGTTAAAAATGAATTGAGTACACAGCCAATCATCTTATAAGGCAGATCCTGTACTCACTGTCTCTTTTGAAACTCCTCACTACCCAGAGAAATATTACTCAAAAATTGCTCAATAAAAATGATTGATGTGCAGAAAAAATTGTAAAAACCTCCACTTTGGTTTATTCACACAATGAAAATCATTTGAATGTTCTTTCTGCGTACATGAGGCCAAGGAGAATTTTAAATCATGGGCTATATTTATCCACTATCAACAAAATAGGAAAATGGGGCTGAACCTAGTCTTTTTCTTTCCTCCCTATAATTTCCTCTGTTTCTAATTTTGTAGCAATCAAGTTTCAACTAATCAAATGTCTTTTGTGTGGCAGGTGCCAGGGTGTTTGTTTTCATTAGTGTACCAAATGCCATATTTAGGAACTTGGCCTTCTGGTTAACTGGCTACAAGTCTGGCTTTAAACCATTAAATGTGTGTATTTAAACTCAGCATTTATTTTTACATCTCCCTATCCAAATAATCAGGATGTGGTTATCTGTAAGATGATACATTATGATTTTTTCCTATATACACCCAAGTACAAAAATATATGCCTCAGACATAATCATCAATATTATAAACATCCATCATCTTGTGCCATTTATAAGATTGCAGAGATGAAAAGAAACCTGGTTAGCAAAATATGCATAAAAATAGTTAAAGGAAATCCACATGGAAAGCTCATAAAATTAGGCAATTTCACACTTTGTAACCTATTTTTAACATGATAAAAGCCAGAAAAAAATCACAATTGTTTGTCTTTGATTAAATGAGAGCTATTTTTTAAAAATGATATATCAGAAATATAAAATCATTTTTTAAAAATACACTTATGTTTATTACATATCATTCTTTAAGTAGAGGAAACTCTAGAGACATCAGCAAAATCAGGAAAAAAATACTATGAAGTGGCAGGTTTTCTGAAGGCAGTTTTTGGTCCTTATTTTCACCAGATACCTGTTGCATTCTTTTTGTCCATATTCTCAATTTAGAGAAATAGTCATTATTTATTGTGTGTTGATACCTACAAAAAAACTCAGCTCAAATATCAGTTTAGCAGAAAGAGAACACAGAGAAAATTTACTGCTTCCTTCCAAAAAGGAATAGAATACAGAGATGCTGCTAGTGACTAGCATTATGTGACAAGATGCTGAAATAGACTAACTGGTGTCATGATTATCTAGTGTAGACTACATTACATAAAAAATAAGATTATATTTGATAAAAATGTTATAAAGAGTGCTAAAATATTTTATCTGCATTTTAAGTCTTAAATGTCATAGTTAATACAAACACTCTGTCTACATAAATATTTGTTCGTATTCTAGCACATAACATTTATTACTAAAATCTATACTGAGGTTTCACAGAAATAATGTTTTAAGAACTGATAAAATCTTGGGTCACAATAAAACAAATGTAGTTGTTAAAGAAATATTTAGTAATACCTTATAAATATTCTTACACTAACAAATTACAAATAATAAATGAGATTAAAGGGTTATATGTTAATCAATCCTCTCAAAGTTTTTTTGATGTGGGAATTATTTCTCATTTCTCAAATAAGGAAAATGAAGCTCAGGTAAGCTAAATGATATATATCCAAGGTCACACTAATAGTAAAGCAAAAGTGAGACTCAAACCCAAACTTTCAGATTCCATTCTAGCATCTATTTTCTCTTTGCCCCCAGCTGGTTTTCCAAATGATTGTTGTTTAAGGAATTAGGTTTACTGAGACATCTCATTCATAAAGGATGAATTTGGAAGATTTTACCAATACCATGTACTAAGTAGCAAAGCTTAGGTTCAAGCCCACTCTGTTCTAGCCTGTACTCTGTGATCTTCCTCAGTAGGACAATACCTTGTGCTTTACTATATGATGTTGTGAGTTCCAGTGGTCAAACTGGCAGTTGGCAAGCCTGATACAGACCATAGATGAGCTTTAATTGGTTTTCTAATCTAAAAATTCAGAAATATATAAATGACACACCTTTGTGCTGACTACTTAGAATTAACAAATGTAATATTTTTGCACATATGCTTTAAAAAAATTATAGATTAAAAACTGAAACGTTATGTTTCCTCTATAATCTTATTCACTTTTCTTTCTCCACAGAGGCAATGATAATTATGAATCAAGTTCAATTGGCTTATACTTTAATTATTTGTATATATACCAAAATATATGGATTTTCTTTATGTATTTACAATTTAGGTAAATTGTGTCATGTCATATGTATTGGTCTGCACTCCCATTTCCCCCAAAAACTGTTTTTTTGAAATCCATGCTTATAGATATATATACATTTAAATCATTTGTTTTAACAACAAATACATATATATTTAAATCATTTGCTGTAATTCAATAATTTAAATATATCTCAATTAATAAATCCACTTTATCTTCAATTGGGCACTTGGGTCAATTCCAGTTTTTTACTACTATAAACAATGAGGCTATAAACTTTCAGGTGCATATCTTCTTATAAACATTGTGAGTTTCTCAGGGACATTTACATACCTAGAAGTGAAATAAATGTATCATAGGTAGAAGATGACCATTTGCAGCCTTTTTGTATATTGCCCAATTTCCTCCAAATGATTGGATCCATTTTCAACTCTAACCAGTATTTTTTGTATTCTTCTGTTTCCTAACACCATTCTAACATTTGCAATGCTCACTAAATTTTTGCCATTCTGATGTGTGTAAAATGGTATATCATTTCTCTTTCTATTTGCATTAAATAAATTGTGTGTATTACAAAATGTTTATTGTCCCTTTAGTTCTTTTCTATGAAATATTCATTTATAACTTTGGCCAATTTTTATTTACTGTGCGTCTATTTTTAAAGTTTTATTTATAAGAGTTATTTACATGTTCCAAATGCCAATCTTTCTCTTTATATATATTGGAAATATCTTCTATTTAGTAACTTGTCTTTTGATTTTGTTTATTGCATCTTATCATATGGAATCTTTCAATTTTGACATAGTGAAATTTGACAATTTTTTATAAGATGTCCATCTTTTGAATCTTGCTTATGAAATCCTACACAACAGAATTTGTTGTGTACATAAAGTAACACTCCTAACTGATGTTTGGTGTTTTGAAATTTTAAATTTAAATGCTTTTAGAGGCATCACATTCTCTTTGGTTCACCACCGACCTCACCAGTCTTTATTTTTTTACACCTCACCACTTTTACACATTTCTTCTCTGGTACATGAGGTTGTACTCTATGGATTAGATAATCAAAGAATAAAGTTACATGAACTGTATTTCTCAGACCTTGAGTCAGTTTGAATTAAATTGTTATTATAGCTGTACACCCCTAATCTAGGTTTCCATGAAAATGAAGCCTTGATAGAATTCATCCTGGGAAATTGACAGTATCTATTAAGTATTATATAAGTTTTGTAGAGATGCACTCCAGTACATTGAATCTGAATAATTTGGCTTATCATTTACCCCTAACAATCTTTTTAGGAGCTTTTATTTTCTATCTTTATATTCCAAATGAATGATCAATGCTAACTCTGATTTATGTGACCCATAGATGCTGGACTGGAGATTAGCGAGTGCACATTTCATCCTGGCTATGACGCTGATGCTGGGGAGCTCAGGAAAAGTGCTCTCAGAGGAAGTAGCAACACAGGTAATGGGGACTAGTTTACAGGACAATATGTATATGCACAAGTACATTCTTTTATGAACATAAGTCATTTCTAATAGGGTCAGAAAGTACAGGTGCAGCTGACAAAGAGGAAAATGCAAACAAAATCAAATAGGGATATAACACAAAATCAAGGAAATAAGTATTTTTCTATTGTCTTGGTTTTATTACCAACATGACATTCAAGGTTGCAAACTTTAAATGTAAAGAGTAGTGATTATGATTTTTCCCTCACAGTGGATAACAAGCAAGCCAGTTATTTAAATGTTAAAAGAAACTTAAAGTAACAACAAAGATTTGTACTTCTTGAACAAAAAAGCATTAAAAGAAAAGTCATTATCATTTCAGCCATATTTTAGTTAAATCAATTAAGTCAAGATGAAGTACTTTTATGGAAATTTGAAGTTGTTGGCGTGTCAAAATTTGAGTAGTTTTGTCCAAAATGTTAATTACAGTATAAATTTTTTCTTGGTACTATGACTGAAATAAAAAGGAAAAGAAATGTCAGGACATCACACAGAGAAAAATTAATTTGGCTTATCTGATCTTACTAGAAACATATTATTTGTGCTTCTTAAATAACATAAAGTGAGAGTCTGAAATGCACATTTAAAAAGGACAAGTTTTGTATGAATTATATGTTTTTTTTCTGAAGATTAAGGATATTTCTAAAAAGAAACAACACTCTAATTTGTATGTGTGTCAGTTGGAAGAATAAAAGCATATTTTCTGGAGGATGCTTTGAAAGAGACCAAAATGGCTTTGTCCTTTGAAGCTTGTCTCATACTTGTTGGGATTTCTTCCTTGTGATTACAGCTTCCTTCTCTTCACTTTCTATGTTGTCGGGCTTATATAAGGAAATGACAAGTTGATTTCAGGAGTAGTTTGGGCTTTGCACTGTAAGTAATAAAGCACTATGAGAAGCATTAGAGTTTCTTTTTGTATGATGAAAGGGATGTTGGGGATAACTAACTTCATAGCAGTTTTCAGGATGAAATAGTGAACCAGGAGACAGAAGGTACAGAAACAAGTTAAAGGCATAGCAGGAGTACACTAAGCAGTGAAGAGGACTTGATTTAAGTCGATACTGATGGGAATCAAAAATAGCAGGATCAGGAGAGGTTATCCAGGAAGAACTGATCAGACTTAGTGCAGATCTGACTGGATAGGGAAACAGGATGCTAAATTGCTTTGAATGTGTGTGTCAGTTGTAAGTATTTCAAAAGAGTGTTGCTTGAGTCAACAATGAAAAGGCTTGAAAAATGCTATTCTTTCATTTTATTGGAGAAAATGAAAAGAATAGAAAGACAATGGAAGAGAGAATCCAAGACGAAAAACAGAAAGAGAAGAAAAATCAAAACTAAGACCAAGAGTCTGGTACATGGAAGAATGTGATCAAAGGGGCAGAGGGAAGAGATCCCCAGGAGCTAAAACTTTTTCCACAGGGGAATCTTCTCAAGGTTCTGAGAAAAAAAAAGTTGTACTCTGGGGCTACAGAATGACTCAGGATTGTTAATAGGAGCATTTTAAAAATGCCATTATTGGGCCTAGGAAAGGAAAAGATAGACTTCACAAACTGAACACCTATACTTTTATGACTGGGATGAAGTACAAAGTGGCAGTATGTGCAATAAATAAACAAACAAGAAATTTTACATGGGTCAATAAAGTTATTGAGAAAGCTCAAACACGTTGCAGACACTCAGTATTTGTTAATAAATTGCATGGATGGAGGTGGTAAGGACCCTGGGCACAGAGACCAAATTTTGTATCCCTTAAGTCTCATGTAGAAGCTACATAGTGGACTCTTAATGGTTTGAATCAATAAAGAATGAATGAGTAGTTTAAAAAAATGGCACAAGGTTTAGTTTTTTTAGAATTAATTCAATAAATATTCATCAAAAATGTATTGAGTACTAACTATGAGAAAATTACAGGGGTAGGCATTGAGTAGAGAAAAATAAAAGACTAATTAGACAAAGTCATCGGCCTCAAGTTTCAATCTAATAAGTACAAATATATTATAACCAATCTAATACAGTCTAAATATAATGAGTGCAATGATGAAAGAGGAATACATAAAGCACTATGGGAATGATAAGGAAGGATGAAGTTGTTACTAGGAAAAGAATATGAAAAAAATGATTTGTTAATATGCTAAATTTTAGGAGCAGCCCAGGAGGGCTTTTGTCCTTTATGTGTTTGTTTAGTTTTGTTTTATTTTCTCTTGGATATACCCCACCTCTATGTGTTTCATTCCCTAAAGGTTGAGCTTTCTCTCAGGAACATAACCCAATGAGAAATCATTAATATAAAATATTATATGATTAGCATGTGAGCTAAAGTTGGTAAAAGCCAAATGCAGATTTTTACATATTTCGATTTTCTTTGAATGAATGAACGGAATCACCCTTCTCTGCCCCATAGGCATTGGATTCTGCAGTCATAGATGTACAGTCAACACCTACAGTCAGGGAAGAGAAATCAGCCACTGATGTAGCAGCAAAACTCTTTCTTCTTGACGAACTGGTGTCCCTGGAGAATGATGTAATTGAGACAAAGAAGAAAAGGAGTTTCTCTGGTTTTGGATCTCCCCTAGACAGACTCTCAGCTGGCTCTGTAGATCATAAAGGTAAACAGAGGTAAGTGAACTGTTGGAGAAGGAAAGTTCTTATTTTCTAATTCTTTCATTCTGGGTTCTGAAGCAGAGAATTCCACATGAAAAATACAGTGAAAACCTTGTATATAAACAGCTTTGATAGCGTGTTAGGTAACTTGTGGGTTTAATAGTATGATTTTGGAAATAACTGTTTAGGGAGAAAATGACCGCTACAGTGTAAATTAATATTTTTGTCATATGTTTCTTAAGGAAGATTCTGTTGTATATGGATATAAAATAGTGAGGTCAGAAGGCATGCGTGTGCATTCAGGTAAATATCCTGGTACACTGAGTTTTTTATTTAATAGAGGTCACCAGAACACCATTTTTATTTTGACCTTTGATATAAAGCTTTCCAAAATACGTGAATGAATCCTGAGTGGAGAGCTTGCAGGACTTGGATTCAGAACACATGTGTTTAAGTCAAATTTCTGCTCATTTCTAGACATATGACTTGTACATGTATATTATCGTCCGTTATTCTGAGCTTATTTACCCATGAAATGGGGATACTTACTTCCTTCCATAAAGTCAAGTAAGATAATCAAATGTAAGTGCTTTATAAGATGTTAATTATAATGACAGAATTAGAGTACTGAATCTCCCTTTAATAATTGAGCAACTATCAGTATTTTAAAGCAATCATTTCAAACTTAATTCATTTTTTACTTCCTCAATATCTGTTTCTCATGTTGTAGATTTCATATTAGCAATAGTACAAAGTTCATCTAATTACATAGACAGGTATCTGGAAAATTTACTATTATAAATTCCTTTTGCTCACCCTGAATATTCTATATCTTACTAAATTCTCTAAATCCTATTTGTTTTACATGCAAAGTATTCCCAGAATATCCTCTCCCATTAAGACGTTTCTAATCCTGGCCTAAAGTATTATTTTTTTACATTTGTTCTTTCTGCAGTCTTTCCTCATCTCCACCTCCACCTCCATCACCACCCTTTATCATCAAATAATCCTGTACTCTGCTACCAGGGTGATCATCTGAAACAAGAAAGAGTCTGTGTGAAATGTTGTCCATTGCTTGCAATGTAAAAGTCAAGCTCCTTAGCAAATCCTACAGAGTTTTATGGTCTAGGACCTCATTTTTTCTTGTACTCATCTTTATATCCTTTGCTCCAGTCTTACTTGGTTCATGGAGTTCTAGGATTTGTCACTCTTATTCATAGTTCCATGATTTTTCTATGATCAGTGATCGTCAGGATACAGAATGCCATTTGCTAGACCTCTGTTCTGCAAGATTCTCAAAGTTACACTAGAAAATAAAATCATCACTTGGATACTGCAATTTATCCTACTTGTACTTCAAAAACAATCTCATACCTGTAATTCGAAATTCAGATCCTACTTTAATTAGAGAAATGCAAATTAGTTCCACTTCTTTTCTAGGTACTGTGTTGGAGTCTGGTGGGAAAGAGGAGGGAAATATAGTCTCTGTCCCTCAAAGAAACCACATATGAATAAGAAATAGAAATGTTTACAATGAATTGCAACACAAAAAGTGATATATGTTTAAAGAGCAATTTAAAAAGAAATTGAAAATCCATGAAAATCCAAGGCATAAGTGTTAGAGAAGAAAAATTGTGCTTTCTAATGAATATTATTTCTTTGACTCTTGGATCTTAACAACATAGTCAACTAAATAATCTCAAAATCAAAATATAAATGCTATATATAAGCATATATCAATTTATAATAGCACAAATACACTGCATGTATATCAAATATGTACTGCACAGATATTATAAATTTTATATAAATATATATGTATAAACTACATTGAGGTTTTACCATAACAATTTCTTTAGAAAGTATTGTAATAAGGAGCTATCTTAAGAGATATAAATCTATCCATCAAATATAGCCAGCTTGCAAGAAATAAAGGGAAATTGGCAAGCATTTAATATACTTCTGAACAGATTTTTATATATAAAGGCTACAAATAAAATAAACATGTGATAATCTAGACAATGTTATGCAGATGCACACTTCCTACTAGCTAAATTACTTCTGGCAAGCAAAATGATTGGCGACATATTACCATAAGAATTGGTCGTAAGCATTCATTACCTTTAGAACTAACGTGAAATGATGGCAGCAGAGTGCCATGTGTTATAGTATATGGTCTGACAATACAGATACAGCACAACTATCAGACATTCAGAGATGATGGTGAGAGCGCATAAAATTTAGAATGAGCTTTTGATTGCTTCATGGCTACTAACTGGGAATAAAAGTGTATTAAAACAAATAGATGCTTGAAGACATGAAGAAGAGAGTAAAGATTATAAACTAAGTTTAATGAATCCTGTACTAAAGAATAATAGACAAAACTGAAAAGAGAGGGGCCCAAGGTTACTATATAAAAATATTAACACAAAGATAATCATAAGAATAAAAATTAAAACCTCTCTATAAAAAAGACAGCACAATAAAATGGAACACTGTGAAAATCTGTATATAATAGCTGCACATGTCATATAACTTTTAAAATGTGATTAAAAAATCAAATATATTAATACATGCAAATGGATGTAACTTGCCTATTAAAATACCAGTGTTTTCAGATTGACAGATGAAGGAAAATCTAATACTTTTCTATATTTAAGAGGTACATTAAAAATAATGAGATTTAGAATGGTTGACAGTAAAAAAATGGACAAATTATACCAAGAAAAAATATAAATTAAAAATGACAAACAATGCAACAACATATACCAAAGAGAAACTACAGGAAATGCTAGAAAGAAATAAAAAGAAATACATTAATAACAAGAGACTTTAATTCATTTTTTAAAATCCAAGACAGATTATATATTCAAAATGCATAAAAGACCAATAAAGCATAATCCATAAAATACAATTTATAAATCTATTTTTAATTTTGAACTACAATAATAGAGAATATAATTTATTTTCAAGTGAATATGAAACATTCATAAAATTTACCATATATGTGGTGACAAACAAATCTCAAGAATTTCTAAAGAAAAGATATATTACAAAAGTGATCACTAACTGAAATTTAATAAAACTAGAAATTAATAACAAAACCAGAAAAAAGACACTCTTACCTGGAAAATATAAAACATGTCATTAATTAACTATTTTGTCAAAGAGGAATACAAAATAAAATTATACATTTTATTGAAAAAATATTAACAAAAGTATAATATTATGGGCAAACAAATCAAATATTAGATTTTAAAAATACAAGTAATGCAAACACTACAAACACCAAAAGAAAGAACAGCAAAGTAAACCAAGATAAGCAGAAAAAAAGGTCAGAAGATAGAAATCAACAATGACAAAAGCTGAAACCAAAAAGTTTGTAAAGCACAACACAGAATGTAATAAATGAAAAACTACTAACAGAAATCAAATAAAATATATAACAAAAGACCTCATTTGCAAAAGCATAAATAGAGGAAGATACCTAGGCATAAAGTTAACAAAGAATATATGAGCTAAACTATAAAAATAATGCTAAAATACCAGAGGTAGATCTGAACAAATGGAGACTCATACTAAGTTCTTAAGTCAAAAGACTCAAAATCACAAAGATGTCAGGTCTCCTTAAATCAAATTATAAACAAGCTGGTTATAAAGTTCATTTGAAACAATGAAAGCTAGCAGAGCCAGGAAAAGTCTGAGAAAAGTAGAAAGAAGAGCCCTAACAGATCTTATATATATATATTCCAATATGTTTTATTTTTTAATTTCAAAATATTAATTAAGGAGGTACAAGTGTTTTTGTTACATGGATACCTTGAATAATGCATAAGTCAGGACTTTTAGTGTGTCAATCACCAGAATTGTGTCATTGTACCCAATAGGTCAGTTTTTATCCTACACTCCCTCTCCCACCCTCCTCCTTTCTTGATTTCTCGTGTCCTTTATATTGCTTTGTGACCGCGTGTTTAGTTCCCAGTTATTAGTGAGAATATAGAGTGTTTGCTTTTCCATTCCTGAGATAATTCACTTAGGATAATGGTCTCCAGTTCCATCCAGATTGTTGCAAATGACATTATTACCTTCCTTTTTATGGCTGGGTAGTACTCCATGGTATATATACACATTTTCTTTATCCACTCTTCAACTGATGGGCACATAGGTTGATTCCACATCTTTGCAATTGTGAATTGTCCTGCAATAAACATTCCAGTGTCGGTGTCTTTTTGATACAGTGACTTCTTTCCCTTTGGGTAGATACCTAGCAGTGGGATTGCTGGGTTGAATGGTAGGTCTACATTTATTTGTTTAAGGAATCTTCCATACTGTTTTCCATAGAGCTTGTACTAATTTGCAGTCCCACCACAGTGCATAAGCCTTCTTATCATGGAACTATTTTGGGGTCTGCACATAACCCCCAGTGGGAACATTAATGTAGAGGCATCCCTGTCTCCAGCAGTGCTTCTCTTCTGCAGATCAGCTGTGCCCCTCACCCCCATCCTATTCTCTCATCTTCTCCATTGACACCACCACCAGCAGCCTGCTGAGTTTGCAAACCCTCCTGGCAAGGTCCCTTTTATAATTAACTTAGGCCAACCCTATCCATATGCTCTGCCCAGAAAACCCACAGCCTCGACTCTGTTCCTTGTGCAGTCATCTCTTCACTCTGCTACCAGGTTAATTCTTATGGCTTCTCACCCTTTAGATTTCATAGAGACCATTCTATTAAATCTACCATGCTTCAATGAGTATGTTTTATACTCTATGAGTGGTTTTCTAGAAGCCCTTTACCTATATGAAGGAAAAGAAAAATGCTGCTGTTCTTTAATAACTTGCTCCTAAGAAATCCTTCCTTCTTGATCTATTCAATATCAATCCTTTTATTGGATTAAAGCTGGAAAAATCAGTTTGTAGCAACCTTCTTTGCCAATATTATACAAGTCTAGCACCTCACTTTGGAATGCAAGAGGAAATACTTGCCACCTACTCTTTTTGTTATTCCTCAGCCTTTCTGGGCCACAGCCAAAAACTGAGATAGAAAGAATTCCATTGTAACATACTGATACATTCATTTTTTTAAAATTCCTATAACATTTTAAGAAGGAAGTATTATGATCCCCATTTTATTAGTATATTTTCAGAGAGATAAAATGATTTCCCTGAGATTAACTAGCTATAAATATATGACAGGTTTACTCCAAGTCCAATGACTTTCCACTTAAATAAGCTATTTCTTATAAAGAAACTAAAGCTCTGTGTGAATAAGATGCTTGTCAATGGCCAGAAACAGTGAGGTTCACTTAAAATATATGCATTAAATAAATACTTTTAGAATTTCCATACCAATGATATATGAGTTTCTAGCCTAAGCTAGACATAGTTTTGGGCGAAAGTTGAGAATAGCAGTACAGGGTTCAATTTGTCAGATATGATTGCCCTTCCTGATGACAGCCCTAAGACAAAAATTGTAACATTTTATTTCCTTTTCTAATTCATTGTGAAGAAGTGCCACAGACCTAGGCCAACCTAGGCATCTCATGGTTTTGCTGTTTCTTTCCAGCTCTTATTTGGTAGTTCAGAATGGGGTCCATTTCAGATGTGAGACACAGAAAAGGGATTCATTGTGGTTCCCTTTTCCATATGCTTCCTTCTTCTTAGTTAAAAAGCTTGGCCATACAATGGGAAATGCACTGGAGCGTAATGATACTGGGGCATTCTTGCCAATGACTGCTCTATATTGCATGCCTCTTCTCACTGTTAGGGCAGAAAGCCTAGTAGGTGCTCACGGTGCAGGTGGAGAAAGATTTCTCATGCAGAGATTAATTTATAAAACTTAAGTAAAAAAGTTTATTTTATCCTTCTTAGAGGAGAGAGACAATGGGGGTGGTGGCAGAGGTGGGAAGAGAGCAGGGAGATGGCATGGCATCCCAAAGAGAAGGAGATACCAGCAGGGAGGCCAAGTGGCTCAGTGATTTTAAGGGGGACAAAGAGAAAATAAAATAGTGATGGCTGTCAGTTGTTAACAAAAACAGCAGGTAGATAGCAGAAACTGCAAGGATGTCAGTCTAAGAGTTGGTTTCCTGCCTTTCCTTGGAGAAGGGATTATCATAGGAGATGTGACTCTGTCCTCCAGTGATGGTTGAGGCTGTAGCTTGTTCTTCTGCTGTTTACTTAGGAACTCTGTAAGAGAAGATTCTCAAAAAAGAAAGAGAGAGATTTATATCTCTTTTCCATCCATTCAGCTCTTTCTAAAAGTTGTACAAAGCAGAACTCCTGCAGGGTACCTGTTTGTCAGAGAACTCATAGGATTGAACTTTAACTGTTCCTGGGGAAATCGTGGGATTAGGTCTTTTCCTGTTACTTTTGCAAGGCCAACCCTTTCACTCACCTCAGTGCAAAGCCACAGAATGAGACAGTCCTTTTGCTTTTTCTCTCTACTCTAATTTATATATGAAGTTTCAAAACTTTCCCTCCAAAGGGATTTTACTTAATTCCATGCGTAGGCTTTGTGATGTTCATTACCCAATTCACCCCCCAAAAAGAAAATTCTACATTTCAAAGACATATTTGTATAAATCCATTTGCTGGATAGAAGTTTTAAAAGTTTCATTAGATCCTCAAGAAGATTCTGGAGCCAGGCAAATGGATATCCCCTCTGCCTTGTGCTAAAACTCTGCAGCAGTTTCCAAATTAAACATGCCCGGGTTACTTTACAGTCACTTAAACCTTATTATTTTATTCTGGTGCTCACGGTTTCTTTCTGAATGCCTGTTCATATGGCCCATTCCTTGAGAGAATATGTCAGAAACTGACATTATTCCTAGTCAGCACTATCATCATAAATTTAATAGAACCTGTTTAACATTGAATTACCACGTTTTAGATAGAATTCCAAAAATCAAAAGTATATTTTCTGACAAGTGAAGTAGTGCTTTCTTTCATCATCCTAAATTTATCCCATTTATTAGGAGGAAACCACCTCTTTCCCCTTTCCATGTGAAAGAACTTCTGTTAGGGAAAGACCAGCCTTTTGCCCCAGCCTTTACTAACTCCTTCCCAGGGGAGGAGTAGCCATTTACCTGATGAGTGGGTTTGGGAGGAGTAGTTAAGCATGTTCAGCTCATCCCCTTCCTTCCTTTTGTTATTAGATAACAATGACTAGTCATGTAAATCTGTCTAATCCAGGGAGAAAACTACAGGAAGCCCTTTGAAATGCAGATATAAAGCCATATTCTACATTCAGCATGATCAATAATAAAAATGGCATTTTGGGTACTATGCATTGATCACTCATATCTTATTCTCTATTGTTTCTGAATGTGAACTTGGGGAAAAAGGAAGCTTTATATATTATTGGTCCCTTAAAACCACAGCATCACTCAGATTTAATGTGGTCCTTCATCCTAACATTCTGAAATTTGAATTTTAGAGTCTGATTGTTTTAAATTTAAATATGGTTCTGTGGACTTTGAGTATTTTCTTTCTCATCCTTTGCAGGGCCTTGCTGAGTCCTTCATTTTCATCTGTCCTCACACATCAGACCTTCCAAGCTTATATAGTGATGTATCTGTCCTGCCATAGCCATTTCTTAATTTTGTACCTTAATTTTAAATTGTAGTAACTAAGATCGCAAGATTCAGGGATTACCATTTGTTTTATTATTTTCATATGCTCCCTTAATTTTTCCTATGTTTCCTAAGTTTTTCCCAGAACTCCCAAATTGGTGTGATCTCTTCTCTCATGGAATCTCACAGCACTTTGATTCTCATGTAGTAATAGAGATCTATTGCCATGTAACAAATGACTAAAACTGAGCGGCTTAAGACAACAATAAACATTTTTGTTCTCACACAGTTTTGGTGCATCAGAAATCCAGAAAAGGCTTGATTGGGTTCTTCCCACTCAAGGTCTCTTCCAAGGTTAACAGTGAAGATGTTGGCCAGAGCTTCAGTCATCTGAAGGTTATACTGAGGCTGAAGTATGAACTTCCAAAGTGGCCCACTCACTTGGCTGAAGTCAGAAGGTCTCAGTTCCTCACTGGCTGTTGGCAGGAGGCCTTAGTTCTTTGCTATGTAAATCTCTCTACAGGGCTGTTAGAGGATACTTAGGAAACGGCAGCTGGCTTCTCCCAGAGTGAGTGATCCAACAAAACAATGCAAAAGCTGCAATAGCTGTTAGTACTTCAATTAGTGTCATTTCCACGATACCTTATTGGTTACAAAAATCAGCCATATCCAATGTGGAAGGAGACTGACTACATAATAGTAGGATTATTGGGGGCTATCCTGAAATCTGGTTAATGCACTCACATAACATAAGCTTTATACTATAATAATTTATTCCCCTGTTTCACTTAATCTAAATTACCACACCATTTAAAAGAACATCCTTTGTTAGCTATTACTTACTATATCCTCCCTTTTTGGATAGTACTCAGTGTTGATGGAGCTATATGACTTCTTGAAGGGGCCTAGCATTTTATTGCCCCTTTAAGATGTAGCAGCAAATCTGACTATCATTTTTAAGGAACATTCTCTATACTCTGATTCCAAGTTTCTTTAGAACTCAAAACCATAAACTGGATTAGTGAAAGTTGTTGTGTTCTAACAACTGAGGGGAAAAAAGTTTTAAGGTACACATTAAATACCTATTGAGTATAATGAAAGAACATTTACACATGAAATTAATGGAGTGCTCACCCACAAAATAAGCCTTCCAAATTTTAAAGGCATTGTTATCATACTTACCATGTTCTCAAACCATGATGTGTTTAAATAAATAACAAAAGGAAAACCAAAAAAGAAGGTGCAATTCTCAACTTGTTTAATGAGAATACTTTTATCTAAATATCAAAATTATATATGGAGATAACAAGAAAAGAAAATTATAGGACCACCTCATAAATCACTATAGATGCAAAATTCCTACAAAATTACCAAAATAAATCCAGTAATGTATTAAAAAGATGATTTAAAAACTAAGTTATCTGTAATCAGCACTGCCACGCCAGTTTTCTTTTGGCGTCCATTTGCTTCAAATATTGTTCTCCACCCCTTTACCTTTAGTCTAACAGCCTCCTTGCAGGTTAGATGTGTTTCCTGAAGGCAGCAGATACTTGGCTTGTAT
>VBSM01000272.1:43584068-43599649 GCA_008086735.1 Cheirogaleus medius
AAAGCGATACAAGTAGATCTACCATTTGATCCAGCACTTCCACTACTGGGCATCTACCCAAAAGATCAAATGACAGTCTACAACAGGGACACCTGCACTCGAATGTTTATAGCAGCACAGTTCACAATTGCAAGGTTGTGAAAACAACCCAGGTGCCCATCAATACATGAATGGATTAACAAAATGTGGTATATGTATACCATGGAGTACTATTCAGCTTTAAGAAACAATGGTGATATAGCACCTCTTGTATATTCCTGGATACAGCTGGAACCCATTCTACTAAGTGAAGTATCTCAAGACTGGAAAAACAAGCACCACATGTACTCACCAGCAAATTGGTATTAACAGATCAACACCTAAGTGGACATGTAGGAATAACATTTGTCGGGTGTTGGGCAGGTGGGAGGGGGGAGGAGGGGATGGGTATATACAAACATAATGAGTGAGATGTGCAACATTTGGGGGATGGTCATGCTTGAGGCTCTGCCTCGGGGCGGGGAGCATGGGCAATATATGTAACAGTAATATTTGTACCCTCATAATATGCTGAAATAAATAATAATAATAATAATAATGTATTATAGACTTAAAAAAGATGATACAGCATTATCATGTTGGGTTTATCATGAAAATACCATATAAAATTGATTTACTTTAGAAAATCAATTAGTGGAATTAACATGTTGAAGACATAAATCACATTATCCCTATAGATGCAGAAATAACATTCAACAAAGTTAAACAGTTCTTCATGACTGAAATCACCAGTAAATTAATAGCAGAAGTAAACTTTTTAAATCAAGTATGGGACACTATAAAAATCACCTACAACACATATTCTTGAGTGATACCATTTATAACAACAATAAATTCAACAAACTATAAAACATCTTTATGGAGAAAATTATAAACATTTTATCTGAAGACATTAAAAACAACCTAAATAAATGATTTTTGATAGTAAGACTCAGTATTATAAAGATGTCAATTCTCTTCTAAGTGACTTATACCTTAGATTCAGTATGATTCCAGTCAAAACTACGATAGAGATAGGGGCAGAGCAAGGTGGCCAAATAGAAAACTCCAGCAGTTGTCCCTCCATGTGAACACTTAATTTAACAGCTATCCACATAAGCAAGCACCTTCAGAAAAAACAAAAATCAGGTGAGAGATCATACTACCTGGTTTTAACATTATATCAAGGAAAGAGGCACTGCAGAGGACAGAAAAGACAGTCTTGCATTGCCTGTGCCACCCCTCCCACATGCCCCAGCAGTGCCGTGACAGCATGTCACATGGAGAGAGAATCTGTGTGCCTGGGGGAGGGACAGTGAAGTGATTGTGGGGCTTTGCATTGAAACTCAGGGCAACCCTGACACGGGAACACAGCACAGGGCAGAATTCTGCTGGCTCCCATGGAGGGAGCATTTTGAGCAGACTGGCCAGAGAGAAATGCTCAAACCTGAAACCTGACTTCCAGCTAGCCATCAGCTGACTAAAAGCAGCTGGGGCCTGGATAAAATTCATAAGGCAGTCAGGCCACAAAGGCTGCAGTCCTTGGACAATTCTTGGGACTGTACTGGTTCGGAGTCAGTGGATTGGGGTGCACATGACCCAGTGAGACCCCAGCAGCTGTGGCCAAGCCAGTGCTTGTGTCACCCCTCCCCCAACTATAAACAGCATGGCTCTGGGTGAGTCTTCTTCCACTTGGGGAAAGAAAGGGGAAGAGCTCAGTGGATTCTATTTTACAACTTGGTACGAGCTCAGCCACAGTAAAGTACCAAGCAGACTTTTGAGTCCCTTGAGTCCATGGCTTAGTTCCTGGATGCCATTCTGGACACCCTGGGCCAGAAGGAAACATGCTGCGTTTGAAGGGAAGGACCCAATCCTGGCAGGATTCACTACTTGTTGACTAAAGAGGCCTTGGGCTTTGAATAAATATCAGAGGTAGGCAGGCAAAAGTCACCATGGGGTTTGGGTGAGACTGGGCTGGGTTTAGGTATGACCTGCTGCACTGGTGGCCATGAGGGAGTGCCCATGTCACTCCTCCCCCAACTCCAGCAGCCCAGCACAAAGAGTGAGGGAAGAGAGTGAGAGACTTTGTCTGGTAATCCAGGAAATTCTCCTGTATCTTACTCAAGTCCACCAAAGCAGTACGCAAAAAGTCTGCAAGAATCACAGTATTACTGGGTTGGGGAAACCCTAGCGCTGATATGGCTGCAGTGATCAAAGACTTAGACCGCAACACTCAGTTCTCTTTGAATATCTGGAAATCCTTCTCAAGAAGAACAGGTTCAAACAAGCCCAGACTGTGAATATTAAACTAAATACCTAAACCTTCAGTGCTCACACATCAACAAATATCAAGAACATCCAGGAAGACATGACCTCACAAAATGAACTGAATAAGGTATCAGTGACCAATCCTGGAGTGATGGAGATAGGTGACTTTTCAAAAACAAAGAATTCAAAATAGCTGTCCTGAAGAAGCTCAATGAACTTCAAGACAGCACAATGAAGGAATTCAGAAGCCTATCAGAAAAATTTCATAAGGAGTTTGAAATAATAAACAAAAAAGTCAAGCAGAAATTCTAGAGCTTAAGAATTCAATTGACAAACTGAGAAATACATCAGAATCTCTCAGCAGCAGAATTGACCAAGTGGAATAAAGAATTAGTGAGCTCAAAAACAGGCTATATGAGAATACACAGTCAAAAGGAAAAAAGAGAAAATAAGAATGAAGCATGCCTATAAGATCTAGAAAATAGCCTCAAAAAAGAAAATCTACAAATTATTGACCTTAAAGAGGAGATAGGGAGAGATTGGGGTAGAAATTTTATTAAAAGAAATAATAGCAGAGACCTTTCTAAACCTAGAGAAAGCTATCAATATTTAGGTACAAGAAGGTCAAGAACACCAAGCAGATTTAACCCAAACAAGACTACCTTAAGGTATTTAATACTCAAGCTCTCAGGAGTTGTGTATAAAGAAAAGGTTCTAAGGGAAGGAAGAAAAAAGAAAAAAATAACATATAAAGGAGCTCTAGTGGAAACCTTTACAACTCAACAGAGAGTGGCATGACATACACAAAATGTTGAAGGAAAAAAACCTTAACCCTAGAATATTATATCCTGCAAAAAGATCCTTCAAACATGAAGGAAAAATAAGGACTTTTCCATACAAACAAAAGCTGAGGGATTTCATCAACACTAGACCTGCACTCCAATGTTTATTACAGCACTATTCACAATAGTCAAAATATGAAATCAACCTACATGTCCATCAGTGGAAAAATAGATAAAAAATTGTAGTACTTATACACAATGGAATATTATATAGTCTCAAAAAAGAATGAAATCATGCCATTTGCAACAACATGGATGGAATTGGAGAACATTATATGTTAAGTGAAAATGAGCCAAGCACAGAAATAAAAATTTCACATGTTCTCACTCATGTGTGAGAGCTAAATATTAAAAACAATTGATCTCATAGAAACAGAGAGTAGAATGATGATTACCAGAGGCTGGCAAGGGTAGCAAGGAGGAGGAGATAAAGCAGGGATGGTTAAGGGGTTCAAAATATTATTAGATAGTCAGACAAAATGGACAATATTTGATAGCACAACAAAGTGACCATAATCACAATAAGTTAGGGCATACTTTAAAATAATTAGAAGAGTGGAATTGGGATGTTCCTAATACAAAGAAATGCTAACTGCTTGAAGTGATGGATACCCCAATTCCCCTGATTTGATTAATTCACATTATATGCCTGTATCAAAACATCACATGTACTTTATAAAGATATACAACTATTATGTACCCATAATAATTAAAAATAATATATATATTAGAATAAATCTGTAACAGGATTTTCCATGGAACTTGATTAGCTGAATCTAAAATTTATAAATAATTAAATATGAATGTTTTAAAAAAGAAACATGATCTTTCCTTATTTCAAAATAAACATCAATTTCTAAGTATGAAAACTTAAATATGAGTGGCAAAACTACAAAAAATATTTTAAAATAACATAGGAGAATATCTTCATAATATTTGGGTAGACACAATTTATTAAATGAGATGCAAAAATATGGGTAAATTCTAAAACAACATCAAAGACTTCCATAAAAAACACAGTAAAGAAAGATGGAAGAAGTTATTTGAATATATACATAAAACTGACAAAGTCCAGAATATTCAAAGCCCTCCTGCCAATCAATATTTAAAAGAAAAACTAATCAATAAAAAAATAGGCAACAGATTTAAACAGGCACTTCCAAAAGAAGAAATACAAGTCGACAATAAACACATGAAAAGGTGAGCAACTGCTTTGGTATTCAGGGAAAATAAATTAAAACCACAATGAGATATGATTACTGTGTATCAGTTTGGCAAAATTAAAAGTCCCACAATACAAGGGGTGGCATAGATTTGAAATAATAAGAACTGTCATACATTGCTATTGGGAATATAAATTTGTACAACTTTGGAAAATAGTCTGAAGCTATGTAATAAAATTAACTATAGGCATAGCTAGCTGTCCTACATGAAAATATAGTGTAGAGAAATTAAATGAGTACCAAAGGCATGCATAAGAAAATTTTCAGCTGAATAGTGAATAACAACAACAAAAAGGAAATACCTCAAATTTCCATCCACAGTAGAATGGATAAACAAACTTTTGTATATCCATGCAATGGAATATTACACAGCCATTAAAAAGGGTACTACAGCTCCGTATGTCAACATGGACAAATCTCAAAACACATATTTGCTGAAAGAATTAGAGAAAAATTCACAGATGATTTGTTTTATTTTTTTCAGCTTTATTGAGGTTGATTCAGAAACAAAAATTGTACATATTAAATGTATACAACACAAAGTTTTAATATATGTAAACATTGTGAAATGATTACCAAAATCATATCTCCATCACCTCACAATTACCTTTTATGGTGGTAAAAACAATTGAGATCTGCTCTCTTAGTGCAGTTCAAGTATACATTATTAACATGATAAATCATATTAATAAGAATGTTAATATTATTATTAACTATAGTCACCAAGGTATATATTTAATCTCCAGTACGGAATTCTTTTTAAGTAAAATTCTACAGGTGTCTAAATTAAATAACAGATTTTTAAGGAATATATACATGGATTATAATATAATAAGAAACATCAAAGGGAAAATTAGACCAAAATTTAGTCTGCAGATTACCTCTGGGACTGAGCTATGAGAGGATGCGGTTTTGGAGGGGGAAGAGTGGGATGTGTAGAGTGCTGGTGATGCTCTATTTCTTATGCTGGTTCTGGCACTAGGGATGTTCATTTCTGTCTTCTTTAAATTGAGCATAGATAAATTTATAGACTGTTCATATGTGTAAAGTGATTCTCAATAAAAAGTTTAAATACAATTTTTCTAGCTGCTCTTTTAGAATGTAAAATACCTTTAGAAGTGGACTTATCCAAGAATATAAATGTTAAAGAAAATCCTATTTCAAACAAAAAGTCTATAGTTTATTGTAAAGATTAAAGTTCTGTTCAAAATGAACAATCCAATCATTCTATGTATTTAGTTTGATAGATATTCTGTGTCTTTAAACTACTTACAGAGTATCTTAGAATGATAAAGGTGGATTATTTTAAATGCATATATGATACAAACCATGTCATACCATTATTTTGTCACAAGAGGGACTAGATAGTCAAAAATTACTGCTTTGCCTTTTGGCCTTAAGTACATTTCTCTACCTAATGTTTATTTTTTACACACTACATTCAGTGCATGTGTTCTAGAGTGTAGTACTAGTATATACATTCATGTCAGCAAAAATGTTAAAATAGCTACTAGTTTGCTATTTTACTTCTCAATGGATATAGATTGTATAGAAATTATTTAACTTACTGAACTATTATGTTTTTTGTTTATGTGCTTTATGAAAATAATTGTTTTCATTCTGCATTAGTTCTAAACATTTAAAACACTGAATGCATTTTATTTGTATTTGTTTTATTTATTTTTTCTTATTTGATTTCTAAATACCTGTGAGCATTTGCAACCAGTTCCAATTTTGATAAAATGAATCAAAGTAATTATAGACATATTGCTAAAATAACATGCACAATCTAAGGCTCTATCACCTTGGGGTAGTTGATACAAACTACTTGACCAGTAGTTTTCATTCAAAGTCTGCTCTGAGCAACCTAACATGTTTCTGGAAGTTCTTCCAGAAGCCACTATATATGAAAAAATGAGGGTACTTTTTTACTAGGACAATTCTTCACTTAACTTTTTAGATATTGCTCTCTTTCATAAAGCTTTTATTTGTGGAAATATTAATAGTAAGCTACAAATAGTTTGAAAACCATTGGACTAGACTGGTAGGAAACAATAGTATCAGTTAAAATGTGTAAAATGTTTTCATGTGTGCTACCTCATTAGCTCTTTTCAACGTAAAATGTGAACTCTGAGAGGTAATATATGTCTTATTCAGCACTATATCCCTAGTGAAGAGAATGAACACGTATAGTTATCACAAAAGAATCAAATATTAATTAACAAATAAGTATGTTAAATGAATAAACAGCTCCAAAAGATAGGCACAGCAAGTATTCTCTGAGTTCTATCAAAAGGGAAAGAGTAGTTACAATAACAGACTTTCCAGGGCTATACTATAAGCAAGTAAAAGAATCAAGAGCCCAAGTCCTCCATCTCCTAGTTCCTAATACTTTTTGGATCAAATCTGGGTAAAAGAAGGAAAGGAGAAAATGGGGAAAGAGAGAAGGAAGGAAGAAAGGAAGGAAGGAAGGAAGGATGGAAGGGAGGAAGGGAGGGAGGGAAGGAGGGAGGGAGGGAGGGAGGGAGGGAGGGGAGTTTGCTTGCCACTATACTACAGCTGCTTCTCATTTGCCTGAGCAGAGAAAGATCAACTGTGGTAAAGCAAGAAAGAAAAATGCTACTTTCATTTATTTTACCTTCATCTTTGAAAAGATTAATTGGTAGTAGGGAACAATAAATTTTCTGTTTTAATCATACTTCTCTTTAAAAGAAGTAAAAGGATTATTTTTTCATGACAACATTTACTCTTAAGCTTTGAGAGATCAGCACGCATGTCATATGACTCCTTTTCCCAGCTGCTATTTCCTTCCCATTCTCACAAGTTCTTTAAATACCTGAAAGGGGTTGGTTTTTCACTTCCTCTCATTCAAGTTGTTAGCAGAATTTAGTGCCTTACAATTGTATGACTGAGGTCCCATTTGTTTCTAGAACTTCTAGAGGCAACAGCATTCCTTGATAAATAACCCTTTCCTCCACCTTCAAAGCCAGTGATAGTGGTGAAGTTCTCAGATTGATGTTCTTGTCTGACTCTTCTTCAGTCATCATCTACTTTTGCAGACTCCACTGACTAGTTTTGGCCCACCCAGATAATCCAGTATCATGTTTCCAGTTCAAGGTCCTTAACTTTATTTCTATCTGCAAAATTGTTTTTGCTATGTAAAGTGACATACTTATGGATTCTGGGGATTATGAAGTAGACATCTTTGGAAAGCCATTATTCTGACTACCACAAGAAAAATAACCATTTAAAGTTAGAGTCTATAAATTTACTTATGTAATATTATAAAGATAATTAAAAATGTAAAGGAGACAATTTTTCTTTTTCTTTCAATAGCCATTATTTATAATTATATCAAACCATGACTGATATGCATAGTTTCTTATGACTCTTGACCATGAATTTTATGCTAATTTTACAAATAGAATGTTTATAAATAGTATGTTTCCCAATTGGTTATCAAGTTGAAAAATATGTAGTCAATTTGTTATCCAGAAATCTAGAAGTATAAACAATAGATATCACCTACAAGGATATGTATTTCAGAAATCTGAAGAAGGGAGGCAGGCGTGTGGATAGGGTAGGGATAAGCATTAAATTTTTTTTTCCTAGATTTTTCCTAACTAAGTAACTGATCAAATTGTTGTCTAGGAGACAAAGTCTTATAAAGATCACACAAATAGTCAAAGCAGATAATAAAACCAAGAGCTATCCTAGAAAGGAAGATGGATGTGAATCAACAGAAAAGAAAGTTGAATAAGAATAGAAACGTAACATGGCCCTATTCCTATACTATCACTTGAGGATAAGCACCATGTCAGGTTCCATGTCTCTTTTATCATTCTTGTATATACATTACTAAGCACAGCACTTGGCATATAGAAGACACTAAGTAAATATTGATTGTCTTCAAGTTATTTTAATTAGAATTAATCAATGTTTATAGATTTTTATGTGCAAGGTACTGCAATAAAAATCTCTCATTTCCATTGTCTATACTTTTCAGAGCCTTTTAATACATTATTTACTTAATAGTAATATCAAGAATACTAATAAGACCTGGTAGTTAAGGTAAAAACTTGACATCAGTAAAAATGAAAGATTTTTCCTCTAGTATTTGCATGAAATAATTATCAGTGAGAGTAGTCAGTTACAGGTTTTTGAAGTCAAAGACTATTTCTAATTCATCTCTCCCAAGGCAGACACAAAAAGAACCTCATGCATAGTAAATATACTGTAAATTATAATAAGAAAACAATCATTCTGTGAAGGAGTAAATTTTTTAAAAAAAGAAAAACAATTGAACGACAATAAGAAAAAAAACTCTGTAATTTTCATTCATTTTTAATGTTTAAATTATGTAGTATAGATTAATAATATAATGCGAGTAAATAGAAAAGCACTAAAGAAGCTATGAAAATGTTCTGAAACAAATTGGTTTTTAACTCTTTAAGCTCCTGAAAATTAAGTTGTCTTGTAAGGTGCTAAGTTTACCCACACCACTGAGATTTTCAAGCAATGAATTGTACGTATCTTTACTGGTCACAAAATGGAAGTAGAAATCCTCACATTTGGTGGGAGAATAACCTTTAAGATTCTTTCTCATTCCAAAAGTATTATGACTGATGGTAACGTTGTTTCTTGATCTGGGAGCTTGCATTTGTAGTCTGTACATGTCTGATATTGTCACATGCCCTCCTTGCTGTCCTCTTTTCTGCACGTATAAGTCAACAAAAAGCCTAGCATATCTGTAAGCCAATTACTTTTAGCTTTGCGATAAGTAACTTACTTACATAGGCTTCTTAGCTTCTCTTGCCTGTCTCTTTCTTCATTAGGAAGATACACTTCTCTTAACTCCAATGCCAGTGAAAGTTACACACTCAAAGTTCTGGGACCTGTCCTGTTGGTATTTTGGTTTGACAGAACTAAGTGATGATGATAATAATAAATCAAATAAAAATATTTCTAAAATGGTTTTTATTTTTAAAGGGGTAATTTATAGAAAATATAAACTAGAAGGTACATTATGCCTCTGGTGGCTCTCTGTGGAATTTGTAAATTTGATTTTAATAATAATGAAGTTATTTGTTTCCGAACAATATTCAACATAGAGAATGTATAAGCAGACACAGACCAGCACATACAAAGCTTCTCGGGGTGAAGTCTAAGTGAAGACATGGAAGGCACACTTACTCTGCATTCAGATTTAGCATCAGTACTCTCTCCTCTCCCAACATTATCCTTTCTCGGAAAAACCCCTTTCTGAAGCAGATGTTGGGGGGGAGAAAAAAAACCTTGACTTAGTCTAATCTTCCTCAATTAACAGAAAAACAAAATCTGAAGCAGGGAAGGGATTTTCCCTAACTAAAGCACTTAGTTGGCAGATTGGTATGCTGACAAGACCTGACTTTTCATGTGGTCTATCTGAATTTAGATAAGTTAACTTCCTTAAGCCTCAGTTTCCTCATATGTAAATTGGAGGTAGTAATACCTAACCTACTTCTACAGATGTTGAAAATATGAGACAGTGTCTGGCATATAGCAGGTGCTGGTGAATGGTAACCATCATGTTTATTACAACTCTCAAAGAAAACATGAAATAAAAGAACAAAAGTCATGATTGATAACTTGGACTTTAGCTAACAAATGTCCTCCTTGGTTTGTTTCAGGAAAGTAGTGGACCATCCAAAAAAGCGATTTGGTATCCCCATGGATCGGATTGGTAGAAACCGGCTTTCAAACTCAAGAGGCTAATCGATTCCAATTGTGAGTACAATTTAAATAAATAAGGAAGTGTGCAGGCATTTGATTAACGTTTCACAAAGGACTAATCAATACAAATCCTCCTTTTGATTTCTTATCTTATAAATCCACATTTTCAAACTTTTCTATATTCAGTTAGTATAGTATATTAATATTGAATAATTTGAACATTTAAAAAGCAAAAGAATGTCCAAGATCTGCTTTGTCCCCCACAAAATTAGTGATTTAGCTATTTTTATAGACTCCTATTTAATTATTGAATATTAATATGCAAACAAGGGTTAAGATTGTAATTAACATAGTAAATCACCTTCCTAAATATACATTAATGTATAGCAATCCCTGTGCTATGAAGAAGACACATTCCTGTGATACATATCATTTTATTGCCAATAAATACATTACCATGATAACATGGAACATACAGGAGAGAATGATGTAGCAGTTAAAGTATTAGCCGTGAAATCAAAACACCTTATCCAAATCCTGGTTCTGTCACTCATCCATTATCTTTTCTCTGTCAAGATACCTTATTTTTCTGCATTGTATATATATTGATAATAACCTAGTAGTATTATGAAGATTAAATTAGATGTTGTGGTAGTCCAAGAATATATTGGACACACAATCAATGCAAGGAATAACAGTTTATCCTAGAGTTCTGAAAATTTATTCTGTGCTGGGCCCTACACTTAGTGCTTTATATGCATTGCATCATTTAATCATTTTGTTCCATAAAGTAGTACTATTACTATCTCCAATATCTTGAGAAGCAGTATGGTATAAGGGGTAAAGGTGCTAGCTGGGGAGATTAGCCTTCGTGGGTTCAAATACTAGGCCATCTATTGCTAGCTGTGTGAACTGGCTTAAATTCTGAAATCATCCTCTATAAAATTAGAATAATAATTTCTATCACATAGCATTGCCCTGAGTATTACATGAATAGATACATATTACATACTTAAAATAGTACCTAACATATATTAAGTACTTAATAATCATTAGTAATTATTATTATTACACAAATAAGTGAAAGGCTTAGAAATATTAACTTACAATGCCACATAGAGTATAAGTGATGCACATAGAATTAAAATCCAGAAGGCTTAAATCCTGAGTTTATATGCTAAACACTATGTTTAGTCATACATATTATACCTTTTAAACATTAAATAAATGTTTCTTGTATGTGAAATCTAGGTAATATATTTTCTCCCAATAAGGCTTATAGAAGGTGCATCCTCCCTCCCAAACAAATAAGATAACCTGGAACTGCTTTAACAATTTCAGGCTAGAGAAGAGGGAATTCTCCTTTCTGCTTCTCTCAAGATGATCTTCAGATCAGTGACACAGACACCCTCAAAGCATCACGTTAGTCCTGATCTCTTAATTTAAATCTCCCAATTTTATTCCTCATCTTCAAATGCTCTAAAGCCACAATGAGTAGTCAATATTTTACCTTTACTGTCTCATTCTCAGAATAATTTAATTAAAATAAATTTTTCTTTCATGGAGTTGTTGTTTAATAAAGTTCTCAAGTTACTGAATGTCTATAAATACAAGAGGACTTATTGAATACTTCCAAGAACACTGCCTTTTGAAGCACCATTTTCAAAACTAAGATCGAACTTTATTTCTTCATATCTAAAGATAGACAAAGTATCGTCACACTTCAGGGTTGTTAAAATCTGCGACATTATGTCTGAGTAGGAACTAGCTAATCACTATTAAAAACCAGGTAACTCTTTCAATCAGGGCCACAATACTCCGGTTTCTTTATGTATTGAGAATACTATGACACTGAGATTAAAATAATTAAGTTTGACTGGTTTACACACATACCTTTGCCACCCTTGATTATCACCCATTTTAACATTTCTGAATTCAACCAAAACAGAGTTATGATAAACAAATCATACAGGGAACTTGTTTTCATGTGAATTTTCCTATGGAGTCTTAGACCATAGAAACCTCAGACTCTCTTCTAAACTATGAAGAGGGTTGAATTAATACAGTGTTTCCTGAATCACTGTTGGGTTAAATCCAAATTTGTATATTTTGTCCTTCTCTTAGCAAACTTTGTTAAGCATCTTGACCATCACTGTCCTTATTATTAAAATCTGAAGATAGTGGCCAGGCACGGTAGCTCACACCTGTAATCCTAGCACTCTGGGAGGCCAAGGTGAGAGGATCACTCAAGGTCAGGAGTTCGAAACCAGGCTGAGCAAGAGTGAGACCCAGTCTCTACTAAAAATAGAAAGAAATTAATTGGCCAACTAAAATTATATAGAAAAAATTAGCTGGGCATGGTGGTGCATGACTGTAGTCCCAGCTACTCAGGAGGCTGAGGCAGAAGGATTGCTTGAGCCCAGGATTTTGAGGTGGCTGTGAGCTAGGCTGACACTACAGCACTCTAGCCCGGGCAACAGAGTGAGACTCTGTCTCAAAAAGAAAAAAAAAAAAGAGAATATATCACAAAAGAGTAGGTTTAGAGAAGGACTCATCAAATATTTTCTCTTTCCCTTTTGTCAATCATTGTGGGTTCACCTGTTCAACCATTGTTTCCATTTATTAATATTATTTCTCATCACTATCACCAAGATTTCCCAGATGTTTTATACTTCCTCGTGTGGTTTCATGTTTTATTTCATGCATAACAAAACCATGAAATAATAATTTATTTCTAATTTCCAATCAAATTTTCAAAGCTATTTTTGGTAATTTTTTCCTACAGTCACAATATTTCTTTTAATTAAATCGGGGATGTAATATATGCATCATTTAATAGATTATAACTTAAGAATCATTAAATAATGTTCACATAGTCATAGAGCTTAGTGATTCAAGAACATAAACTTTCATTTCATCGAAACCCATTTTTTAAACAATTCCGTAGCTGGAGCTATGAGAGGACATTGATTTGCCCTTAATTTTATAGATTCTTGGGCAGAGCAAGATCTAGGACTCAAGTCTTTGGACTTCTAGGCCAACATTCTCTTCATGACCCAGAAGGTCTTCTTGGTGCTAAATTTTCATTGTTGGATGCTAACTTCACTGGTTATACATTTGTAAAGCAAACAAAAATTGTATTTCAGCCTTTAGTAAAAACTTTCACATCTGTGAGGGTTGATATATTCTCTTTTAGAGCAGGTCAATGTGTGAGTTTTCGTCTTCTGAGTTTCATTTTAAGTCTTCACGCTAAAAGTGAAACTGGTACCTAATTGTGGAAGTTTTGCTTGGTTTGAGGTCAAGTCTAGATACAGCTGCTATGTGCTACCTAGTTTCCACACCAAATGCTAATCTCTTTCCTGATATATGTTTTGGAAAAGGAGATAATCTGATATTTATGCAATGGCTTCTTCAAACCATTAGTATATTTTACCAAAACTTTGAGTTTTTAATAGGCCTTAGTTCTAAGTGACTCAAATCCAAAGAAGTATTTTGTCTAAGGTTTCATAGCTTCTTCTATAGATGACAACTTGTCGGTCTTTGCCATTGAACTCAGGATGACTACTTGATGAAATTAGAAATTTGACCATTAATTGTACTATCACTTGGTGCCACATGCATTAAGACTTTTCTTTCAATAAAGTGAGGCACATGTTTGCTGTTTTATACTGACAATTTTTATTTTAGAGCAATATTAGAACACTATCATTCAAATAAATTAATATAACTCTCGAATACAGCAGGAATATCATGTTTAAATGCCAGTATATGGTTGGATCCTTTTAACATGAGCAAAACATATAAAATTATCTTTATGTTATCACAACAATAAACAGAAAGTAGTAGTCAGTTCTCTTTATCCTTTTGTTTGTCATGGAAGTATCCTTTGAACCAAGATTGAAAACTAAAGCAAAATAAACTATAGTAGGTACCTGAAGAAAAAACTTGTGACAAGGTATTTTATAATTTTTATTAAAAGTTGAGCATAAGTACCTAGATTATATGTTTAAAACATTCTTTTTAATGCATTTTGACCTGAAATTATCATTCTGCATTATTGTATTTGAAATAAAAACATTCCATATAAATAAAAGCTATGTTGAACAATAATTAGAGGTTAAGAGCTTAAGTGAAGTTAGTGGACTTCTACCTGATCTACAAAGTTCTCATTAGCTTTAACAACTTCAACTTTCATTTTTGCAGATGCAACCTCCTTGGGTGAAATGTCACAGAAATATGAAAGATGCTTCGATGAAGTTCTTCATACTCCTTAACAATTAAACTTTTAAGGAACTGGCCTTCTGCAAATCCTTTCCAAAGCTTGAACTCCAGTTCATCACAACACAGTATTGTTGCAGCTTCAGTTAAATTTTGCTGATAATTTTGATGCATGTATATTTTAAAATATATATATATTTAATTATTCAGGTATGGTTACCTGCCCCTCCAAATTTTACTTTTAAAATATCAATTAAAAAGCCCAATTCAGTGAAACGTCTTCTACATGCATTTACCATTCACATTTTTGCAGTTAAATAATAATAATGAAAGACAGATTTGCTTCTATAAAATTTAGATACAACTTGTTTGTTCATTATGGGGGAATAAGGAAAGGCAATGCTATATATTTTCTTTTGAGTACTTTCATATTACTCTTTTCTTTTGTCAGTGAGCCTGCTGGGTAATAATTATGAAATTAGGCTTCTCTTATTGTGTTCAAGTTTTAGTTATGTTCAACCAAATAAAAACACAGCCCCAGTGAGCATATTGACTTAGAATTTAAAAAGTGAAGGATATTACTCACTTGCCAAGCTTGGATATTCCTTGTCCCCTAACAACTTTCCATATGTCTAAATTTTAACTGATAGTTAAGAGCAGTGGTGGCTCGTTATGAGAGGAATAGCTACACACAGAAGTAAAGATAAAAGTAGAGGAAAAGTTAAAGGATCACAAAGTAGTAAACTACCAGAGCAGTATGGGGTCAATTAAGTGCACATAATTTTAGCACAGTACATTTCAGCATAGTACAAGGAGCAATCATTTTGATGTTACTGACTCATCTAAGAAACTGTGTAGTCTGTTTCATACACTGTGTTTAATAAGCCATTAACAAGCATAATGTATTTGAAAATTATTTATTTAAAATGTTTCAGATTATTTTTAATTGACCTATCAAAGCATAACTTTTGGTTTTCTGGAAAGCTTAGTTCTCAGCAATAATTGTGATGTTACTGTAGTTTAAGAACATAAACCTGCTGTGCATTGAATATGCTTTCAAAACACACAATAAGCCTTATTCCCTGGACCAGAGATTCAGCATAAGTTACTTAGCAGAAGTTTATAAACCATTTGGAAAACAATTCTTTAAGCCTTAGTAATCACTATCAAACAGACCTGATACATGGGAGGAAAAAAGTTTTGGCTAACAGCAAAGCTTTATTTTAGCATAAAGAGTGCCGTGAGAACAATGGAATATTACTCAATTCTAAGAAACGACAGCGAGCTAGCACCGTTTATG
>VBSM01000272.1:43599749-43620710 GCA_008086735.1 Cheirogaleus medius
GGAGAGGCAAAGATATACAATGTAACCAAAATGTCAAAAAAACCCAAAACTTTTGAGTGGTGGGCAGGAGGGAGGGGGGAAGAGGGGAAAAATAAAAAGTGCCATGATAACGTGTTTTTCTATTAAAAGAAGAGAGAAATGAGTAGTTGCTAATTTTCACTAAAAATTATTGTACTTATATGATCCAAAGAGTAATATCAACTCAAACATCATGATGACAAAATGCATCAGGAAAGAGCTGAATTCAATGATTGACCTTTATAAAAGGCTAATTGTTCAGATGTCCAATCTGCTTTTTAGAGACCAAGTTTAAAAGAGCTGCAAAGAAGTGACAGAAATGAACATGTGTACATAGAATACATATTGGTTTTGTATATAATTTATTAGTTTATCTAGAAAATTTTCAAATCAAAAATCTTCAATTTTAAGCTTGAGAAAAAACTGTAAATGAATGTTTCTTATAATTGTAGTAGAGGGTGATAGCAAAGAGAAATGAATTTTGAGAAAGTTAACTAATTCTGATTTTCATAAACTTGTATTAGAAAGCTAGTAGTGTTACCTGGGTGAATACCCTGTAGTACTCACAATTTGAAAGAATTATTTAAGAAGTTATGATATCTCATCTCACCTTTTCCCAAGCTTCTAATGAACTACAGAAATATGTCCTATTCCTTAGATTCCCTTTCTTTCCTTTTTCTCCCATTTGGATACTTGTAAGCTTCTAATTCAACCAGGTGCTGCTTTGTGCTTTGACAAAAAGTATTAAAACCTACTTCAGCCTAAAAATTTATCATGCTAAAGATTTGAGTTGGATTAAACAAATTTATTTCCTACATTCTTTATTTTTTAATTCAAAATGGGCTATAGTATCCAACTTAATTATAGTAAGAAGTGACAAAATATTGATTTATGCTCTATTCTAATGTATAATGTGTTTGTCTCATAATATAATATATGCACAAGACTTCCGTGAAGAAACAAAGCAAAATATTTTCTCCACTTATAACTCTGTTTTATTTCATATTTTAATTTTTACCACTACTTTATACAGAGTAGAAAATAAGTCAGCAATACATAGGGTATTGTTTTAACACAGCAGTAAATTAAGAAATAATTTCTGTTAAGAATATGACGAGTCATCTCATTTATTTGTCCAATGCATTGTATGCTACTAAATATGACTATATTTCAACTTCAAAATAATGTATTACCTTTTTTCTCTTCTTTCCTTTGTGGAACTTCATAGAACAAATGAATGTGTGAATATGGATTTCTGAATTCTGGTGTCAAATACATAATCAACTTCAATAGTATGTAATTCCTGCACACTTTGTCTTAAAATTTACTCACACTATGAAATGTCTGTCAAATTGTACTTCTAATCTACACAGAGCTTTAGGGAGTTAAAATTCTTAAAACAAATTATTAAAAAATAAATTGATGTAATATTTTAAAAGGAAGAAGTATCAATAGTTTTTGAATGACATTACCCATTATATCGAAAAGTTCAAGGTGCTTGAATATTGGTCAACTTTTCCGAAGTTAATAAACTTGAGATGATGAAAGCAGTTGTTTACATTTTTTTTATGATAGCATTATATTTGTGTTCACAACTGTTGTAAATATGTTTGGGGAACATTTTTAGGCATCATTGTGCAACTAATATTTATTTATGTACATTCGAGTGGTTCCTAAGCAAGCTCAGCACTACAAGCATATTGCTCACCTTGGACTGTTTATGTCTTTGTTTATTCTTCATTTTTAGTTTAAGCAATATTGTTAATTTTATCTTGCAAGCTAGTTTTATCTTTAAGCACCACAAAATTAATATTATATAAGTAAAACTGCATCCTCCCATAATGTAAAGTAAGGGAATGTATGTCAGCTCATCTGATCAGCTATCACATGCTAATGTAGTCATTAATATTCTTTAATTATAAAGTTTTTTTGACAATATATCTGTGCCAGCACAGGTAGCAAACAAAATTAGGGTTGAACTCCCAGCCATGGATTGATTAAATAAATTTTTTCAAACATAAGCAAGAGCAGTTTGATGTATAGATATAAAACAAAAACTAATCAAGGAAAAGCCAATTTTTAAAATTTTTTTTGTGGTTGTTTTAGCACATTATTTCTAGCCTCTTAGAGTCATGTTGAGAGTCTCACACAGTTTCTCATATTGTGGAGGAGGCGGGAATGAGAATTAAGAAACAAAAGGCAAATTGTTCTGTAAGAAAGTTTTCTTAACATTTTATATCTGAGACACCTGCTACTTTCTCCCAGAGCCCAATAAATGATATATTTCTGCTTCTTAGTAATGTATTTATTTGTTGTAATAGTTTCAATGACAATTGTCCAAATTAACAGAAAAGAAAGGGTGGCCATCACAATCATGAAAAAGAGAAAGAATAATAATGCATATTTTCCACATAAATTAAAACAACATAATTTATTTTAACTTTCCAAGATGCTTTTGAAGATATTTTAAGTAATAGCTCAACAGCATATTCACTACAGGAGAAAACTATATGTAGACAATGAATTTATAAAAAACATACGATTGGATAGCACTCTCAACTTTAAAGCCATTTTGATAGTCAATCCATTCAAAAGTGCAAGTGATTTGTCATTCTTCACAACATAAACTTAAAGCATATTATAACCTACTTAGTAAAAATTTAGCAAGGTGTGAAAATAATGTGCAAAATAAATGTCACAGTTTCTTTATGCTTGAAACCACAACAACCTTTAAGTAGTAGAGTGAGTAGATATATATCTTTTTCTGATATCTTTATCTTTTTTGCATCCAGAGAAGAATCTTTAAACACAGTATTTCCAAAAGCAGGCTAAAGAAGAAAACAACAACAAAAAATATTTATTAGGAGAATATTTGATAAAAACTTACATTTGAATAAAATAGTTTATGTGCCTGAATAAGAGAGAGAAAAGAGAGTTTTGTAAAAGGGATGTTCAATATGGTAGCTATTAACTTTATGTGGATCTTTAAATTAATTGCGATTAAATAAATTAAAAAATCAACTTCTGGCCAGGTGTGGTGACTCATGCCTGTAATCCTAGCACTGTGGGAGGCCAAGGCGGGCGGATCACTCAAGGTCAGGAGTTCAAAACCAGCATGAGCAAGAGCGAGACCCCGTCTCTACTAAAAATAGAAAGAAATTAATTGAACAACTGAAAATATATAGAAAAAATTAGCCGGGCATGGTGGCACATGCCTGTAGTCCCAGCTACTCTGGAGGCTGTAGGATCGCTTGAGCCCTGGAGTTTGAGGTTGCGGTGAGCTAGGTTGATGCCACGGCACTCTAGCCCAGGCAACAGAGTGAGACTCTGACTCAAAAAAATAAAAATTAAAAAATAAAAATAAAAAATCAACTTCTCCATTATACTAGTCACATTTCAAGGGCTCAATAGTGACTTGTATCCATTGCCTACCACAATGGGCAATGCAAATTAGAGAATGTTCCTATCACAGAAAGTTCTATTGGACAGCACTATTATACATTATAATACATGTGACACAGTCCAAAGAATACAGCAGATAGTTCTTTGAAATTCACCTATTTGTTTTATGCCTAGGGTAACCAAAATACTTGACAGAAAGTCACATATGTAAAAAGCAGTCCTAAATGTGCTTCTATTTACTGAGAGAAGAGGGAAGAAAGTTTAAAGATCACTTTGCAAACCACCTAATGATATTTAATTAAATTCATTCTGTATCACATTGAGTCTTTTCATTCTGATCATAAAATAACACTTCAGACAAACAAAACCAAATCTATCAGCATTTCAATCTTCAAATGTATAAATGAGTCATTTTAAATCTGTAAGTTGTTCCCAATCAATTGTCTAACTTACAGTAGCTTCATCTAACTAATTATAAATTTCTCTAATTTCCTTTATCTAAATAGTTTATAAAACTAAGATCTTTGGGACATCTTTGATTCACTATTGATTAATGGGTTTATGATGAAAAAGAAGTGAAAAACTTATAGTACAGTTAAGCTACTCATTGAAATAAATGATAAAAGTCTTTGTGTGTGCCCCGTTTTGCCTCCCCAATGAAACTCCGTCATTAAACAGCAACCCGTGCTCATTACCACATATACACAGGGTGTTATGATAGCACTCAGAGTTTACTTTTTGTTTTTACCAGAGGAGCTAGTTTTTCTTAAACAAAATAGCATTCTAACCCTATGAAAGCAGAAGTCTATTTTCAGACATTGAACTAAGGAGTCTTGCCCACAAATTCAATCTTCTTCCTTTTTTTTTTTTTTTTTTACGACAGAATCTCACCATGTTGCCATGTTGCCCTGGCTGGAGTGCAGTGGCTATTCACAGGTGCAATCATAGCTCACTGCGGCTTTGAACTCCTGGCCTCAAGCAATCTTCCTGCCTCAGCCTCCTGAATAACTGGGACTTCAAGGGCACACCACCATGAGTATGCTTTGGAAAATTATCATCATTGCCCACTCTATTCTTTCAGATATCTTTGAATACCCCAGTCTGGAAGAAAAAATGTACACCTTCGCTTATCCAAGACTTATACCACATGAGCAGCTCAACTAAGTATGTAAAGAAATATAGTTTGGAGAATTTTTTGGACCTGGTTGAAGGTAACTGTCACGAATGGTATTGCAAGTAGAGCCAATTCCCCAATGTTTACACTGTATATCTCTTAACATGTGTATGCAGTAAAACCTTAGCCAGCATTCTAATGTCACTTGATGCCTGTCTGGTGCACTCTTATATTCCTTGTTTTAAGTATGATGCTGGATGTTGGATAGCTGTATGTGTAGTAAGTGTCTATCAACTATACAAATGATTAAAGAAATTTATAATATTTCACAGTGATCCAGTAAGCTGGATTTCTGCATTCATTTTGCCTTCATTCATTGTTATTCATGATGATCACTTTCTAGTTTTGATAATAGCTCTACACTGCATATAACATGTGGTTTATGTTTTTTGAATTAATTTAGGCATGTATTTCATACTTTCATCACAATAAATATTTACTTAGTTCCTATTATATACAAATATGTTTCAGTATCTATTTGCTTAAAAACAAACAAACAGCTTCCTTTATGCTTTCAAATCATTCTAGTTAATGTCCCAACTTTTTCTACCCTTTAGAACAAAATTCCTCAAAAGAGTTGATTTTCAGTTGTTCCAGTTCCTTAATCATATTTTCTTTAAGCAAAATTTCATCAAACAATTCTTATCAAGGTTATTAATGACCTTTTCACTACTGAATTCAACTGGAAGCTCTCAGTTCTCAAATTATTGGATCTACCATAGCTTTAGAAACAGTTGAACTCCTTTTTTTCCTAGAAACTATTTTTTTACGTGACTTCTGGCCATTACTTTACTTCTTACCTACTTCCTTGGTAGCTGCTCCTACTCAGCTTCTTTTGCTGGATCTCTCTCATCTGCCCAGTCTCTAACCTTGAGGGGACCTGAGCCTCTGTCCTTGACTGTCTTCCCTTTATATCTGTAGTCACTCCCTAGATAGTCTCATCACAATGCCAAACTATAATGATATGCTGCTACCTATCAAATTTATATCTCCAATCTGGGCTGCTTTCCCAAACTCCACATCCATATATCCAATGGTATACTCAAATTATTACTGGAAAGATGTTATTGTACATGGCATAATAAACCACCAAAATCTATGGTAGGGATAGGACTCTTCATCTACCTTTTGTGTTTCTCTACCCTTCTCAGGAGTTCCTCCATCCCTATTAAGGTAGATTGGTATCATGTGCCTAGTTCTGGCAGTTAAAAGCATGATCCTACTATGGGAGCATTAGAGACCATGAGTTTCACATAGTGTAGGGACAAAGTGAAAGAAAAGTGATTGACATACCTAAAGCTTCATGTAAACTCAAGATAAAACTTATAGCAAGATGTACCAATGCAATTTTAAGGTTATTTTGTTGATGTAATTTGCCTAGCATATCCCAATAAACAATTTGTTAACTTGAAGTGAGGGGTGCTACTGTAAGAAGTACCTAAAATGTGGTACAGTGTCAATAACTCATTAATTGAAATGAAATCGATATCATCAGTTGAAAAAAAATTTTTTTAATTTTTCTTTTTTTTTTATTTTTTTGAGATTGAGTCTTGCTCCATTACCTGGGTTAGAGTGCAGTGGCGGCAGCCTAGCTCACAGCAACCTCAAACTCCTGGGCTTAAGCAATCCTTCTGCCTCAGCCTCCCGAGTAGCTGGGACTACAGGCACGTGCCACTATGCCCGGCTTATTTTTTTATATATATATATTTATTTAGTTGTCCAGCTAATTTCTTTCTATTTTTAGTAGAGACAGGGGTTTTACTCTTGCTTAGGCTGCTATTGAACTCCTGACCTTGAGCAATCTTCCCACTTTGGCCTCCCAGAGTGCTAGGATTATAGGCATGAGCCACCATGCCCAGCCTCAGTTGAAGAAATTTAGAGCCATTTTATTAAATGGAAAAATATGTAGTAAAACAGACATCTGTAACAGTTTGTAATTCAGATCATGTGTCTCTTGAACTTCTACAAGAAAAGGTTGAAAAATAGAAAATTTCCAGGCATTTAGCAAGGAATTACAAGAAATTGATGAGCTCAGAAAGGAACTGGTTGCTTTGCAAACAAATAAAAAAGAAATAAAGAGAGTTCATAAATACAATGTCTTGAAATGTTGAAAAAGCTAAGTGCTTCTAGATCCCAAACACTATAAAATGGAATTTAAAAAGACTGTCGGCTGACTGTCAGTGACAGATGCTCAGTAAATATTAGTTGTAATAATAAAAAACTTGGGGAAAATATCAGATTAAGTGTGTGGACTTTAAGGTATATTCCAGATACCTTCAAGGCAACTACTCTTAAGTTGAGGGTAAGAATGCAAAATAATTAAAATTGCTTTTATAAAATAATCTTTGTTTGTAGCAAATTGTTGAGAAACTTCCTAAAATCTTGGAAAAAAAATCATTGCCAAAGAAACCATGAATGCTAGAATAAAAAATGTCTTGGGCACTTTAAGACAAAATAAAGCACAGGCTTTTAACCTTGTGAAAGTTAAGAACAGACATGGGATAACTGTGCACTTTACAAGAATGGAATATTCCCCTAAGTAGGACATGTGTACAGGGATAATAACAGAAAAGCAAAAGCTTGAGAAAGGGTGGAACCAGGGAAAACAATACAATGGACAAAGGGATCTTCCTGGAAACTACCAGGCCCTAATTAGGAAAGCTTTCTTTATTCCCAGGATAAGAGCCCATTACAATATTTGCCCAGGGAGATTTCAGAATTGTTGGAGGCCAGCATTCCAGATGTTATGTGTCTCTTGTTCTTCTCTTTATGAACAGTATTATTGGTGTGGTTATCCTTTCCCTGTTCCTCTGCCAATTATTGGGTTTGTGTAGGGTAAATAACTTGTCTTTTTACTTAATAGATCTGTGAATGAGGAGCAGTCACATTGTAACTGATGAAGACTAGTAAGTATATCCTGGAAAGCCTCTTCTTTGTACTGCATGCAGTCAGTAGAAGAGATCTGAGGTTGTCTGTAATGGGAATTGGTTGAATATAGTCTGTTGTTAAGAAGACACCGAAGGATTGATTGTGGTAAGGCAGTGCTCGTCAAGTATTATAAGTACTTCCCTACATTTAACAACAGCCTGTCTTACCAATATGTTGGTGGCAGCTCAAGTTACTAGGCCAATGGATTTCAGTAGAATTGATGTGAGTCACTTCTGAACTGAGAGAGTTGAGAGCTGGGATGTGTCCTCTACCCTTCTCTTCTGCCTTGGCAATCTTGAATGCCATTAAGATATATCAACATTCTAGATGATATAGCTATAAAATACAGTGGTGCTGTGCTACGTGCATTGGCCTTTTGGTTGAACTTTATTACACTAAGCCTCTGAGATTTAGATTAAAGTTGTTAACACATAATAGCCTAAGCTATAGTGACTCAGGAAAGGTCCCCCCAAAAGTCTCTGTTTTAACACTTCTCCTCCAAATTTTCTACTCCTCTAGCTCTCCTTGGCTCAATAAATAGAAATTGCTTTTTTTCCTAGTTGCTAAGAAAAAAAACCTTGGAGTAATTTTTGACACCTGCCTTTGTTTTGCACCCCACATGTAATTTTACAGAAAATTTTATTGACTTTTTGTTAAAAATATATTCAAAATTAGAGCCCTTCTCAATTCACTACTGCCATCCCAATCCAAGTTACTACCACGCATCACACAGACCTTGAAAGTAGCCCATTAAAGTTCTCTGCTTCCATCTTTGCCCCCCTTTTGCAGCATATTCTCCATAAACTTATTCTATTTTAAAAATATTCTCCAAAACATATTCTATATCACTCATTTGCTCAAAACTTTCCAGTGGTTTCCCATATGACACAAAGTAAATGCTAAAGTCCTTAAAAAGCCATAAGGTTCCCTCTCTTCCACCTTCCACTTCATCTACCATTTTCTCCTTCAGGCTCATTAGCTAAGTCACTTAGCACTTGGGTTATTGTTGGCATATAATTTAATCCTTCTAAGATGTAGTTTTCTCATCTATAAAACAGTCATATTAGAATAACATAATAATTATAGTAACAATGATCAAAAGGATAAAAAAATAGTTAAGCTTACATAGTACCTACCATATGCCAAGAGTTATTCTAAATTAAATCAGTTCATTTAATTCTCCCAATAATCCTATGAAGATTATTATTATTATCTCCATTTTGAGGCAAAGAAAATGAGGTAGAGGAAATTAGATAATTGCCCCAAATCACATAGGTAGGAAATATCAAAGTAAAGATTTGAACCCAGATAGTCTAGCCCTAAAGTCTAAGTGCTTAACCACTATATTTTGAGATATTAAAATATAAAATGTCTGGTATATGCTAAGTGCTTAATACTTATTCATCCTCTTCCCTTTTAGTAGTTATTATAAAAATATGTTTTTACAGAAGTTAAGAACAAATCTGGGATGGAGGACAAGTAAAAAATAAATATGCCTTAGAAAATCTCATATCACTATATGAATAAACATTAATATAATTGTTTCAAAAATAAGAACTAAGTAAGAAACAAGAATTTCCTAGGAAAAGTTATGAAAATTTAGAGTGATCCAAGACAGTAATCATTCTAAAATTAAATGTTATGAATGAAACATTGGATCAACTGTTATAACAATGAGGTTTTTCCTTATGTCAAAAGACTCTCTAAAATTTTGAACTGACTTAAAACTTGATTATTTCTATTTTTGATCCTCCAAGCTTCAATGTATAAGCCCAAATAACAAAGGTAAACAAGATTTATACAATAAAGACCTATTTTATTTAAACCTGGAAAGTGTGACATTGTAAACATGACAAAGCTCAGACAACTTTAAATGGCAACACTTTCATCAGGATCTTTTTTTAAAAAATATAAGTCTTGATCTTCATCACGACAGATTAAGAGATGTCAACTGAATTTTTTCCCTAACTGAAATAATTGCAAAAATAATCTTTTGGAAATCAATTTTAAAAGTTTGAAATAAAATCTTACCACGCTTCTTAGTATGGGAAGAGAATAGATCATCTATAGCATAGTGCATCTCAGCATCCTTTGCCCTCATAAGTGGTTCTTTCAGTCTTTCCAGCTGTTAAAATTTAAAAATGATAATTAGTCTTTAATAACAACAAAGCTTTACTCTACTGAAGAAGAGAAAAGATAAAAATGAGGAAAAAAAAGAAGGAATGATGGAAGAATGCAAGAAAGAGAGAAAAAGAGGGAAAAAGTAAAAAAAAGGAATAAAAGAAAATAAATAAAAATAAACAAATAGGAAAATAGGAAATATACATTTAAAGGCTGGCTGGAAAAGATACATGCCTCAACAGGAGATTAGGAAGAAACAGGTTTTGGGCAAAGGAAGTCAACTCTGGGTGTTAATGGATGGGGAACATGCAAATATAGCCTGTGTAGCTGGATTTGATTTTATGTCACCTATAATGAGGAGGCCTTTTCAAGGAGCTCCAAAGAGTTATGTGTTTCCACACAGGATTCAACTCATCTTAATTTTTAATAAGCTCTCTAATTGCCTAAGCCCTGCAGACCTAACTCTTCCAAAGTAGGGTTCAGTCTGGACCACTGTATGTCTCCACGTTCCCTGTTCAGAAGAGAATGACGGATATAATTTTCTCTCCCAAATGGCCAGTTTGCACAATAATGGAATTGCATGTAATTGTTTTTGAAACAGTTTAGAAGTCATCTAATGCAAAGATTTTCAAATTTTCATATCAAGAAGTAGAGAAGAAAGGGTTGCTAGAGCCCTCCCTACAAAGAGGGTAGCTCTTCGGGTTCTCCACACCAGCTGCTTCAAGCAGAACAGCTGTACTCTTGCATGTTTCGTTTGCTGGAACCACTAACATTTTGTTTGGGGGAAAAATAGATTCCTGCTCTTTAAAAAGAATAGTAACATCAGAAAACACCCATCTGTTTATAGCCTCCCATTTTACAGATGAGAATTCACATCTAGAGAACTGTAGTTTTTCCAAGTTTTCATAGTTCGGCAATTGGAGAGCTATAACTAGAATCCAGATTGCTAGACATTCTATACTATGATCACTTTAGCCATAGTTTTGTTTTGTTTTTGTCTTTCTAGTTTAACTTGATTTTTTTCTCATGATTTTCTTCATCCTTTCTCTAGCAGTAATAAAACTTTACATTGTAATATTAATGATTTTTTAAAACATTATATCAAAAAGAATTTGCTATATAATTGTTATTTAAATTGATAATTTAAGTATTTCACATTCTCACCTGGTTAAGTTCTTCCAATTTGTTAGCCAGTTCTATATCTGCAAGACACATCTGTCACATGAAAAAATGTACACTGGAAGTAATATTTAATTCACTTCAGAAAACACATTTAGGACCTTAGGCAAAGGTCTTATTCACATGATTTGAGATCACCCACCCATTCCTAACATAAAGCCCTCAATATATTTTTCAATGCCCTCAATACTGAAATGCAGTTTTGTTATAAGAAAATATATAATTTCTAACAATAAGCACAAGTTTGCTAAAGTAGACCACAGTTCTAACATGACCTATTATTTAGAAATGAAGTATTTTTACTGACCAAAAGAGATTCTTATAAAGCAAGAATAAGTGAAAATAAAACAGGCCACAAATTCTATACATGATTGAATCAATAAGAAAATTCTCCAAAATATTAACTCTCCAGGTTTTACAATTTGGGTATGATTTTTTTTAATAATTTCATTTATTTTCTACAATAAGAATATCTTACTTCTACTGTTAAAACCCTGCATTTTAAGAGTTTTTGTTAAGTTATTTTTAAAATTCTTTTTGAATTTTAAAACTAGCATTTTGTCCTATGGATAGGACAAAACTAGCATTTTGTCCTATGGATACAGACATTTTTTAGAATACTTCAGATGTTGTATGTACCACATTGTCATAGTGTCATGTTTTCTCTTAGGCTAGACTTGCTAAATTTCTGACAAAATCTCACTCATATCTTGGAGAACAGTCTGATGCATAGTTGTGAGTCAGATTCTCCTGCTCTTGAAATGAAACTAATCTGCACTGGTACAGCCTAAATTTCCCATTCATGGTCTCTATTCCATTTCCCAAATTGGAGGAATTGGATTGAAAAAGATGCTAAATTAACTACCACAAAAGTGCAGTTAATTTGTGAAATTTCTAGTAGAAACCTATAAACACAGTACTCTTGAAATATTTAGTAAAAGAAAATACTAAGTGTATAAGTAGAGTGTTGCACAGATAAGAGGAAAATATGAGTAAGGGTAACTAATTTTTAATTAGATGGTTATCAATCCCATTAGAAACCTCAAATTAAAGAAAATAGGCCTTTAATATTTTTTAATAACTCCATGGATTTTAGGATGAATATGAAATAAGAAAAACAGCTAAGCCTTCATTGTGGCATATAAAATAGTAGTTATTTTATTTAACAAAAATTATCATTTAGAAAGAGCAAGTTTCAATATAAAATAGATTCTGTTATTTTTTTAATAAATGAAGGTTGACTTTATTCTTAACTCACCAAGGTTGGAAAGTCTTTGGAAATCAAAATTTTTATTCAGTAGAGCCAGCAAGAGTTCCTCATGATTTGTATCCTTTTTATCAGGAAACACTTCATTTCCTGTAATGATCATAAACCACCATTTTCAACATGAGTCACTGAAAATGTTTCTAATTAAATGGGTTTTCAGGCAATTATCAGTGTGTATATTCACCCATGAAAGAGTTGTAGAGAGAGGCATACAATCCAAAGAGATGGGCTGTTGTAAAAATCATTGAATATATAAAGGTATATAGACAATCAGAGAGAGAGAGAGGGGGAAAGGGAGAGATTGAGAAAGAGAGAGGGAAAGAGGATATACCTGGAAGGTTGCACCATAAAGTTTTAACTGTGATTACTTCTGGGTAGTGGAATTGCAGGTGAATTTTACTTTCTTCTTTTTAAACTGCATTTTTGAAATTTTCTACTATTACATTTAACATAAGAAATATAAACTAAGTTGTTTTTAAAAGAAAAAATATTTGATTTTGTGATTTTATTTGATATATGCTTTTAAATGTGAGCCTTTTGTTTTCAAGAATTGCCTTTAAACCATCCAAGAAGCCTTATAGAAGAGCTGGGGTGGTGTCTGCCTTGTCCATATCGACAGCTTTCCATCTTTGTCAATTTACTTCACAGACATTTGTTGCTCAGGTGCCCATCTCTTTCAGAACTATAAATGTTTTTATTCTGGAGTAGAAATTGGGACAACAGACTTCATTCAGGCTATAAAACCTGAAGATTCAACAAAATATCTATTAATAAATAATGCCATTGAAATAATAATTAATATATTATAACAAACTTTTATGAGGTGGTCTGAAAAATCAAACCTTTATCACATAATGTCTGTGGATCATTTTTCTCTCTCCCTATCTCCACGTACTAACAGCTACAATGTGGGCAGAAGCTAGATTAATAAGGTTCAAATTTAGAAGTGAGAATACTATGGTCTCAGCTAGAGAAATGCCTCTTAATTTGACCCAATTATATCTTTAAACCATCTGTCTTTCTTGTCTCTACAAAATGTCAGTTGATTAACTCTAACAATTAAATGGTTAAAGGAAGAAAAGGGATGATTTGAGGCAAATTACAGCATCAAAGTTTTCTATTAATACATAGACCAAAGATACTTAATTATTGCTCAGTTCTTTAATTTTCTTTGCTTCATAGACATAAAAACTATCTTTGAAATGCTAGGATCTTTCTCTTTTTAGTATTTAAAACATTAATAGAATACCAATGTAAATTTTGCTCAACATAAATTATACAAAGACCCTCAGAGATAGTTTAAAAGAAAGACATGATTATGCGATAATACATTTTTATTTTATCATTCATCAAAATGTTAAGTTGTAATTTTTAAAATGTTTTCATTGGAAAAGGTACATTTTAGAGCCAGATAATAATGACTATTTATTTCAGAAAGAGAACTGTGATAAAGGAAACAATTTCATTGTATTCAACTTAGAGAGTTCATAAGACTAAGAGTAAGGTAACTAGGAAAATATAGATCTGAAGCTTTTATTTGCTTAATTCACAATCCATTCCTCCGCATATTTAAGTGAAACATTTTTCAAAAACAAAATTTTCTTTATCAATTTTGCTTCCAGTGATTATACCTACGTAACTATTTGTCATCAGAAATTCTTCTCATCATCTTTTAAGACAAACATTTTTTATAGGCATCTCTGAAATTGATTTCTAAAGCTAAGTAAGATACTGGCTAAGAAAAAATAGTAAAATTTAAGTATTTTGTTTCTTGTTTTCATTTTTAGTTTTAAAACATATGGTTTAAAGGAAAAAATGTGCTTTAATATGCTTCCATCTTTGAACAGAGTTAATATTGGTAAGGGAAATACTTGAATATAAAATATCTGAGTAGAGATACACATTTGGCACAAAGGATGACAAAACTGCTTAGACGTGAGAGAGTACTTTTGCAATTACTACATAGAAAATACTGTTTCATTACTACTAAAGATACTGAATCTTAAAAACCTTAGTTGTCTCCTTCCTTTCTAGTCACATGTGAAGCTTTTTACTGGATAAAGACAGGAAATTTTATCAGAATGAAACCTAGAAACTCCAAAAATGATAATATCCCCCCAAATAAATTCCCCATAGTCTTTTTGGTCATGGTATTCTTTCTTCAACCTTTTGTGGTAGGCAATTTTCCCAGTTCCAGGCTTATCCACTGAGGCATGCTTTTAGATGGTCCCCGCCAAATGAAAGCTGGCAGGATTGTGCCATTTGTCTTTGATATTATCTAACACCTAGAGAGAAGGTTGGTGACCCCAATTTTGTAGTCTGTTTCAGCAGATAAATGCTTCTTTAAAAATTTATGAAAAGACTAAAATAAATCAAATGTTTGGTTGATTTAAAAAATGTATACATGGAGAGAGACTCACTTTAATCTTGGACAATTTACAACAGAAAATAACTTTACTAATAACTTAATTTTACTTATTTATAATACATATAATAAAACTGAGATCAAAGAAGCCCCGGAGAGAAATATTTCTACTATGCTGCCAGTAAGATATGCGTATCACTGTGTGGTATTCTGAGGTCAGAGATGTTATCTAATTGTAAGTCTAGCAAATGTTTTAGAGTTGGATTTTTCTCTATACACTTACTCTATACACTTGGATTTTTCCTATACACTTGAAATCTGAAGTTACAGTTAACACTAACACATCCTAATTTTGCAAAGTCCTCAGCAAATGACCACATTTTTCCTTACACATCTATACCATGTTAGAAACATTGGAAATCTCATTATTTTACAGAAAGCACAATGAGGGCCTATCAAGTGCTATGATTTAAATCAGACAAAGACAAAATGTGAGTACCATGGATAAAATCCAGAATCTTTGATTTCCAGGCTTATATTTAAGTCTCTGAAACTATTTGTTTTTCAAGGCAAAATTCTTATAAATAAATATCAAGTGATTATGCAAACTTATTTCCACTACCAAAAGAAATGCTCTAATTTTCATTGACTTTTAAAACCACATTTGAGGTAACAAGATCTAACAAAGTTGAATTAGATCCAGAAGTGGGACACTTGATCCTTTTCTCAACCTAGTGTCATGTAAATAAATTTATTACATTTCCGTCCTGATTTCCCCCTAAGTAAGATGAGTAAAAGGTTACCTGCTAAAAAGGTCAATTAGATAAAAGGAAATCCCAGAATTTCAAGCCAGAAGGGATATTAGAGAGCATTATATTAAGTCATTATTTTTAAAGCATAAAGAAATTTATAAAAGTTTCAATGAGGTTAAGTTGTTTACCTACTAAATAAGCACTAAATCTAGCTTTATTAATTCTCAGATTAAGAGCTACCTCTGCAATAGAATACACTGAAAAATTTAAAGAAAGATTATAGAAGTTATAATGTTGTAAGAGCAAAAACTTATTTTTACCTACTTTATCATGATATACATTTGTAGATGTCATGGATTAAATTAGTTCATTTACATAAATACCCTAGGTATGTTAGAAACCTGAAAAAAATATGGTCAATGCATAATGTGGGTCTTAGCACTGCCCTGGAGATTTCTCCAATGCTTTATTATCCTCAAACCCCTGTAAAGGCAAGTTTTTAATCTTGATGTATTTTTCTTTGTTCTATTTACCTTTCATAAGTAATTTACTAATAATCTCATAAAATGAAGATTCCTTCCCTAAGATGTACTTTTGAAATATAATTAGATTGAATAGATTATGTCCCTGACTATATTAATATTTATACATTCCCAATCTTTCCAAGTGCTTCATGATTAGAAAAAATAAAGTGTAGTTGAAATTAATTTAGTAAAATGTTGGATAAAATTAATTTGGTACCATTTGCTCAAGAAGAACAGCATCATAGATTACATTTAATTCTGAACAGCAACTGCTTAAAAAGGAAGTTTGGCCATTCAATTATATTAATGTCTTAAAACATTATTTCTATAATGGCTAAAAAATCATAGTGATGCAAATGAAAAAAATTAAGATTTACTCACCTATAGGCTTTTAGATTCATGTACACATACCTTGGGTAAGATATGGCCGTCCATGCACCAATTCTAAAAAGATCATCGCAGATAACAAAGTTAGGAGTCCAAAGCAAAAAGGTGTTGAGAAGATCTTGGTCATGTTAAAAATTGTCTGTGCTAGCAGAGAAACTGACTTTCCAGGTCAGGATGAGTATTTCAATGTCTCTGCAATGCAGCAGAGCTCACTTTTAAAAGGCAAGTGTGCTTCAGTTACAAATGTTCTGGATAAAGAAAAAGAAACTTATAAAATGTAATGCACTCTGTCAACATGATTCACTACTTGGAGAAGTGACAGGTTTGTTACACAGTCAATGGCAGGAAGAACCTAATCAATACATCTCACATCTGCCCATTTCACTAAAAGCAGGCATTCCTACGCATGTCCACACACTCAAATAGATGCATAGGTATAAAGCAAAAACTTGGAATGCAGAACCTGTTGGTTGGATTTAGGTAATTTACTATTTAATTTCCTGATTCCAGGATTAGTTAACATCAAACCCTAACTAAAGCTGAGAGCATAGTAGGCAGGTGAAAATGGGAATGATGCCTTCCATTTGACCAATTCTGAGCCAGGTGGTGATCTTCCTGACAATGAAGTTATTTGTAGCCATCACTTCATTCTTAATTAACCAAATAGGTTAAAGTTGGGAAGAGCTCAAATTTGAAATGAATCAAAATGGGATAACATTACCATCTCACTGTATTGGAGAAGGATGGTTTCATTTCGCTGCAACCAGCACTTTTAAAAATTAATGCTGAATTTAATTAATTCAAAGCTGGCAAATGTCCCATCAATTACTCTCTTTAATACTCGCTTTAATTGCTTTGGTTTTCATTTTAAACCAATGTCTTTCAGTATATTTCCAATTTTAATTTTATGGTTCCACAGATGCTATAATGACCTTTGGTCTTGGCATTTACTTCTCCCAAAGGACTTTAGATGCATCAGCCCTAAAATTGATTCAGTTCCAAGTGCATACACTGCAGCACATGATGATATTAACTAGGGACAATGACCAAACTTTTCATTAACCCATTGCTTTAACAAATTTCCGGAATAAAATCTAAACTACTTCTTTTGATATTTATGCTTTTCTTTAACAGGTTCGCTTTTCACCACATGTCCCTGTGCACCAACCACATTACACTGCTAATTCCGGAACATATCTTGCCCTTTCTTCACTCCAGAGCTTTGCTGACATATTTCTCTCTGCCTGGAATCCTTTATTCCATGACCATTTTACCTTCTTATTCCTGAAGCCACTGATTAAATGCCACCAGCTCTATTTAGCTTTTGGATCTCTCTTTTGTTCATTTCCAGTCATAATTTTTTTCTCCTTCAAACTGCCACAGCATTTTTCTTATATATCTATCATAGCTCACAATCCATTCCTCCTTTTATTACAGTTAGGTGTTCGTGCGTCTGCCTCCACTATTAAATTGTAAATACTTTGAGAGTAGTTACTTTATAGTCATTTCTCTTTCTATTTGCAAGTATCATAGTGACTTTCAGGACAATAAGTGAAAACGTATTTTATGTGTGACTAAATAATGGCTGAAATTTCTGGTAATTGAAAGGCACAATGAGAATAATTCCCTAAAACTTTACATCTAGTTATAAACCTAAATGAATTGAAATAATGATTGCAGTTCCTTAAGTATCTGTATTTTCTTAAGCTTAAAAATTCAAGAATGAAGAAAGTCTTTAACCTTGATCCTAAAGGCTCATCATACCACAGTGTTTCAAAATCTGTGTCATTCAAATATACTTTGATGGTATCTGTCACTAGTTATTCAATAAATTATGTAAATTAGCTTTTTAAACTCCATTAAAAAAATTATATCAAGATGGAAAATAGGAAATCAATATCACTTGATGTAGAAAGAATATATAAATATAAAAAATATATAATTACAAGTTATAAATTTTAAAACAGTAAAAAATAATGTATAAAATATGTTCATAATAAGTAGAATCAATAATCCAAAATGAAGACCTGATAATAAGTTTCCAAATGAAATGGGAAAGTTAAATATGAGTCAGTATTAAAGACATTTTCAGCCCATATTTCCTTAATTAAAAAATTTTAAATATAAACAAGATCATTCTAATTTTTTCAAGTTTTGATGCAAACTGCAGAAGGAATACCAATTCTCATAGGTTTCTTGAAAGTAACAAAATAATTTAACTGCTTTCTAATAAGGTTGAATACTGATGAACATATCATCAAAGCAGAAAATAAATAAACACTAAACCTAAACCAGACTCTAAATCAAATGGACCTAAGAGGCAGTTACAAAACATTCTACCCCAAATTATTGAATATACATTCTTCTTGGCAGCACATGGGACATTCTCTAAGATTGATCATACCTTAGGCCACAAATCAGGCCTCAACAAATTCAAAAAAAATTGAAATCATACCCTGTATCTCCTCAAACCAAAGAGGAATAAAACTAGAAATCAATCACAAGAGAAACATTCAAACCTACACAAAGTCATGGAAATTAAACAACCTGCTGCTGAATGATTACTGGGTCAACAATGAAATTAAAATGAAAATCAAATATTCTTTGAATTGAATAATGAAGGAGACACAAAGTATCAAAATCTGTGGGACTCAACAAAAGCATTCCTCAGGGGAAAATTCATAGCCTTAAATGCCTAAATCAGTAAGACAGAAAAATCACAAATTAACAACCTAATGACACATCTCAAGTAACTAGAAAAGGAAGAGCAAACTAAACCCAAAGGCAACAGAAGAAAAGAAATAACAAAGGTCAGAGCAGAACTAAATGAAATGGAAAACAAACAAAAAATACAAAAGGTCAACAAAACAAAAAGTTGGTTCTTTCAAAAGATAAACAAACTTGATAGAACTCTTGCTAGATTAATCAGGAATAGAAGAGAAAGGACCAAATGAGCTCAATCAGAAATAAAAAAGAAGATATTACAATTGATACCACAGAAATACAAAATATCGTCCATGAATACTTCACAAACCTCTACGCACATAAACTAGAAAACAGAGGAAATGGACAGATTCCCGGAAACACACAACCTCCCAGGACTCAATCAGGAAGAAAAGGAACTCATGAGCAGAGCAATAATGAGCAGTGATTTCAAAGGAATAATAAAAGTTTTCCTACAAAAATAAAGCCCTGGACCAGATGGATTCATAGCCAAATTCTACCAGACCTACAAAGAAGAGCTGGTACCCATACTTCAAAATTATTCCATAACATCGAGAAGGAGGAAATTCTCCTCACCTCGTTCTACAAAGCCAGTATCACCTTGATACCAAAGCCAGGAAATGACAGAACAAAAGAAGAAAACTACAGACTAATATCCCTTATAAACACAGCTGCAAAAATCCTAAATAAAATACTAGCCAACCAAATTCAGCAGCATGTCAAAAAAGTAATTCACCATGACCAAACGGGCTTCATCCCAGGGATGCAAGGATGGTTCAACATACATAAATCAATAAATGTGATTCACCACATAAATAGAAGCAAAAACAATGACCACAGGATCATCTCAATAAATGCAGAAAAAGCATTCAACAAAATCCAGCACCCTTTCATAATAAAAACTCTCAACAAACTAGGCATAGAGGGTACATATCTGAAAATTATAAGAGGCATATGTGACAAACCCAAAGCCAACATTATAATGGGAATGGAAAAACGTTGGAAGCATTTCACCTAAGAACTGGAACAAGACAAGGATGCTCACTGTCACCACTTCTATTCAACATAATGCTGAAAGAAAATTCTAGCCAGAACAATCAGGCAAGAGAAAGAAATAAAAAGTATCCGAATCAGGAAAGAGGAGGTAAAGCGATTACTTTTCAACTGATGACATGATCTTGTATCTAGAAAATCCCAAAGACTCCACCAAGAGACTCCTGGAATTGATAAATAAATTCAGCAAAGTCTAAGGTTAAAGAAATCAATGTACAAAAATAAGTAGCATTTCTATATACCAGTAACAGTCAAGCCAAGTGTCAAATCGAAGACTCAATACCATTCACAATAGGTACAAGGAAAATAAAATACTCAGGAATATACTAAAAGAAGGAGGTGACAGATTTCTACAAGGAAAACTGAAGAAGGAAATCACAGAGGAAATAAACAAATGGAAAAACATATAATGTTTATGGATAGGTAGTATCAACTTTGTGAAAATGTCCATACTGCCCAAAGTGATTTAGAGATTTAATGAAATCTCCATCAAAATACTAACATCATGTTTCACACATCAAGAAAAAAAATAATTCTATGCTTCATTTTGAACCAAAAAAGAGCCCAAATAACAAAAGCAATCTCAAGTAAAAAGAATAAATCTGGAGGCATCACATTACCAGAATTCAAACTGTACTACAAGGCTATAGTAAACAAAACAGCATGGAATTGGTACAAAACTAGAAACATAGGCCAACAGAACAGAGAACACAGATATAAAACCATATTCATACAACCAACTGATCCTTGACAAAGCAGACAACAGCATGCACTGGGGAAAAGAAGCCCTATTCAATAAATAGTGCTGGGAAAATTGGAGAGCCACATGAAGAAGAATGAAACAACCTCTGTCTCTCATTAGTCACAAAAATTAATTCAAGATGGATGAAAGACTTAAATATAAGGCATTAAACTATAAAAATTTCAAAAGATAATGTAGGAAAAACTTTTCTAGATATCAGCCTAGGCAAAGAAATTATGACTAAACCCCAATGGCAATTATAGCAACAATAAAAATAAATAAATGAGACTTGATTAAATTAAAAAGCTTCTGCACAGCAAAGGAA
>VBSM01000272.1:43620810-43636019 GCA_008086735.1 Cheirogaleus medius
AAAGGGCTAATATCCATAATCTACAAAGAACTCAAACAAATCAGCAAGAAAAAATCAAACCACACCATTAAAAAGTGAGCAAAAGACATGAACACAAATTTTTCAAAAGAAGATAGACAAATGGCCAACAAACATGAAAAAATGCTCATCATCACTAATCATCAGGGAAATGCAAATTAAAACCACAATGAGATATCACCTTACCCCTATCAGCATGGCTTTATTGAAAAGACAAAAAACAATAGATGCTGGCATGGATGCAGAGAGAAAGGAATGCTTATACACTGTTGGTAGGACTGCATATTGGTACAACCTCTATGGCAAATGATATGAGATTTCTCAAGGAACCTAAAGTATATCTACCTTTTGATCCAGCAATCTAACTACTGGGTATCTGCCCACAGGCAGAGAAGTCATTTTATCAAAAAGATGCCTACACTGGAATATTTATTTTAACACAATTTATAATTGCAAAGATGAGGAATCAACATTAGTGCCCATTAATTTATGAATGGATTAAAAAATATGGTATATATATATATGTCATGCAGTACTGCTCAGCTATAAAAACAAGTGAAATAATGTCTTTTGAAGCAATTTGAATGGAACTGGAGACCATTATCCTAAATGAAGTATCTCAAGAATGGGAAAAGATACATCACATGTACTCTTTAATATTTGGAACTAATTGATGGGCATACATGGGCACAGAAAGAATTAAAAATCATTGGAAATCAAGAAGGGGGGAGAAGGGATAAAAGGGGTAATAACCTACACAATGGGTACAATGAACACTATTCCAGTGATGGGAATACTTATAACTCTGACTAAAGCATTGTGAAAGCTATCCCTATAACAAAAATATTTATATTCCCTTAATATTTTGAAATAAAAAATAGAGCTACTATATGATCTAGCAATCCCTCTACTGGGTATATATCCAAAAGAAATGAAAGTGGAATGTTAAAGGGATATCTGCACCATCATGTTCATTGCAGCACTTATTAACAATAGCCAAAATATGGAATCAACCTATGTATCTATCAAAGGATGAATGGATAAAGAAAATGTGACATATATGTACAATGGAATAGTCTTCAGCCTTACAAAAGAAGGAAATCCTCTCATTTATGACAACATGCATGAACTGGGAGGACATTATTATGTTCAGTAAAATAAGCCAGACACAGAAAGATAAATACTTATATTTGTCACAATCTCACTAATATGTGGAATCGTAAAAAAAAAAGTGAACTCATAGAAGCTGAGAGTTGAGTGGTGGTTACCAGGTCTTTGGGTTAGGAGGAAAGAGGATGTGATGGAGATGTACAAAGGATACAAAATTTCAGTTAGATGGGAGGAATAAGTTCAGAAAATCTATTGTACAACTTGGTGACTATGGTTAATAACAATGTATTTTACTGTGAAAAATCACTAACAGTAGTGAGAATAGTATGTGAGATAATCATATGCTAATTAGCTCAATTTAGCCATTCCATAGTATATACATATCTCAATACATCATGTTGTACACAGTAGATATATAGAATTTTTATGTGTCAATTTTAAAAAATTAGTTAGTTAAAAAAGTCACTTATCCATGACCATTTTCATTCACTTTGAGGAAAAGTCTGCAAAGACCTTTCATTGAATCTTTCATCTCTCTCTCTTCTTAATAAAATATCTTGCTAATTTCTTGTCATGAGCGCATAATCAAATTGCTCAAATAAAGGTACATGTTTACTACTGACTGTATTCAATGAATAAATGAAGTTAGAATATTTGTTTCTGAGGTTTTTGGTCTACACAGTAATAATACATAGCAATATTATTGTTGCCTTTTATTGAGCAATCATCTCATACCAGGCACTGTTCTAAGCACTTCACAAATAGTATCTAATATAATTTCCATAGCAGTCCCTCAAAAATTACAAAACTATCATAAGATTTTACCTTCTATAGGAAAGAGAAAAAGGTTTGGATTTGGTTTTGATAGTTTGTATCTTTTAAGGAATTCATCCATATCATACAGGTTTTCTAATTGTTGGCAATTACTTATAGTCTACTTTACATTGTTTTTTAAATTTCTGTAAGTTTGGCAGTAATATCCCTAACCCCTGGAATTTGATTATATTTTTTAAATCTGGAAATAAGACACTGTGAGATATTTTGTCACATCTTTATTAAGAGGAGCCGTGAGATATATAGGCCTCTCCAGCAAAGTCTAGGAAAGAGTAATAATAATAACCTATACATCAATTGTTGAACACCAACCACTACTAACATCCAGATGGGGCTTTTCTCCAGTGGGTGGATATAGCAGTGAGAATTTTCAGGCACGAACACACTGCAATGTGGAAATTTAGTCTGTTTTCAAGCAGCAACTTCAATGATGGTTGAAAGCATGGAAGATGCCTAAGCAGAAATGAGTGAGAGGCTTAGATTCTGGTTCAGCCTGGGGGTTTCAAGCGGATGATCAGAGATACAGGGTGACACCTGTAGCACATAATGCAAAACAAAACATTATTTAGAATCTTAACTAAGGTGGAACCACTGAGCAAGAATTCATCTGAAATATAAAGTCCCTGGAAATAGAAAGAGAGCAAAAACTGGATTCAAAATCTAGGGTCTGTTAGATGATGCAAAATTAAATTAGCATTGTCTGTGTAAGGAAAAAGATTTCCTAAGCCTAAGAATGTCATAAATAGCAGGAAGCCAGACTCTTACAATTGAGACCAGAGGTAGAAACTGAAGAAAATGATTTGGGCCCCAGTTTAAAGGGTAGATTCCTTGGCCAACATGGACTTTTGGTTATGATAAATGTCCCTATTCTCACCTTCTTTCTCCAGCTACCAGGGTGATGGTAGTTATAAAAAATAAGGAATCTATCCTTCTGTCAAGGATCAGGGTCTCTGTGCTCTTCACTCTTCTTAGTAGCTTATATTATCAGTTATTTGTTTATAGCTTGTATCTCTAAAATATCTCTCTCTCTCTCTCTCTCTCTTTTTCTCTCTCCAAGATTGTTCCAACTGTCATTAAAAAAAAAACTTTTTCTCACCCATCTTAAAATAAAATGAAAATCAAATACATTTTATTAGACCTCTCACAAAGTCTTCTACTTACTGTCACCAGTCTTGCCATCCTATCAAACCCAAAATTCCTAAAATATTTCCCTGCTTCCAGTTCTTTCCTACATATTTACTTTTCAACCCTGCTTTCACCATTCCCTCCACAACTCCACTGAAACAGCCCTTTCCAAATATCCTTTTGCTGCTAAATCCAAGAAACACTTTTTTTGTCCTCATTTTCCTGGATATCTTTGCAGAGTCTACATTGTCAACGATACACTTCTGCTCAGAAAACTCCTTAGTTTTCTCCTACTTTGCTGGTAACTCTTTTTCTCCTTCTTTTACTATTTTCTCCTTCTCTGATGTTTTAAAGATGAACTTTCTCAGAATTTGATTTTAGGTTCTCTTTTTTTTTTTTATCATACTTCAAACGATACCTACGAGATAGGTGGCTTTAATTACTGGCTGCATGTCAGTGTCTCCAAAAATTACACCTCTCTCTTCACCTCTCTTTTGAGTATCAAACCTGCGTATCCAAAGAAAGACATCTTCCCACCTGGATTTCATATAAGCTTCTCAACCATGTCCAAAACTGAACTACTCACATTTACCTTTTTTTACTTCTCTATTAGTATTCACTATCTAAGAAAATGGTATGGCCATTTACCCAGTAATTCATTCAAGAAACTCCTTTCTTGCCTCTTCTTTTCCAATCAATCACAATGATTTCAATTAAACCTCATAAATATTTCTCAAAACATTTCATTTCCTTCTATCTTTCTTACCAGCATCCTTGACCAAAAAGATGTCAACTTATACCTGCACTTATGAACTACCCTCATTGACAAGTCTTCTGATACCCACTGTTTCTTCCCTTCAATCCATTCTCCACAAAGATATTAGAGTAATCCTTCAGAAATGCAAATATATGTATGTAATAAATATACTGCTTAAAACCCTTCAAGTGTATTCCATCACCCTTAGGATAAATCTTGAAAGTCATAACATGGTCTAGCATGTCCTTCATTACCTGCCTCCACCTAACTCTCAGTGTCAAACAGATTTATCTTCTCCTTACCATAGTCAACTACAGTAGCTTTCTTTCAGTTCTTTAAAAATGTCAAGCTACTTTCTGCCACAAGTACTTTGCACCTGGAGGGAGATATACTCCCATCAGCCCACTTACACACACACACACACACACACACACACATACACACACGCACACACACACTCCATTTTAATACTCAAAGTTGTTACTTCTTCAGCAAAATCCCCTCTGATTTATCCAGACTAAGTGGGTCATCCTGTCATAGCCTCTCAGTGCTCTGTACATTTCCTGAATAGCTCCTGTCTCAAGTCTGAATGAATTATATATGTCTTTTGTGCAATGTCTGCCCCTATTGTACTATGACTTTCAATATGCCACCTTGTATATTTGCTGTCTTCATAACTATATCTATCTCTAGCAACCAGAATTCCTGGCCTATAATGGTCCCCCCACCCTTAAATAACTAACTATTAAATAAATGAATGAAGAAATATTGTTAAGAATCTATTTGTGGTTCTATTTGTGCTTTGGTGTCTTCTATTAGTTTACCTAATTCAGACCCCACCTGATAGAGGGAAGGAGTCTTACGACTATTTTAGACCCAGAATAGAGCTACCTCAAGGAAAGTAAAAGAATGAATGTCTTCAAAACTAGGCAAGACTAAAAATTTCAAATTCAGAGTCTCAGTGCCTGGAGGAAAAGAGAGCAAGAGAAAGAAAAGGCAAACATAAATATGTTTGTTTTTCTCCTAAGTGGAGGAAATAGCTGGCATTGAACAAGAGAAGTGGAGGAGAAGCAAACATGACTTTGGTGATTTGATAAGCAAATTAATTAAAAATACATGAACACTTTAATGGGTTCATAGATCAGGCAATAAACTAATGATGCTTGTTGTGTTTGGGAAACAGTGACAATATCTGTGGGGAAGAACAGTACTGAAGCTGAGAGATGTCAAGAAGGAAAGTGGCAAGCCTCCTGCAGATTCACTTAGGGTCTGAAGTCAAGGCTCTTTCCAGAGGAACTTGGGTACAAAAAGCATTTTTTTGTCAATGAGAATCTATTCAAACGAATAGCCTTCTTGTAAATTCTGTGACTTTCCTTCTTTCATATGCCTTTTGGATTTGGACTCTGGATTAATCTAAAGGCTTTGTTCCTTAGAAGTATCTGACTTACAGAGTAATACATCTGTCCTTGGCTACTTTCCTGGCCTTACTCTTATTAGGAACTAATCTCTGATGTCTTGTTTGCTCTTCCCTGGCCCTGATTTCAGCATTATCTTTTCTTATATTCTGATAGATGGTTTAGACTTTGCCTCAATGTGCAGTGGAGATAGGAGAATGCTTTGAAGACACCATTCATTTGTTCACACAACTCCCCTTGTCTAGAAGATCTTTATGCTTCATTCAGCATACCTGAAAGACTCATTACTTTAAAAATCAGATCATATTTTCCAATAAAAAATTCCTTGATCCTCTCCTTAGGACAAAATTAATTGCTCCTTCTTTTATATACTTGGAGCATAATATAATGTGCTATTTTACCTGTTGTATTATATTTGTTAGTATTTAAGTCAAAGCCTGAGTCTCCCTCTAAATTCTGAGTTGCTTGAGGACAAGTATAGTAATTCCTTATTTTTCACTCTACTACATACCTTCTAGCCTGTGCTAAAGATTAAAGGAGAAACTAGATATAAAATATTTAGCATAGCACCTGGCACATAAGTGTTGGTTAAAATAATTATTCCATCACTGATTATCCTAATTTAAATAATGTCTACTTACTAACCAAATTAATTTTAAGAAAACCTTATTTATTATCATATTTCACTTAAATATTTACATTGACATACATCAGGTTAACTGTTCTTTGCTCACCTGCTTTAGAAAATAAATAACACTTTCTACCTATGTCATATAACATGGGACTTCCAAGCACTGGGTTTCAGTCTTACATGGAGGATGTAGAGGTTAATTATATCTGAGATCTTTTCCCTTTGAACATTTTATGGCAAGAATCTAATGAATACTTTCTTTTCACCTATTGTTCTCCAGTTGTAGCATGTATATTCATCTTTTTATTTTTTAGGAAAACTGGTAATTCAATATTATTACACATTTAACACCTAAAATAATAGCTAGCACAATAATAGACATGCAGTAGCCTTGTGAAAAATTCATGAATTGATTACAAAAACAGTCACTGCTTTGCTTAACTTGGTATGGTTATTCTTCTTCCTCCATAAATCTACTTTTTTGTATGTATTCCATTTTATTACTGTTCCAAAGTGAATGGGTATATGCAAACCTATCCAAAAGCCAAAGGAACAGAGAGGCTCAAGAAAGAGGCAGAGAAATCAAGTTTCTCAGGAAGAAACATTTAATAGGGACTTATCAACAAAAGCCAGGTCTCAGGCCATTGTGAGGCAGTGAATCCCTGCACTGCTACCCGCCAGACCCAGGGCTTATATACTATAAGAAAAGAGTGAAAGCACCCTTCACAAGTCAACAAAGGGGTGCCAGGTGAGAACTGTGATAAGGGCCTAAAACTCTGTGAAGGCACAGGCCTATCTAAAAATAATCATAATAATCATCTACTGTCCCCTTGTTTGCTTCATAATACTCAGCCACTGTGCCCTGTTTGCTTCTCTATAATTGGTATTCTGGAGTCACATAGCTGGTGGTCATAAATATTTTTAGCTTCCTCCATAGATAACATCACCTTTTTGAAACCCAAAGCTAGTTTCTGAGGTATCTTCCAGACTCCACATTCCAGTGAATTGGCTGACCCACCTAGACCAGCAGCCCATACCAAAAAACTGACTCAACTGGAACTGTGACCCCAACCTAGGAACTGACTCAACACAAGGAAATGAATTCTACTCTCCCATAATGTTGCCCTAAACCTAACCAATTACCAAATTCAATTGCCTAAAACTCAAAGGCCTACCAAACTATCTTTATAAACCTTGTCTCCCCAGTTCTGAAAGAGATGGATTTGAGAAATTCCTCCCATATCCCTGCTTAGTGCTGTGGCATCAGCCTAGCTCGCAGCAACCTCAAATTCCTGGGCTCAAGCAATCCTCCTGCCTCTGTCTCCTGAGTAGCTGGGACTACAGGTGCATGCCACCACATCCTGCTAAGTTTTTCTATTTTTAGTAGAGACAGGGTCTCACTCTTGCCCAGGCTGGTCTTGAACTTCTGAGCTCAAGTGATCCTCCCGCCTCTGCCTCCCAGAGTGCTAGGATTGCAGGCGTGAGCCACCGTGCCCAGCTGTGCTCTGTGGAACTAAACCCTTTCTCCACTGCAACTCTGACTGTCTCAGTGTATTGGCTCTTCTCTGTGTAGCAGGCAATACAACCCAGTTGGGTAGCAACAAGTGTATGTATACTGTATAGAGTGGCCTTTCAGGAAAAGACAAGGATACTAAGTATGTCGTAGCCACCAATAGTTAGTTTATAGGATAACATCAAGATTGATTTTACCTAAAGGCAGAATTTATGATAAGTATGTGCTCTAACATAACAAACAGTAGATAAAGAGGCAATCCCAGAACTGGGGCTAATCGGATGTCAACATAGCAGATTATCATCCAAGAGGAAGTTGCTTTAGCCTCCACACTTTCTTTTCTTTCATTTATAGAAGTGACTTATTTTCCTAACCACAATATGTCACCTTCCTCCTTGACTAACCGAGCCTGGAGCCTGTTCCTCTTTAGGTGGATTCCAGCCCTCTTTCTGGGTAGCCAAACAGATTCAGGAATTTACATAAGCTTTAATCAAGCCATGAGAATTTGTTTCCATTCTAGCTGGTGGCCTGAAGATTTGAATGAAAAAAAAAATAGAGAAGTTCAAACATACTCAGCTTTGCAAAATGCTGTTTTAATTGGTCCTAGCTGATTCACAATACTACTACCTTGCCTTCCACAAATTTCACTTTGTTTTTCACTACAATATTTTTCAAGGCTTCACTATGGAAACACTTTAAAGTTATCAATACTTTGAGGTTAGATATTTTACAATTCAGATTTGTTTTATTAACTAAATTTTTGGTAATATTAATACATCTACAGTAATCCTGTTCAAAGAGCAGTCCTTTAAGGAGAAGATGCCATTATCAAAATGAGATTTGTTCTTCTGACAGAAACCATTAGATGGAGTCAATATTTATGGAGCTTTTATCGTGACTTGTATAATTTGTAACTACTGGCTGGGTATGACTATTCAGCTCAGCTGTTCGTTAAGTCCATTAACTACTGTAACAAGATGAACTGAGATTTATTGGCACTAATGGGAGCTTTGCTAAGAGGTAGGGTTTGAGAGGAATGGATTCTCTGAAGGTGGGGCACGGAGAAACTCTCAGGACTTAGAAAATGATGCCTCAAAGTATGGCACTTTTGGTATGCTGAGTGCTTTGAACTAAAAGAGAACCAAAGTCTCTCCAATCTTCTCCAGAACCTTCCCCCTCATCTCTCACTCTTCTTTCCCAGCCAAAGTATGGAGGGAGGGGCTTTCTCTGAAGTTCTCTTATCTGACCAAGGGAAGTTCCTTCAAAGGAATGCAAAGGTCCACACCAGCTATTTTTCTGTGGACTGCCACCTGACAAACTTAATCTGCGTAATAAGAAAGGATATGTTCCTCATGTGTTTCTTCCCCTCAACTCCTCATAATCTGTTGCCACCTTACCCCAGAAACCTCAGTTCCCTATTTCTTTCTGTAGCTAAGGATACTATATGAACTTCAACCGTCTGGCCTTTTCTTGAAGTCTCATACTTTGTGGGATCCCTGTGCATATGCCTATAATAAATTTGTGTGCCTCTTTTGTTAATCTGTCTACTGTCAGTTTATTCCAGAGACCCAAATTATCAAACCTTCCGAGGGTGGAAGGCGAGTTTCCTTCACCTCTACAAAATAATCAATTTTGTTGGCTGCTGAGGTTCAGTTCCACTCATAGCTCTGGTATGAGAGAGCTCCATCAGGCATCCCTTACATCCTTTGAACACATATTCCTTCTGGGAAGGAAGAATTTAAGATAGGAATTTGGGGAGTGGTATTTAGAAACACAGTCCCTCTTCAAAATAAATCTCATAGTTAATTCAGAAGTATCGGTTTATCCCCAACCACGTGACCATCAGTGAGCTAAGTGCTACCAGGTTTAAAATCATTCAAGAAGCTGTGTTTGATATTGGAAATAGCCCATCACTAGGATTCAGAATGCTCAAATTCAATCTATGATGTAATGCACATTAATGTTATGAGGTTTGATTAGTCCTGACTTTTTAAAAATCTTCCTCTTCCAATGTTCTTCCTAGTATTTCAGGTTGACAATACAATAAGCACTTGTCTAAGGAGTACCATATATATGATTTTGACCTATGTTCATGCCATTTGGAGTTACAGTTTGTGACCAAATATAGAACAGGATAAGGCACACTTGTTTATGTCCAGGTTGGTACCAGAATCTTCACGGGGGAAGGATATATTGCAGAAGAGAGATTTGGCTGATAATTTTAAAAGAAAATCTAATAGAGTTCCCTAATGTAGCTTTTATCCAGTGAAAGACAGGGATTTGGAAAATAAATAACTGGCTTCCTTGACTTTGATTGGAACAATTTTGGAGCAAGTTGTTCACTATCATCCCAAGTTCCCTAATGGGATTATGCTTCAGTTGCCCATAGAGGTAACTTGCAAGTTAATATATTCTACTGCCAGTTTTTCCTTTCCGGGTAGACTTCTCCACTCCCTATCATTCTCTCCTGCTATTTCCTCCCAAATAAAATACTTCTAGTAAGACCTTTGTCTCAGGGTGTGCTTCTGCAGAAAGCAAATTTAGACATCTCTAATACAATGTGAATGCAATATTTGCATATCTTTTTTTAATGTCAAAATTCTATTGTACAGAAACTCACCAAACACTGGATATTTTGATATTGTTTTTCCTTTCTCTCACATACAATATAAGATATAGAAAGACTACATTGCTTCAAAGACATAAAAGCACAAGGAAATTTCAGAGAGATATTTCACTGGCTCACAGATTTCATCATTTATTAATAAAGCATAATGATGATTGAACCCTAGTACATTTTATAATTTGAAAATAATTTATTAATTTGTATCTATTCTTGTTTTATCCCCTCTTCCCCAAATTTAAGTCAAACATACAACAGCAACCAGATTTCATGTTAGTTTCAGAAATTGCCCAAAGCAGCAGAGAGACATTGATAATGGTACAGAAGACCTGCCTCGGGGTTCGTAATCTGCTCCAACATTAAATAGTCTCCTCTATTAAGGAGGGGAAAGGTAAGAAAGAGATATTTTAATTTGGGGGTTGCTAAAGATTTTCTCATTAACTAATTCTCTGCAGAAGCCTTGATTCACCTCTAGCAGACTTTTCCTTCTCAGCACATGAGAGATGGGCTACTGGCAGCAAAGAGAGTAGAGCACATGTAACTAAATGAAAGAAAGATTCATAGGAACTACGTGAAGAGAAAGAATCAGCAATATTCACTCCCCAGTTTAATTAGCTAATGAATGCCTGGACAGGCTCTGAGTTATTTTACTGATGCAGAGCCCTGTTCCTACCACTCTGTGTGAATGCAGAATCATATATTCTTGGGACCTGAGTGTTCTTTGAATCCTTAGGTTGACATTGAAAATTCTCCATGATCTAGCCTCAACTCATCTATATAATCTCCTTACCACCCACATATGCCCTCTATATTCTAATACATTGCATCTTAGCTTGAGTTCTTCAGGAAAAAAAAAACCTGAAGCAAAATTATATGCTAATGCTTTATTGAAAAGTATAAAGGAATATAAGAGCAATAAAACGTGAGATATGGATGGAGGGAAAACAAATATAATGTGTAGGCCACAGTGTCACATAAAAACAGCCAATTGCTCAGTCCTGCAGGATAAATATGAATTGGTCACGTGGGATCCTTGTACTTAAGAACAACCCATGATGGGTAGGAAATACAAGGAATTCTCTGTTGCCTCCACCTCATCTTTTATATCTCATTGGTCTGCGCCATGAAGTGTTAACTTCCCTGCACTTTTAGGCTGCATCATTCTCTTCCCTACTTCAGTCATCCATTAGAGAACCTGGAACTTTATCAACTTCCTTCCACCAATAATCTGAGCCCCACGAATATGTTCCAAGTGGCAAGGCAGCTTGTACTACAATATAGAAGCCTCTCTTGTTCAGGACGACATTCAAAATATGTAGCCTGTAAGTCACTCAATTAAAGGTTCAAAGTAGTATGACCAGTTGCTGTAAATACTTTGTGGAACCATACTTTGGTCCCATAATACTTGCCTTCAAAATTCAAAGGAGCCCTCCCTCATGCAAGAGGCAACAACATCATATTTATTACTTTAAACCAGGGTTCTCAAACTTGGCACTATTGAGATTTAGGGTTGGATAATTCTTTATTGTGAAGGGACTGTCCTGTGCATTGTAGGATGTTTTGTTGTTTCCCTGGGCTCTACTCACTTGATTCCAACTCCTTCCCTGATTTTTTATAGCCAAAAATGTCTGCAGATATTGCTAAATGTCTCTTTGGACAAAATCATCACTGGTTGAAAATTATTGCTTTACATGGAATGACTCAATATACCCCAGATCATTATTCCTGAATCTTCACGGAGTTTATTCTACTTTCTGGCCTATATGTATCTTACTAGGATATTGATAGGATATTCCACCACTTGCTTATGAGACAAATCATAATAATGTTGTCGACAGAGTAGACCAGTGTGATATTCTGCAGAATATGAAAATGATTAATGCAGTCAAGATACTTGAGGACTATATTACAAAAGAGACTAGGACAGTAAATATAGCCAAGTAAAGGAAAACTATATTTGATCCTCCATCCCAAAGGTATTACTAATTTAATAATAGCACACCAAATGCCAGTGGTTATGTTTATGTGCTTTGGTAAAGATAATACATCTGCTATTGAGAAAAAGTTCTCAATGGGTATCTCACATTTCTGCATATCTTATGAGGAGAAGCACTGACCTACTTACTGTGTTCTGGACCACATTTTCAAGTCTATGTTTGTATAGCAAACAGCATTGGAAGACAGAGAAAATACCTCCTTTCAGAGCAAACAGTAAGTGTATTTATAGTCTAGAATAAGAAAGATAATATTTTCCATCAAGGCAAAGGTTAAGCAGGCTTATTGTCCATTATAAAAGATTCAGGGTCTCTAAGTTTGAGGTTCTTCTCCTGCAACAAACCCCATTTAGTGTACAGCAATCACTTGGCCCTTTTCCCATCTGTGAGCTGTGTGAATTGAAGGTGTATGAATTGGGGCTTAGGGAAATTGGTGAAATGTTGATGCTCTGACTACTGCTATTTCTGCTATTTCTTCTTCTTCTTCCTCTTTCTCCTTCTCCTTCTCTTCTGCTTCTCCTTCTCTTTCTTCTTCCTCTTCTTCTCCTTCTCCTTCTACTTTTTCTGCCCATCTCTATCCATCTTAGTCACCTCTACGAACACCATGATCTATTAGTCATCACCATAGTTCTCTAATGGCCATGGTTCTCTGATTGCCACTGTAGTATTTCTGCACATTAACTTTGCACTCAGCCTGTACCATTTCAGAATCCCATTTTCCTCATACTTACTAGGTAGCCTAGTTCCATAGCAGCATCTCCCAGTGATGAGGGCAGCTACCACTGAGACTCTCAATGATTTCAGTACCTTCCTCATCTGCTTATTCATTATTACTTTAGTGAGGTAGTATCCTTTGAGCTTTAGATGATAGTTCTCAGGTGTTGGATAATAAATCCATTCTAACCTTTCCACTTCCTTTAGCCTTCTGACAAATTCCTCAGGAATGTAGGATGAAAGTTTTGATATGTGCAATTCATTTAGTGTAAGCCATCACCATTGCCAAGCTTCAAGAAATCATAACAGCAAATTCTTAGGCTTCTGCTTCCGTACTCACGTTGTATTAAAACTTGATTCTGGGTATCAGCCCTAGAGACAATGGGGAATGAGAATCATGGATCCTGAGGAGACCAACAGTTATATTGCAAGTCATCTGCTTTGATTGAGGTTATCGCATGGTCTTTGAGTTTGGGTGTTTTCTACTAGCAAGTATAAAGGACTGATTCTGCTGGCCATGACAGCTCAGAGAATTTAGGAGGCTGAAAATCCCAAATATCTTTATTCTGGGCCTCAGGGACCTATCAGTCTACTTACTTTTTTTTTTTTCTTTTTGCAGTTTGTACAACTTTGTTTCATTTGTAATAATAAATACCTCTATACATGTCAATTATAATAGCCACTTGACTTAATAATGTCTTTCCTACTACTCACATCTCATACTACTTAACGACATATGAAGTCTTTACTAATTGTGATTCCATTAGAAGCCAGAAATGTTGCCACTTCACTGAACAACAGTAATGGAGTGAGCCCTATGATTTCCAGAATATAGGGGGGGGTCTAACCTCAAAATATCTTTTCCTGGAACTACCAGAAAACAGAACCTGTGGCAAAACTTACTATATGCTAACACTTTATTGGGAGCTCTGAGAGCAGTAGGAGTAAAGAGAAAAGGATAATGAGGCAGAAAGAAGAGAAAACAAATGCAAAGTGATGTTTTCTTTGTTGGCCACATTTTTATAGAAAGTACAGGGTCATAGAATAAAATATATTTTTTAAAATTTCAAGGCATTAAGGGGTACAAATGTTTTAGGTAACATGAATCATTTATGTAATGCTTAAGTTCCAGCTATAGGTGTGCACATAACCCAAATAGTGTTCATTGTAGCCATAAGGTAGGTTTTTGTCCTTCCCCTTCTTCCTATTTTCCCTTGGTTGATTTCCATTGACTTTTACTTTCCTCTGTGCACATGTGTGCTCATAGGTTACTTCCAATTTAACAGTGAGTACATGTGGTGGTTTTTTTCCTGTTCTTGAGATACTACACTGAGAAGAATGGTCTCCCGTTCATCATGATTGTTGCAAAGGTATTAATTCATCTTTTTTATGGCTGAGTAGTACTCCATGGTATACACATACTACATTTTATTAATCCACTCATGAATTGATGGGCACTTGGGTTGATTCCACATCTTTGCAATTGTGAATTGTGCTGCAATAAACTTTCAAATACAGGTGTCTTTTTGATGAAAAGTCTTCTTTTCCTTTGGGTCGATACTCAATAGTGGGATTGCTGGAACAAGTGGTAGGTCTACTTTTAGTTCTTTGAGGAAACTCTATACTGTTTTTCACAGGGTTTGTACTAACATGCAGTCCCACCAACTGTGTATAAGCATTCCTTTGTCTCTGCCTCCATGACAGCATCTATTGTTTTAGACTTTTTAATAAAACCCATTCTAACTAGGGTAAGGTGCTCATTGTGGTTTTAATAGTAATATGCATTTCCCTGATGATTGGTGATATTGAACATTTTTTCATATATTTATTGGCCATTTTTCTTTCTTCTTTGAGAATCTTCTGTTCATGTCTTTGGCCCACTTTTTAATAGGGTTGTTTGGTTTTTTTCTTGCTGATTTGAGTGAGTTCTTTGTAAATTCTGGATATTAGTCCTTTATTGGATGTATAGCTTATGAATATTTTCTCCCATTCTGTAGGCTGTCTATTTGCTCTGTTGATTTTTTTTCCTTGGCTGTCAGAAGCTTTTTAGTTTAATCAAATCCCATTTTGTAATTTTTGTTGTTGCCATGATTGCTATTGGGGTCTTAGTCAAAAATTCTTTGCCTGGGCCAATATCTAGAAGAGTTTTTGCTATATTTTCCTCTAAAATTCTTATGTTTTCATGCCTCAGATTTAAGTCTTTTATCCATCTTGAATTAATTTTCGTGAGTGGTCAGAGGTAGGGGTCCTGTTTCATTATTTTTCTTAAAATTTATTTCAGCATATTATGGGGGTACAAACGTTAATGTTACATACATTGCCCTTGTCTCCCCTTCCCCCTCGAGTCAGCGCTTCAAGCCTTCAAGCGTGTCCATCCCCCAGAAGGTGCACATCACACTCATTATGTATGTAAAAATCCATTCCCTCCTCCCCCCCCACCTGCCCAACACCCGATAAATGTTTTTTTTTTTTTTT
>VBSM01000272.1:43636119-43657960 GCA_008086735.1 Cheirogaleus medius
GAGTGTTCTTGTCTCTCCACATCCTCACCAGCATTTGTTGTTTTGGGATTTCTTAATAGAGGCCAAACTCACTGGGGTTAGGTGATATCTTATTGTGGTTTTGATTTGCATTTCTCTAATGATTAGAGATGTTAATCATTTTCTGTATGTGGCTCTCCAATTTTCCCAGCAACATTTATTGAATAGGGCTTATTTTCCCCAGTTTATATTGTTGTGTGCTTTGTCAAAGATCAGTTGGTTGTAGGTAGATGGTTTTATATCTGGGTTCTCTGGTCTGTTCTATTGGTTGATGTCTCTATTTTTGTACCAATTCCATGCTATTTTGGTTACTAAAGCCTTGTAGTATAGTTTGAATTCTGGTAATGTGATACATCCAGATTTGTTCTTTTTGCTTAAGATTGCTTTGGCTATTAGGGCTCTTTCTGGCTCTACATAAAATGTAGAATTATTTTTCCTAGATATGTGAAGTCAGACATTGGTAATTTGATGAGGGTTGTGTTGAATTTGTAAATCTCTTTGAGTAGTATGGACATTTTATCAATGCTGATTCTACCTATTTATGAGCATGATATGTTTTTACATTTGTTTGTGTCTTTTGTAATATCTTCCCTCAGAGTTTTGTACTTCTTTTGTATAGAGCTTTTATTTTCTTTGTTAAGTATATTCCTTGGTATTTTATTTCCTTTGTAGCTATTGTGAATGGTATTGAGTCTTTGATTTGACTCTTGGTTTGATTCTTATTGGTATATAGAAATGTTACTATTAATGTACATTGATTTTGTATTCTGTGACTTGTTGAATTTATTTATCAATTTCAGGTGACTCTTTGTGGAATCTTTGGGTTTTTCTAGATAGAAGATTATATCATCAGCAAAGAGCCACAGTTTAACCCTTCTTTCCTGATTTGGATACCAGTTATTTCTTTCTCTTGCCTGATTGCTCTGGCTAGGACTTCCAGCACTATGTTGAATAGAAGTGGTTACAGTGTGCATCGTTGTGTTGTTCCAGTTCTTAGGTTAAATAGTTTCAGCTTTTCCCCATTTAGTATGATGTTGGCTGTGGGGGTTTGTCATATATGGCTTTTATAATTCTGAGAAATATTCCTTCTATGCCTAGTTTGTTGAGGGTTTTTATCATGAAAGGGTGCTGGATTTTTTTAAATGCTTTATCTGTATCTGTTGAGATGATCATTGATATTTGTTTTTGCTTTTGTTTATGTAGTGAATCCCATTTATTGATTTACATATGTCAAACCATTCTTGTACCCCTGGGATGTAACCCACTTGGTTGTGGTGGATTTTGTGGGGTTTTTTTTTTTTTTGATGTACTGTTGGATGTTACATAAATCTCTGTGCAGATAAACTAGAGAACATAGAGGAAATGGACAAGTTCATGGAAACAGACAACCTCTCAAGACTAAAGCAGAAATAAATAGAACTCCTGAACAGACCAATAATGAATAGTGAGATTGAAACAGTCATTAAAAACCTCTCCTCATCCCCAAGAAAAAGCCCTGGACCAGATGGATTCACAGCTGAACTCTATAAGACCTACAAAGAAGACCTGATACACATAATATGAAAATCATTCCATAATATTGAGGAGGGAATCATCCCCAATCCATTCTATGAAGTGAGTATCACCTTGATACCAAAGCCAGGAAAGGACATGACAAAAAATAATACACATAGTATTACATAGTAAAATATTCAATATAAATTGAGAGAGTTGATATTCTTCCTTTGGTCTCAGTCTCAGGAGAAAATCATGCAATATTTGACCAGTAAGTATGATGCTAACTGTATATTTTCCATAGATGCCTCTTATGATATCGAGGAAGTTTTCTTCTATTCCTGATCTGCTGAGAGTTTGTTTGTTTGTTTCTGTTTCAAATTATGGATTGGTGTTGCATTTTTGTCAAAAGTATTTTTGGTACCTATTGAGATGATGACTATGTTGAATTACATTGACTGATTTTTGAATGCTAAAGTAACTTTGCATTCTTTGAAGCAATCCCACTTGGTATTTACATATCATTCCTTTTATATATTTCTAGATTTGATTTGATAATATTTTGTTAAGGATTTTTGAATCTATATTCATGATGATATTAGCCTACATTGCTATTTTCATATTAGATCTTCATTGGGTTTTATCCGTGCTATGCTTAACACATAAAACGAATTGGGTCATGTTTCCTCCTCCTGATTTTTGAGTCTTTCACATTTGAATCTCATAGCAATATTATTTCATTTATCTAATCATTACTTTGTGCTACTGTAATTATTTTTACTTCTACATACTCGATACACATTACCTTATAAAAATTTTCTTTTTTGCTTTAAACACTAAGTTGGCATTTGGGAAAATAAAGAGAAAAGAAAAAAGAAGGTCCTTTTTGAAAAATATATCTTCATATTTAGATCTTCATTCTTTTTTTTAGTATGAAATTCCATTTGTCATCATTTCCTTAAGTCTCTTGAAATTCTTTCTGCATTTTTATAGTATAGGCTGTGGTTATAAATTTTTTCAGTATTTATTCATCTTAAATATGTTTATGTTATTTTTATTTTGAAACAAAATTTTGTTACATATTGAATACTAATTTGATAGATATTTGCATTGTTGTTAATCATGTTAAAGTCATAATTTCCTTATTTTGTGGTCAGTAATATTTCTGGATATCATTTATATAGTTGCTCCCTTGTATGATATGTGTGATTTATATATATATGGAATATATATCTTTATAAATATATATATTTATATATGGAATATATATTTATAAATTTATATATTTATATATGGAATACATATTTTAAAATTTATATATTTATATTATATATGGAATATATATAGAATATATATTTATAAATTTGTATATTTATATTATATATGGAATATATATTTATAAATATATTTATATATGAAATATATATGGAATATATATGGAATATGGAAATAGTTTGCTAATGCTTGCTTTGTTTAGGGACAGATACACACTGGGTGTTCAGTTGGAAAAGTTTGCTAATGTTTGCTTAGTTTGGGGACAGATACACACTCGGTGTTCAGTTGGAAAAGGAAAGCTAAACTATGTGGGGTCATTTCCAGATCATCTGTTTCAGCAACGGGATGGGGCTCCTGGTTTCTTTTCTCTACTTTTTCTGTTGAAGGCAGCTTGTTCCTTACACAATAGGGCATTGCTATAATGTATGTTTTCATTTTTTATCTGAGGCAGAAATGTGGATATTTTTAAGGGAAACAAAACAGTGACCTCTTGCCATATCTCACTGTATTAGTCACAGTCTACGCAGGAAACAGAAGCTGCGTCTGTTAGGTCCAGACTTACAAGCCTCATGTATAGCAAAATATTGTTTGAGCATCTGGGTGCAGATGGGTGGAGGGGAAAAAGAGTCCACGAGAGAAAAGGGGAGAACCTTGAGTTTTATAGAGGGTTTTTCTGGGGGGAGCAATGGGCCAGAACAGCTGCTTGTAATAAATTCTTTTGCAAATAATCAACTCCTGAGGCTCCTGCCCCAGTCACATCCATCCTTCTGTTCTGGTGTGGTCCTTATCAGGAGAGTTAGGATGGGATAGCCTTCATCTCTATCAGGGAGGGAGGGGGAAGGAATGCTGGCTGTAGCTGTCTGTTAGATTAGCAAAGTCCAGGGACTCTCTAGACTCCTGCGGTTATTGTTTTACAAGTCTAAGTTTTGCATTAACCACATTCTGTCCTACACATACTTTTCAGGTTCCCACCTGGAACAATACCTAACACAGTCAAAATGGTTTCACTGAAAAAAATGTCATGAAGAGACGATTTGCGGAAGTATTGCCTGGTTTAAAAAAACTACTGACAATGGGAAGCTATTACCACTGTAGCCCTGAAGGGGCACTGGAAAGAAATTGGTATTATTAGAGATCCATGAGAGCTGAAGCCATGGAAAAGAGGCCTCTAGATAGGCATTGTACTCATAAACGGATACAACTATGGCCATTATTTTGGTTTAGCATAAGGGAAAGAAGAATACCCTGATATTTTTCTCTTCACTTCTTTTAGTCTTCTGCCAGTGCTTCCTATTGGTCAAACACAACAGGAAGTCAGTCACAAGGCAAGGGAACCCTAGTGATTCATTCATAGATGTCAGCCTTCCAGGGCACAGCTGGGTACAGAAGTGAAAACAATAGACTTGGACAGAGAAACAAAAAAAAAAATACCATATTATAAATATTTTCTATGACCATGGGACATTTTTTAAAAAAATCACTACTTGGCAGGACAATTAAAATCCCCATAGGCTGGATGTGGTGGCTCATGCCTGTAATCCTAGCACTCTTGAAAGCCCAGGCAGGGTGGGGGTGGGGGAGATCACTTGAGGCCAGGAATTCAAGACCAGCCTGAGCAAGAGAGAGACCCAGTTGCTACTAAAAATGGAAAAAATTAGCTGGGCATCCTGGCAGGGACCTGTAGTCCCAGCTTCTTGGAGGGCTTAGGCATGAGGATCACCTGAGCCCAAGAGTTTGAGGTTGCAGTGAGCTATGATGATGCCACTGCACTCTAGCCAGGCCAGAGGACAGAGCAAGACTCTGTCTCACAAAACAAACAAACAAACACCTCACCATTAATTTACCTTTCTAATCATACCTCCTTCTTATTCTCATATTTAACTTAGTGTCCTACCATGTTTCCCCAAAAATAAGACCTACCCATAAAATAAGCCCTAGCAGAATTTCTAAGTATTTGCACAATATAAGCCCTACCCCGAAATAAAACCTAGTGATGGGAGTGGCTACGCAGCGTATCTCCACAACCCATGCATTTCATCGCAGAGTGGTAAAGAAGAAGAACAGCCCTTCTCATCTGCCTCATCGTGACAGCTACTATCCCAGAGGTGACCAGAAAGGTGCGGGCAGCCCCACCAGCAAGGTCGGCTCCCCCTGTCAGGTCCCGGCCATCCTGTGCATGCTGCAAGCTGAGGCTTTGAGAGGAAAATAACACATCCCCTTAAAATAAGTCCTAGGGTGTCTTCTTGAGGAAAAATAAATATAAGACTCTGTCTCATTTTCGGGGAATCATGGTATCTGCCTAGCACACAGGTGGGCAGGCTTTTTCTGTAAAGGGTCTGATAATAAATGTTATAGACTTTGAGGCTTAAGAGGCAAGATTGAAAATATTATGTCCCATTTATCCATACATTTAAAATGAAATCATTTTAACATGTAAAAACAGCCATTCAAATTCAGCAGACTCGATTTGGCCTGAGGGCTGTAGTTTGCCGTCCTCTGGCCTAGACAGTCTTCTAACTTTTTCCTAGCCTACTTTTCAATATCAGTTTCAACTACAACCTCCTCTATGTGGTCTCTCATACCAGGACTTTTACCTGCAAGTGACTGAAAATCAACTTTTACTACCTTTTACAACTTTTACTACTAAGTAAAACTGAGGATAAGTAGAGAGGACGCCTGAGGTAGATACTGTTAGGTTTGTTCCAGGTGGGAACTTGAAAAGTACGTATGGGCCAGAATGCAGTTACTGGAAAACTGAGGTTTGTGAAGCAATAGCTGCAGGGGTCTCCCTGGAGGTTGTAAAATCTAACAGACAGCTGCAGAGGCCGTCATTCCTAACCCCCAGATAAGGAGGGAACTACTCTCCACCCTTATCTCTACAGAATGGACTGAGCCAGGGGTCAGAAATTGGTTGTTTGGAAAAAAAAATTTTTATTGCAGCTGCTGTTCTGGCCCAGGTACTCACTCCCCGCTAAGAAACCCTCTATAAAACCCAAGGCTTTCGCTTCCCTCAGTGTGGATGCTCTTTGGCCTCCACCCATCTGCACCCAGATGCCCAAAATAAACAGCATTTTGCTACACAAGAGGCTTCATCTCTCTCTCTCTCTCTGCTCCAGACCTAACAGATACCAGAATCCAGGAACTGAAAAAATGCCAGCTGTTCTGGGGATATATCCTGGTTTGCTACTGAGGTAACATCAGAACATTTCCTCTTTATCTCCCTTTCTCTTCTCTGCTTCTGTCTTTAGTTTGGCTTCACTGTCTGGTCGTGAGATAGATGTTCCCAACGGCAAATAGGATACTTATCTGTCCCTCTTTGTGTGACAAGACCCGGAAAGTATTCTTGACCTGTCTTAGTCACACACCCACACTTTCATGAACTTGTGTGGGTGATGGAAGGGAGAAGACTGGTGGTGGTGGGGCTAAGGTCCACCACTACACAGGTTTAGGAGATGAGCCCATCCCTAAGGAGTGGGGGGCAAGGGGCAGTTTCCCAAGGGGAGGGAGAATTCTGTTGCCAGGAGATGAAAGAAGAGAGGTTGTCTATTTCAGGGAGATAGAAATGTCACAATTATAGCCCAGTGTGTGATATACTATAACAGAGATATGTCTGACACAAATCTTTATCACTCCCAATACCTAACATCACACTTGGTAGACATGCATGCAGTTTTGATGAATCAATGAATCAGTTCCTCCAGCTGGTTGTGAACACCCTCTTCTCTAAATTGGCTCAAAATTTCATCAGCTGCTCTTAATTCTGTGCGTTTTATTAGAGGTTTTTTATGCCCTTATTTTATCGCCTCTGTAATCCTAGGTGCTTTTTAAAAGAGTGTCTGAGACAGAAGCAGGCACTCAGTAAACATCCTGTGTAAATTACAATCCCAGACCCAGAGCACAGAATGCTACACCACTGACAGGAACGATTATATTTTGGGCGACCTGTGTGGCCTTTTTGTTGAGGCCTTTAGGACACAAAGCCCCCACCTAAAGAGGAGATTCTCCCGTGGGAGGGAGGCACGGCACAGAGGCGGGGGCACAGCGGGGCCTCAGCCTCAGGCGCGTCACTGAGCACAAAGGAGACAACAGGGAGGCGGCGGCGGGAGCTGATCCTCGCTTGCCAGCCACTCGCAATTGCGGTTACAGACCTGCAGCTCCCCTCCCCCTCCTAGGCCTGCCCGGCAGCCTTTCTGTCTCCTCTCTCCCTCCGTACTGGACGGCTCGGGTCTATTTCCGGGCTCCGGATATTTGGTATCGATTAGGGCTGGGGTCGCGGAGCAGGTGGCCGTGGCCGGGCAGCAGGGCCCGTAGCCTGGTGTGCCGGAGTCTGTCTGCCGCCGCCTTCGTCGCCAGCCCTTGCCCGACCAGCCCACTTCCTCCTCCCGGACCGCGCGCGCAGCCGGCTGGACTTCGCGCCGCGTCGGGCGCTGCTGCTGCGCTGTGGGGCCCGCTCGGTGCGGGCGCTGGCCGGGAAGCGGAGGCGAGGGGCAGCCCGGACCCTGGCCCAATATGGCTGAAGTCAGTATCGACCAGTCCAAGCTGCCAGGAGTTAAGGAAGGTAGGGGTCGGGGTGTTAGGGCGGGAGGCCCCCTCTTCTCTCCCCAGCCCGGCTTCTCTCAGGGCAGAGGCGTCGTCATTTCGGCCCCCGCGGCCCTCGCACGGCGCCCGCCTTGTGCTGTCCTGGCCTGGAGGTGGAGGGAATTGAATTTAGGTTTTTCTGTGGCACCTTGGGCAAGTCACTTACGTTCTAAGCCTTTTTTCCTATGTAAGTGTGTAGGGGGAGGATAGCACTACCCCCAGCAAGTAGTTGTACAGATGTTCCCATGAATGGCAAAGCCCTTAGTGAAAGCTGAAAAGCTGGGTAAATGTTACTTATTGTTCTTAAAAAATCAAGGCTGGCTTGAAGGCTGGGAGGTGGGGCGGGTTTGACGTTCTGTTCCCGTGTGGAGCCTTTGTTTTGAAACATGACTCTTTCCCTCCTTCTCTCCTCACTTTTCCTAGGCCTGCGTCTGGCTGGCTGACTTTCCCACCTTCCACAAGGTTTAAGTTTAGTCCTGGCATTGCCCTGCACAGGCGGATGGGAAGTGGTTATAAGCATTTTCTTACAAAAAGCAGTGAGCGAAGGGAGCATGGGACTGGTGATCTTGTTTTCTTAATGTTGTCCAGGAAAATACTGATTGATTAGTACTGGCCTGGTGTAGCTAACAGCAGGTAGCCCTTGACATCCCTTCCCTGTTCTTCATCAGCTGTTCTAGGACCTAGCATCTTTTATTGAGGTCTTAGGTGCTGGATCACCTTACCCTTTAATTATCTTTGGCTTTTCATTGGTCCTAGGAAGCACAGAAGTTCCAGAGTGCTATTGAAAACTCAAGTTCTAATGGCTTGCAAAGCCTGCCTTTGTTGTGGATGTCAATTGTTTCAGCTGAATACTGTGGCCTGATGTGTCTTGGGAAGTGGAATTGAAAATAAGAATTTTTGCTTTCTTGGAACTGCGTGTTTCATTGCCAGCTTAATTTGACTCACATGGTCTTGTGGGTGATCAGGCCAACCCAGAATTCCCATCAAAATTAGTAACTCCTTGGCTGCTGTTTTTCCCAGGGTTTCAAACACTAAGAGACTAGTGATTTGTTACTAATTTTATGTAGAATTTTTAATGGGGCTACAGTTTAGATGTGAGATAAGATGTGAGAGTCCTAGTCTCAGAGATTGGTTATTGCTTTTGGATGTGAGGGGTTGTGTGTGTTTTCAGTGTGTCTCTAGAGAAAAGTGATCTGTGTGTAGTGCTTCCTTGAGGTAGATGCTGAATAGAATGAGAATTGGAGTTCAAACAAAACCTGACATGTGGAATATTAATCATATAGTGCTGCGATCTTACCCAGTTTCCTATTCATGTGAGTGACCTAGAAAAAACTTAAAACTTTCTTTACATACATTTATGTTACCCTTAGTTCTTTTGATTGTTTTTTAACCAAGACATGAATGATTTATTCTAATGTATTATTTCTCAAGGAGTTCCACAAACATCGTCTATATAAAAATGTAAGATTTTTCTATTCTCAAACTCTAGACTTTAATACATTCAAATTGGCTTTCGTTTTACATAATATGGTGTTTGGCAATCTGTGTTACATAGTCTGGTAGATTGATAAGGAAATTTAGTGTGGCTCTTTCATGTGTCTTCATTAAATTAAAATGAAATATTTATTAAGTTTGATGATGGTTAGAAATTGTTGAGAAGATCATTGTCTTTGCAAGCATCTGACCTTTCTGGTTCCAAGAACATCAAAAGAAATGATATACTAGATATATCTTACTGCTGTGGTGAAGTTTTTAATCTGGGAAATATTCAAGTCTAGTAAAGTGCATCTTTCTCTAATATAACTCTTAATTATGGCCCAGTTACTCCTTAGCAGTATCTTTACACTAATTAAAGAGACTAAATGGTGCCATGATGGGATAAAACATACACAAACATTGGGACTGTTGTAACACTGAAACACTACAACTAAATTTGAGAAGATTTAGTAGTAGCAATTTCTTTAGTGTTCTGACACAAGATATTTGAATCCCATTAAAAAAATCTCTATTATATCTGTCCCACTTTTTAATTTAAACCTTTAGTAGATTTATGTATATAATAGTTTATTACAATTTGGTGTCATGGTTTAGATTCCAATAGAGATTGTGAGTAATGCAATGGATGTACTCCCCTTTCCACTGCCATTTCTTTAGGAGGGGGATGGGGCGCCCTGTGACCTTTCTTGTGACATCTCAACAGAGGTCATTGGTAGCAGCTGACATCCTAGTAAGGAGATATTTGAAAATCTTTGTTACATTAAAATCTAGTGCTGCATACTTAATTTTTAAGGAGGTCAAAGGTACTTGTCATTTGGACAGAACTTTTTAAACACACACAACTACGGCAGTATTTATATCTTGGGAAATCTCTCTTAAAGTAGGAGACAAAGGGAAATGTTTGAGTTCTTATGTAGGTGAAAATAATTAAGTCAACTAAATGTCACCACACATTATTTTTTCTGTTTAAAAGCATATTTGGAACATCTGCATTTGTAGTGGACAAAACTGTTGCCAATATTTAGGAATGATGCTGTATTTTTTCCCTAAAACATGTGAGGTCCTATGCAACAAGATTTGAAATAATTCCTAGCCATTTTTTAAATCACTAGATCTATAACTGAAATGTAACATGGAATTTGGGAATGTTAGGCAAAGGAATAGACATATTCCAACAATATTCTGAAAACTTCTTAGAGTTCATAGTTGAGCACTTATTTTTCTAAAAGTAGTGCTTTTCCGTAGCACTTTTAATTAGTTGACAAACTTAGATTTTTTTTTGGTCAATTTTAGTCATTTTTACAGAATTTTCTTTCTGAAACAGCAATCAATACTCCCTATTTTCCCTTTTGCTTTCTCTAGTCAGATTCCCATATCACTACTTAATTTGAATTTCCCACTTATTACTTAATTTTACTATTTCCCGCATTTAAACAAGGTTTTATATTATCATAAAGTTTTGGTCTGAGAGCGTTAGCCTGTTCATCAAAGCCATTCTAGACCTTTTTACTTTTATCAACCACTTTGCAATTTTTTAACTTTTAGTTTTTCCCCACTTTTAGCCACTTAGCACTTGCATTCTAACTCTCCTGTCTTCTTTCAGTGTTTACCTTATTTTATCTTTCTTTACAGCACTTTCCCAAATCTCGTTTTTTATTTTCTGTTCTGTTTTTCATATGGAAAGTTCCACTAGCTCCAAAGTTGGTGAATTCTGTGTATGTGTGTGTGTGTGAGACCATGTGTGTGCGTAACATCTGAAATCAGTGTACCTAGGAGTGACTTATTTCTTCAAGTATAGGTAGCTAGCTCTTCTGGGAGCACATCCTTTTGCTTTAATGAAAGATAATATTTAATACATTTTTTGAAATGTCTATACAAGGAAACATACCTAGAAAGCACTAATTTTACATTCATGACACCCCAATCACATAATGAGATATATTAAATTAATGGCATAAATCTAGAACTTCAAGGGAAAGACACAAAATTATGTCTGTTACAATCAGTTAACCCAGTAGTCCCAGAGATCTAAAGCTTATCACATGTACAGTAGGCATCTACAGTGATGGCAGTGTCTGTGAGATGTCGTCTTCTGGCTCCAGGCAAACTTGCTTTCCGTTTTATCCAGAATTCCACAGCAGTTTTTGTTGTTGTTGTTGCTTTATAATGAGACCTTGGCTGGATTTCCTTGAGCTGAGAGGTCTGTGTCTTACCTTGCTTCACCAGCCCCATCTGGCTTCATATGAAGTTTTTCATATACTCAGCAGATATTCAGTGAATATTTGAATGTGTGAATAAACGAATGATTGAATGAATGAATACATTATTAGATATTCCCTGTTTAGGAATCTTATCTCTAGCATAATTATTTTATATGTCTTTTTGTATAAGCTCTTCAAGGGCAGAGAGAATGCCTTTTAGCCATGTGTGTCACATATCATTTTTGAATTGAAAAAAAATTTCTTTTGTAAGTCTGTTTTATAAGTAGAATTCATTCAGCATAGATGTGTGTGTGTGTGTGTGTGTGTGTATAAAAGACATAAGGGTAAAAAAGTGGTTCATTGTTTTCTGGCTTTGGAGATAATAATTAAGAATAGAATTTTAGTAAAAACATTTTAAAAATGGAATTTTGTGGTTTTGTTTTTTATTTGAATAATAGGTTTAATGTTTTTTCTTAAATGTAAAGCAGTAAACACAATTTGGGAGCTGGAAGGAATCTTAGATATGGACTTAAAAAATAATAATTATGTTGTGTGCTATGTATTGTGTGAGAGTAGTTCCACAATAAAAAAAATGCCCTGTGGTGCATGTCCATGATCTTCATTGTGGTGTAGATTACATGGATTTGTTGAAAAGAACCCTCTAAATTCATATGTGCACCCAAAGTGCCTCTTGTATAAGGAAAAAAAATCTTTTAGGTTATTGCTATGTGTGTGCATGCAGTACTTTTTTGAATGAATAAATGAATTTTTTATTCAAATGCTATAACTGTTATTTGTAAAATAATTTTTTAAACTAACAAGTATTTAAAGGACAACTCCTATGAGGGAAACTGTGGAGTTAATTGATATTTTAAAAAGAGATCTCAAACTAGAAAACATTAAAAAACATTGATCTAGGCCAACCTCCTCATTTTCCAGCTTAAAATCTGATGGCCAGGAAGAGGAAATGAGTTATGCTAAACCACTGAGGCTAAGTAGCTAGGAATTGGCAAGTTAGGGTCTAGAATTAGAAAAGTTTAGAACTGTGAATATTTACACAGTTTAGTCTTCTCTTCTTCCTCCTTATCTACCTTCTCCCTTCCTCACTCTTCCTTCTCTCCTCTCCTTCTCTTTCTTTTAAATTGTTCTGTAGATATATAAGATTCATTCCTGATGTGTTTCATCTAATACTGTCATATGTTTAAAAAAGTATAATGAAAATAATAAATGACAAGACTTTCAGAGATTTTATGAGGTTATTTTAGGGGTAATGTTTCATATAGATCATGAGTTAACACAGCTTTTATTTTTTTAGTTAAATGTTTTTGAGCTTTTATTTTTGATTTAGCAAATGAATTATTCAGAAAACTATAGGAAGTCACACTTTCAGTGTTTTCTCTATCTGAAAAATCACACAAAAATGCAGGTCTTCTCTGGTATACTCAGCCTGAAGGGGCTAATGTTTAAGGGCTTAAATTCTTAAAACTGGGGTCCCCAACCCCCAGGGCTGGGGACACTATCAGTCCCTGACCTGTCAGGGACCTGGCTGCACAACAGGATGTGAATGGCAGGCCAGTGAGCAGAAGCTCCATCTGTATTGGCAGCCACTCCCCCATCACTCACATCACTGACCTAGCTCCGCCTCCTGTCAGATCAGTATTAGCTTCTCACAGGAGTGCAATCCATACTGTAAATTGTGCATGTGAGGGATCTAGGATGCATGCTCCTTATCAGAGTCTAATGCATTGGGGAGCGGCTGCAAATACAGATTATCACTAGCAGAGAGGTTTGACTGCACAATAAATGTAACGCGCTTGAATCATCCTAAAACCATTGCTGCCCCCGCCTGCCCCCCGCCTTTCCCCCCTCTCCCCATATCTGTGGAAAAATTGTCTTCCCTTACTGTTGCCAAAAAGGTTGGGGACCACTGCTCTAAAATTGAGCATATTAGGGATGTAAACTCAAAGAAGCCCATAGGCCATGGTCTTTCCTCAGTTCATGTCAGGGACATAACAGCTGTTATTGAGATAAGTGAATTTTGCCTCAGTGACAAAAAGCAATATGATATTCTACTGTTCATAAAGCAGTTGTAGATCCTACCAAATTAAAGTCCTGCTTGAAATCCCAGTTCTCCAAGTACGGAAGCACATTTAAAAAATGGATCACTCTGATCCATAGAAGAGAAACAAACAAACCTTACAACAGCTATATTTTCCAGTTTCAAAGGTAGCCACCGGTAATGCCATTGGATTGATTTTAACTGATGCCCCAGTTAAAGGTGCCCTATGCTTCAAAAATGTGAAATTAGGGTACCCTAGATTTTATCTAAGACCTACAAAGGATAATTGGTTTTTATATTCAGAAAGACTTTGGGAATTATTTAGATGGAATCTAGAATGATCCAGATGTTCGAATTTAGAAACCAGTGCAAGAGTTCTCAGATATTACTTAATAAAGGACATGATAAACAATAATTATTTCCTTTTGTCATCATTTCATTTAAAAAGCACTTACACTCACATACACACATACATTAAGTGTGTATGTGTAGGATAGTTGCTAACCATACGCTGAAGTAAAAGCAGCAAAGACTTTCTAATAAACCATAGCTAATATATAGCTAGTCTTGTTTATATATGTGTTCTTCCTTTTTTCTTTTTCTTTTTAGTCAAGTTCATTGAGGTATAATTTACAGTAAAAATGCATTCTTTTTTAGTATATGGTTCTGAGTTTTGAAAAATGTATAATATTGTAACTACCACTACATCAAGGTATAGAACAGTTTATAACCCCCAAACTTCTCAACCTCTTTTCTCTGCCAGTCACTGATTTGTTTTCTGCCCCTATAGTTTAGCCTTGTCAAACATGTTATATAAATGGGGCCATATGATAAGTAGCTTTTTGTGTCTGGCTTTTTTCTTTTAGCATAATGTATCTGATATAGTGCAAGTATCAGTAATCAGTAATTCCGTTCTTTTTATTGCTTAGTAGTATTCCATTATATGCCTATATATACACATACTGTTTATACATTCATTAGTTGAAGAATATTTGAGTTGTTGTCAGTTTTGGTGGTTATAAATAAAGTCACTCTAAATGTTTATGTATGGACTTTTTTTGGTGAACACAAATATTTGTTTCTCTTGAATGGGATTCATGGGTCTTAGGACTAGTTTATGTTAAAATTGCCAAACTGTGTTTGAAAGTGGCTGTACCATTTTTCATTCCCACCAGCAATGTGTGTGGGCTCCAATTGCTCTGCATCCTTGCTAGGCTTGATATTGTCAGGTCCTTTTTTTTTTTTTTTTTTTTTTTTTTTTAACAAGTGTGTAATGGTATCTCATTGTGGCTTTAATTTGCATTTGTCTGATGACTGATACTTTTGAGTATTTTTATTATGCTAATTTGCCTTTCTTATATTGTTCTTCGAGGCATCTGTTCTAAACTTTTGTCTAGTTTTTAAAATAATTAGATCATTTTCTTACGAATTTAGAAAGTTCTTTACATATTCTGGATACAAGTCTTATTATATATATAGTTAGCAAATGTCAGTGGTTTTTAAGCATGAGTTCAATATCAGAATGATGTGGGGATCTTTATTGTAAGCACATTCCTAACCTTACTTGATATTAGCTGAATCTCTTGGAGATGGTTTCAGGAATCTGTAGTTTTTACATACAGACTCTACACTTGGACTTATGCAGCAGGCATTTGGAAAATACAGAATGAGAATACTGTGGCTGCCCCAATATAGGGATCCTCCCCTGTTCTAATTTCTTAAGTTTTTCATTTGATAGCTCATTTATCTGATAATGTTAAGGAATGAGCAACAATTCTACCCAGTAATTGACATTTGTAACAGGAACCTGCACACTACTGCCACTTGTTTTCGCAACTGAGCTGAGAATGGTTTTTACATTTTTAAATTATTCAACAAAAATAAAAAGAGGAATATTTTGTGACATGTGAAAATTATATGAAATTCAGATTTCGGCATCTATAAGTGAAGTTTTATTGGAACATAGCCATGTTCATTCATTTACATGTTGTCTATGCCTGCTTTCATGTTATACAGGCAGAGATGTGTAGTTGTGACATAGACCATATGACCCATAAAACTTAAACTTTTTACTATCTGGTACCATACAGAAAAAAATAATTCCTTTTGGAACCATTTTCAGAGAAATTTTCAAAAAACTTCCTTATTTAAACTTTTTTTGATATTTCAGTGATCAGTATGAACACCAGTTATCATAACTTTGCCTTAATAGTACCCCTGGGAACTATTGTTGATTAAATTCTTATGCTAGCATATTTAATTATTGTAGTGACTTTTAAAAATATAGACTTTTATCCTTTTTCTTAAGAAGAAAGAATTGACACTCCCTATAAATTTCTAGGCACTTGAAATGTAGAAATTTCTGTGTAGAAATCTTATGCACAGTAAGAGTATGCCATATGCCAGCTCTTACTAAGGGTCTGTGGGGCTTTTAGGAGTAAAGTGCATGAGCACCCAGCAGATTCAACTTTTTACAAAAGTTGGCATATGTTTTTTAGCTTATACTTACTATCGGCTCTATTCAGAACTTCTTACTGAGTTGCCTGAATGAAGTACTGATTTTGTCTTCTTGGAAACTTATATCAGAGGTACCTTGGCTAATTTACCACCAAACTTTGAGGGCTTGTTTCCAGTCCTGATAGAGCTGTCTAATGACAAATAAATATCAGGGGAGTCTCCTCTGGACTTTTTTGGCTTTTCCTTTTCTAATGAGTCATACAGGTTGAGTCATTTCCCATTAACTTTACACTAGGACTTTTAACTGTATATATTAAAAGTGTGAATGACTTATAAGGATATTTTTCCCTCTTCACTACCTCCCCATCAGCAACAAAATATTTTTTGTTTATTGACTATGAAGGATTATTACGGTCACCGGTTTTTGAATAGTAGCACCTCCCCACTGAATACTTTAAAATATTAACTTTTTCTTTCATATTATGTAGTTCTGTATAAAGATGGAAGGTTAGGGTTGACAAATAACTGTGAAAAATTCCTTATTGTCTAGATGGGAATCTTGAAGTAGAGAAAGAGGAAAAAGGCACTTGATTAAGACACTTGTTCTCATCTGCACATCTCTAGTTTATCCTAACATCTGTCTGGGCCAGCAGCTATTTTGGAAGGGGCTGTCCTCTCTCAATGTCTGCATTTATTATACAAATTACTTTCTGGCTTTGCCTGCAAAAGATTTTCTGTTTGGTCATTGACTGCTGGATTCTAAGTGGATATGTATGCTTCTTTTGTTTTCCCAGGCTTCTATGGTCAGACTTCATTATTTCAAATTGTGCTTTAATGTATCCAGAAATCATTTCTTCTCGTCTGTTGTTTTTATAGTTTTCCCATTAAAACTCCATATAGCTGATCTTTGAAAGATCATTTTGGCTATGTGTCTATGTTAAAGTGACAGACTGGAGGTGGAAAATATGATTGGGGGCTTTGGATGCCATTTACTGTGCTTTTAACCCCTGAATTCCAGGAACTTGGTTTTAATGGTACTCAAATTTCTCAAACTAGGATAACTTTCAGGGCTTAAAGGCAGGGTAGCCAGATAATTTGTAGGTCAAACCCAGATAATTTCACCAGAATAGGTATATACTGGTAACCAACTAGGGGGATATTGCTGAAATACCATAGGAAGTTGGATATGATGAGTGAGCGAGTGAGGTCCTTGTTACAAAACTCTTTCTGGCTATGTAAATGTAAAGTTTTCATTGACTCTTAAAACCTGAAGATTACCTGTCTCCCATAGACTGTAAAAAGTAAAAATAACTTGTTCCTAGTCCCCTAACTCCTAATCCAGTGAATTCATGCATGTATATTTTTACTTTTTTTTGTATGAGTTCCACTTTTCAAATTCCTATAGGATGTTGATTGCTGTTGAGATTAGCTCAGTGCCTAAACCCACAGTAGTTTCCTTTGGAAGCAATAATCTTACCTGTTTAAGGATTAATTTTAGTGACATAAGACTCTGATAATATGTGCATATTTTTCAATAAAGCGATGTGTCATTTTGTTGCTGTTACTAAAGAAGCCACTTAGTTTCTTAGATGGTGTTGGATTCCATCAGAATTTTTGTGTATACTCTTTTTTTCTTTAGATTTATTTTTAGATAAAGGGTGGAAAGTTCTTATGCAGTTTTAACTATACAGGTCAAACATGTATTTTTTAAATTCTTGACTGTAACGAGAGATAGTTGTGAAGAATCTTAAAGTTTTGAGTTGGAAACTAAAGTAATCAATGTGTATAGATTGCAAATTTGTAATGGTTTATGATAAAAAGGGGAGAAAGCATGAACAATAGAATCAACTCAAGAGTTCTTGTTTGGGGATGATATGTTTAATTTGCACTTGTTTTTTTTTTTTTTTGAGACGGGGTCTCGCTCTTGGTCAGGCTGGTTTCGAACTCCTGACCTTGAGCTATCCACCCGCCTCGGCCTCCCAGAGTGCTAGGATTACAGGCGTGAGCCACCGCGCCCGGCCTGCACTTGTTTTAAAATGGTCTCTTCTAGCTTCATATGGTATGTTAGAAGTTAATGCTACTTTAAAAGCATTCAGTCCTGTTCTGGCAAGTGTTAACAGCTCTTGACCAGCTCTACGTCAGCAAGTGTTAACAGCTCTCACAACAGCTCTTGACCAGGGAAATAACCGAGCAGCATGTGGAGAGTGGAGAACAGCCTTTATTCTGTCAGCATTCTCCGCTGACTTCTGATCTTCTGCCCCCCCTTCCCCGGCTTCCTCTAGCTTTTATACCTTTGGTAGGATTCAAAAAGCGTCCAATCAGCAACAAGCTACAACATCCAATCAGGAACAAGCTCCAACATCCAATCAGGAACAGTGGGATTCAAAAAGCACCCAATCAGGATCGCGCAAGCGCTGCAGCGGGACCCGGAGCAGGAGCTGCAGGGAGGCGGTGAGCGGCCGCGTCCCGCTTTCACTGTCAGTCCTACAGAAAATAAATTTATACTTCTAAGGGGTTATATGAAATTTTCTAAATCATCTAAATAATTTTGACTCTTTAAAAAACAAGTGAGGCAAATGAATCCTTTATAGCAGAAAGGTATTTGCATAGCTTGTCTTCCTTTTCAAAGATGCAGGCTGCCCCTGATATTCTTTCAGTTCCTCTGCAGGGACATTACATGATAACCAAATATACTGTAGGGTATATGGAAAGCAGTTTCAGTAGCAATACATAACAGAAATCTAGGGTATTTAGAACACATTCCAGATGAACTGAAAAAATTTGGTGACCTTCAAGAGACCTGAATATAATAGGTGTTCGCTTTTCTAGGCTGTCCTCTGATCATCTGGCCCCAGGAAAACCTTTTAGGAAATGACATAGACCACATTTGTATTCATTGGGCAGTTAGTGACTGATAACATGGTCTCATTTTACTCTGATACTGAAGGCTCTCTGAGAACTTCTAGTTGAAACAGGAAAAGCTTTTTTATAAGGCATCAGATTGAACAAGATTTACTAGTGGAATAAGCATTTATACAGATGGATAAAAGCAGATGTTTGTCAATTTGGGTGCTAGGAATAATGGAATCAATAGCAACAGTGAAGAAAGCAATAGTTGGTGCAGGAGAAAGTTATCACATATGAATAGGCTCCATATTGGCTGCAGTTATCACATTATTAGATGATGTGCTCATATCCAAGAGACAAATGTATATCACTTATAGTCAATCAGCTGTATTTCATACAATCTTATGTCTAAGTTGGATGAGTTCTTAAAGATAATTTAGACTGTATCCTCATAGGTCTAGATGCTCTGATTTGGAAAATGACTTGTAAAAGATCATTTGGTGAGCTGCTAACAGAGCTAGGACTAAAATTCTGACATGAATCTGGAATTAAGACCAGGGCTCTTTGTACTTAAATTTGTTTATACCTTATGTGCTACAATAAAACCCTAATATTTATATAAATTGGATAAGAAATATCCACATTTCTTATGTTTAAGATGCCAGGTGTCATGTGGATTTGGCAGAAAGCTTTTACTAGAGCAACTCAAAGTACAGAAATCAGGAAAAGCCATCTAGTTTTAACCATGCCCCAAATTTTTAATCTACATGTTAATATGTTTCTTAGATTCAGATTGGCTACATTTCTACTTAATAGTCTACCTTCATACCATTCTCAATGATGATAATTTGATGATTCTTCTATTTTGGTAAACTGTAATTACATAATTTTCACATAGAATTCTACTTTGCTTTCTTTTTCTTTTTCTTTTTTTTTTTTTTTGAAACTGAGTCTCACTCTCTTGCCTAGGCTAGAGTGCCATGGCGTCAGCCTAGATCACAGCAATATCAAACTCCTGGGCTCAAGTGATCCTCCTGCCTCAGCCTCTCAGGTAGCTGGGACTACAGGCATGTGCCACTGTGCCTAGCTAATTATTTTTCTATTCTTAATTGTTTGGCTAATTTCTTTCTATTTATAGTAGAGACAAGGTCTTGTTCTTGCTCAGCCTGGTCTCAAACTCCTGAGCTCGAGCAATCCTCCTATCTCAGCCTCCCAGAATGCTAGGATTACAGATATGAGCCATTGCGCCCAGCCTACTTTGCTTTCTAATCCTGGACTTAAAACTGCAAAACTGCGGAGTGTTAGAGCTCATTAAGCATTTTAGACATTGTGATTTTACCTTAACTCAGGCCCACAATGTTTTAGTGTAGGAAACATATTCTCCATCTTTCAGCTTTTTAAAATTGGACATCTAAGGGTAGAAAGAGCTATAGAAATTCAGTAAACTGTTGATTATAATTCCTTGTGAGGAAACATGTCTACAGATTCTGAAGAGCAAGTTGTCATTACATATTCTAGTATAGATTCTGTACTACAAAAATAACTAGATCTCTGTTGTTAATCAGTGACTTAGTGGGACCTTGTCGAATCCCACATTTAGGCTCATGTGCCTGATGTTACAAAGGGCTGAGAAACTTAAGTATTAGAGTCTAAGGGATTCGATGAGGGAGTCCTAGAGCTGGGATGCTTAGCAGTTTTTTTCTTAATTTGATTGAATGTATTTTGGCATTTTAGGGTACATATTAAGGGTTCAAAATCTTTTTAAAGCTTTATATAGGGACTTTACTATTAGTCTAAAATTAGATTTCTAAATGTGACAGAAGCTCGTCATTACCAGGAGTCCCCACAGTTGCTGGTGGGTGGTGGGAGTTGTCACTTGAGTGATGGCTTCTCTTTTATCCAAGAATAGGCTTTTTTTGTCCTTTTGATAATTCGCATCCTAGATACTTAATAGTCTCTTTGTAAATCTGAGTCTTTTTCTTGATTATTTTATAGCCTCTACCAGGCACAAAACTTTCATGTCTGAATGGTGTTCTCTCTTGGGTTTCACTAGCAATAAGAAGATTATCCACATATTATAAAAGGATTTTATTAAATATCTATTAGTTGGAGGTTTTTCAGATCCCTGGCTAGGATTTTCCCAAATATCATGGTGGCTTTTTTTAACCGTTAGGTAAAATAGTCTAAAAAAACTTGTTTGACATTATTACTCTTAGGATCCTGACATTCAAAAGCATGGCTCTCTTGGGAGCCTTTATCTAATGGGATGCAAAAAAAAGGCATCCTTTAAGTCTAAAACCATAAACCAGTATAGATCTCCTGACAAAGGTGATCAGTAAAGTATATGGATTTGGAACTACTGGGTGTGTTACCTGGACAATCTGGTTTATGGCTGGAAGATCCGGAACAGATTGACATTCCTCTGAGTGAGGCTTGAGCACCAGCAGCAGGGGGGTGTTATAGGGAGATTAACATGGCTACATTAGGGCTTGCTTTAGGAAAGTCTCTAGTTGGGGTCATATTTTTCTTCTGTGTTTTCTCTTTTACCAGATATTGTCTTAGGTTAGTATCTTGTGTGTTTTTTTTTTAAAGATGACTTTTACTAGGTTGGCCATTAAGGCCTGACCTGGTTTTCTACCTGTTCAGATGCTCTCTCTTATCTTGCTCATAATTTTTTTGGGGTATCTTGCAAGGAGACCTATTGTCTGGCTGCAGCAGCAACATCTGGAAGGTGCCAGCATATTCAAGTGGAATCTTTATCTCTAGATGTCTAGGAGAAAAAACAATTTGAGCATTTAATCTAGCAAGTACATCTCAACCCAGGAGAGGAAAAGGACCTTTAGACATATATAAAAAATTAAGTTTTAGGTTTGTGTCTCCAAGATGACAAACCTTTAGGTTGTAGGCAGGGACAAGTCACAGTTTTTTTCTGACTCTCTTGCAACCACCATAGTCTCCTTTGAATCGGAGGATAAACTGATAAGGTGTTAACTGTAGAATATGTGGCCCGCATATCAATAAGAAAGTCAACCAGTTTGTTTTTAACTGTCATTTATACCTGGGGTTCCTGTGTGAATATGTTGACAGATTGCTCTATCTAGGTCTATTGGAGCCCCTGGACTTTTTTATTTTTTATCTGTATCTCCCCCTTCTACTTTTTCTGTCTGGGTTGAGGAGGGTCTTACCTTTCTTTGCTGGCTTTGCCAGTTTGGGGCAGTCATTTTTTTAGTGCCCCTCTTTTTTGTAATATGTGCATTGATCTTTTCTTAAAGAAGGGTGCTCTTTTCTTCTGTGATTTTCCCTTTTCTTCCTTCTCATCAGTTTGGTGGTCCAACACTGTCACCAGCAAGGTTGCCTGTTGTTTCATTTTCTTTTGTTTTTTTGCATCTTTTCTTTCTTTCTTTTTTTTTTCTGG
>VBSM01000272.1:43658060-43680267 GCA_008086735.1 Cheirogaleus medius
GATGTGGAGCCCATTTTCCATATCTTGTGTCGCTTCACTTTGGATAACGGGTTTGCATCTTTTCTGTTGTTGTAAACCTTAAAAGCAAGTTCTGCTAAATGTGAGATTGGCAGCCCAAGGGCCCCGTTTTACCTTCTACAGTTCCCTCCTGATATTTGGGGAACTTTGGCTGATAAAGGTCATACTTAACTATTTTCTGATTTTCAGGGGCCTTGGGATAGGCATTGCTGTATTTCTTATGTGCCCGATATAACTGTTGTACAACTGGGAGGGGGCCTGGTGGTTGTCACTGAATCTCTTGAACTTTATTGAGGCTTTTTAATTGTGGGACTCTTTTTAATGATCTCTTTAGAATATAATTTTTATAATGCTCAAGCAAGATTACCTTCTATCATTTACATCCCAGTTTGCCTCAACTATAGTGACAATGTCAGATTTAGGGCAGTTATTTCTATCGTCAAGGTTAAGTTGATGGGCTTTCTCTTTTGTCTTTTTAATAACCATATGATGTTCCTTGGCATGAGCAAAACACATTCATTAATGCTTGAATCATTAGCCCAGGTGGGATTATATGTTAAAAAGATGGAGGAAAACAACTTGGCCGTGCATTTAGGGTCATCCCAATAGGAGTAGTTATTATTATTTTTTATTTCAACAAGTCAGTGTGGGAAATGGGGAGTGTATCTACATCATACTTGCTGGCTATACATTGGCATTTAGCCCTCTGACCAAGAACTGGTCAAATGGAAACTTCCTTGCTTGAGGAGTCCCAGCTCCCTGGACCAAATTTGGTACCCTGTCAAGTATGGGATGGTGAGACCATATCCTCACTTGCCTTTTTTTTTCACTGCTGGGAAAGCTTGGCCCCTTTTACATGGCTACCCCATATGGTGGTGGGTCTAGCAGGAGGATCTGCCTGTAGAAGAGGAAGGGGTTCAGGTACCAACCTGGCAAATGTCAGCTGAGGGTGTGGCGCTGGTGCTGGTGGAGGTGCCAGAGGCATGGTGGGAGGATTTAGAGCACTGATCAAAACCTCATTTTACTCATCTAATCCCTTAGACCGTGATACTTTTGGTTGGAGTTTTTCAGGCCTTTTGCACCATCAAGTTGTACCTTCTCTGCATAGACTCATTCTGATATAATAACATAAAAGAAATTTTATCTCATTTTCTTTTTCTATTACAAAACAATCTTAATTGTATAATAATAATATAGTTTAAAGATCAGTGTAGGGGCCATTTTTTTCCCCGAATCTAGGGAATATGCAGCCAGATCATATTACAAAATATCATCTTTTTATCTTTTACTGGTGCATCCAACATCCGGACAGCTGAAAGGACTCCTTATGTGCTCGAATGCCAGTCAGGGCCACCCGACCACACACACAGCATCCATTTATGGTCACCAGAATTGTTGTCAAACCCTAAATTTAGGCTTGCGTACCCAATGCACAACTAAAATCAAACACCGTGACACTGGTGCTTCGAAATAGAGAAAGGTTTATTTGATTTGACTGAAGAGAAGATGAGAAGACAGGAGAGCAAGATCTCCTCAGATCCATCTTAAAAAGATGAAGTTATGTAGCTAGAGAGCAGGGCAGGGGGAGTTTGGGGGAACCGAAGGAGGAAGTCTGTGTTGCTTTTAGTCTCATAAAACAGCTTGAGTAACCAGACTTCTGGGCGTCAGCAGCTAGTCAGAGCTTTCTCAGGTGCATTCATTCCTTCTACAAAACAAACTCATAGATTTTCCTTGTTACCCTAGAGTTGTATCCTCTTGCTTGACAAAGAAACAGTACATCAACAGTTAATAATTACTGTGAAAACAAGGGTTACAGCATAAAAAGTGAGTGGTTAACATGTATAAACAAATATGGGCCTAGTTGAATTTTACATTATTTTAATCATTAAAAAAACGCCTGGATACTAAAATCTCAAGAGGCCTCACTAAAACCTGACTAGAAGAAATACTTACTAGAAAATAACTAATTATAAGAATTTGTTAACTTTGATGATGCCAATGATAATAGGATCTATTTATTGAACCACTTCTTGTTGCATAGCAGATGCATTCTTTGGCCCTTACATACTTTATTTAATTTAGTCCTCATAATATTCCTTATTTTACATATGAGGAACCTGAGGCTCAAAGAGATAAAAATATTTGCCCAAGGTCTTTTAACTTTTTAGCCAAGCTATATTTGAATCATGATCTATACTCACAAAACTGCAAATTTGATGTTTCTATCTGAAATACTTCTCAAACACTATGCAGAATCCAAAACATATCCATGTTGCTACTCTGTGTACTCTGTTTACTTTTATATCGTGGAAGAAATCTCAGCATCCTCCTTATTGGAATCTGTCACTGTGATTGGCACCTTCAATTTTTGCTTCTGTCTTCTCAGAGTACTAGTTGAGCTTCCACCCTTTATTGGTAATAGAGAACCATCAAAAGTTCACATGTAACCTAAATACCAGTAAGATGAATATAAATTTCTTACTCAAAAAAAGAAATTATCCTACTCTGATGAGACTACATAGAGAACAAAAGTGGTTGACTGAATCATTTCTTAGAATCTATATGCAACTCCCTGTTATCGGTGTGGGAATTTCCTGGGTATACTTTCAGATACCGGCTAGCTTCTTCCTATTTACTGTGAGATCACTCCTTATTCTGTAAAGACTGTATTTCTAGGGGAAGAAACCTGGTTTTAATGTAAGCCTACTTTTATTATAATTAGGAAGATATATCTCCTGATCATCTATGGAGGCATTCCTCTAGATTGTATAACACTGAGTTGATTTTAGAAATGTACCCATGATCTCAAGAATCTTTTAGACAAACACATTTCTAGTTAGTGAATATGACCAATTACTGAGCATGTGGCGACCTGTCATAGTAGAATTCCAGAAATCTCAAGATTTACTTATTTGTTTTCTGTTCCTACTTTTTTATTTACATAATCCAAGATTACTAGAAATGTGTGTACATTTTTGACAAATGGTTTCCAGAATGGAATCATGAGTGTTGCAGTCTACTTTATGGGAGCAAGATTCTAAGATAATATTTCACCATACCTACTTATCCCGTGATCTCTATCTAAAATAAAGTTTGTTTGGGGATTTTGAGTATTACCCTTGATTGTTTGAAATTGAAATGAATTTACTAATCCTAATAGGAAAGAAGAAAGTGCTAGCTAAAGTATATACTTGCAGAAGAGAAGTCCCAAGTGGAAATATCTGACTCAAGGATAAACAGAACTTGCAGTAGCTAGTACTTAAGGAAACTCTCTTGTCATATGAAGCCAATAAACCAAAATGGTTTTTCTTACTCTGGTGTAAACTTGTACTTAAGTTGGGCTGGATGTAATCTTTTGGGTTTTAATGGGTATGACTGGGTTTATCCTACAGAGGTTTAAGGAGATGGGTGGCTTTTCTTTCTAGGCTAAGGCAAACAGAGAACTGGCTGCCAAACCATTTGAGGGCTGTGTAAGTGCCAGGAAAAGTGCCATTCAAACAGTGGAACAACAGAAGGTTGGGGTTTCTTTGGGGATACATGGAATCAAAATAAAATAAGTAAATTCTTATTATCTAGATATTCTTTGTGAAAAATTGCTTTGAAAAATATTGTTTGCTACAGCTTCTATAATGGTATTTACCATTTTGAAGACACTTTGTGGCTGTCAGTGGTTTATTTTTTTATAGTAATAGAAGGTCTATCTCCATCAGAATAATTTGTGAGTGTCTTTTTTAAAAAAATAAACATTCCCTGCAGTGCTTAAGTACGGTTGACCCTTGAACAACATGGGTTTGAACTGTGTGGGTCCATTTATACATGGATTTTTTTTTCAACAAAATGTGGATCAAAAATACAGTATTCGTGAGATGTGAAGCCCATGCCTAGGGAGGGCTGACTTTCCATATACATGGGTTGGTTCCACAGGGCTGACTGTGGGACTTAAGTATGCGCTGATTTTGGTATCCGTGGGGTTCTTGGAACTAATCCCCTGCTTATACCCAAGGACGACCGTATTTATGATGCTTATTATTAATATTTCTCTCATATTGCAGGTGAGCAAATGTAAGTGATATTATTATGTTTAAGATTATTAAGTTAGTGAGTGGTAGAGCTAGAATTGGAACCAAAGTAAGAGTTCTCTTGGTTACACCATACTGCTTCCTTGTGCAATAAATATTCACTGAGTATCTCATGGAGCCAGTATTCTTTGCAATGTACTACAGAAAACACTGTATAAGAATTTCATCTTTTTCTAAGTGTAATTCTGATAGTCATCTCTTTATGTTTAATTATAAAATTGTATAAATCCATTTAAAAATGAATCATTTCAAAACAGAAGTGCTTCCTTTTTACTCAATTTTATGATATTGTATAATTATTTATGTAGTTACTGTGTAAGTTCAAATATTCCTGGATTGTTGTAAAGTAGAGCACTCATGTAAAATGTAATTGTTTTTTAAAAAAGCCATGGGTGACAAATTTAGGAGAATGCTTCTTCAACTGTGATCTGTTTAATTTTCACGGCTAATTGAAATTCATAAATACACTCATTTGCTAATCAGAATCCAAGGTCCTTCAGTTTTTGATTGGTAAAGTATTAGAGATTTGGTGAATTTATTCAGTAGCAGCTGTATTAAAAAATTGAACTCTTTTAACTGTGTTGACTACCTGGTTCACTTTCCTTTCCAAGTAGAGATTTGTTCACTTTGTCTCTGTGATTACATACTCACAGTGGTTTCTTGATAAATGTAGAGTAACTCTTGACCTTCTTACCCTGCTGAGGTTACCAAAACTACTATCACTTTAGGGCTGAGGAAGAAGCAGCAGAGGATAAATATCAGTATTCAAGCACTTTGAAGATAAATCAGTGGCTAACCATAAGACCAATAATATACTAAAGACCCTTGGCTGTCCATAATGGCAAATTGAATTATAACTGTTAGTTAAAACATAAATGTGCTCATACATATACATTCACACACACATACATACACACACATAGTTAAAATTGTTTTAAATACTGTGGAGCCTAATTCAGGTTCAACAAGTGGTCCACTTACCTAAATTAGCACTATCCTATCTGTCACACATTGATTATTGTCCAGAGCAATGCTATCTAATAGGACAACTGTGTTGATGGAAGTGTTCTATATTCCACATTGTCCAAAATAGTAGCCCCATATCGCTATTTTGCACTGGAAACGTGATTAGTGAAACTGAGGAGAACTGAATTTTTAAAGTTTAATTTTAATTTAAATTGAAATAGGTACATGTGACAGGTGAGTAGTACATATAGTATGAAAAAAATTATTTGTGACCCTAGAGGATTGAATAATGATGGATCAGTATAACATACAGATTTTGGTCCAGTTTAAGGAAATATTTTCTAATATTGGTTTCATTCAACATTAGACCATGTGGAATGCACATCACTTGGCGTTTTGAAGAAAACCTTAGCAACCACTGGTGGAAATATAAAGACAGAACTCAGGAATCAGTTTGGTGGACTTAGACTAAATTTTTTTTGTCTTCAAAGCACAAATCTATAAAGTTTATTCCTACAACACAAAATGTGTTTCTGGGCATTTTAGAAATTATTTATAGTAACTTGAGTCAGATAAACCTTATGGAAAGTTTTATTTATACCTGACAGTTCTACCAATATGAGTAAAAATTGCTTTGGTTCCACCCTGCTACCTTTCTCCCACTCTTTTTCACTGTTCCTCTCACTCCTAATCATTTACCCTGTCAGATGGAAATTTCTGACTCAGCCACTTTCTCTTTTCCAATAAGTTACCCAGTTACTCTGTGGTCTCTGATAATGATGTAGATGGTCTGTGATATTAAAGTGGTACTTCTGATTTGAGGACTTACATTATCTCAGCATTTTCAAAACCCACTTTCCTGCAATCTGGTATGTCTGTGGTTAGCTATAACATATCTACTTGCCAAACAAGTGGTTTAGGTTACGGGGGTTTTCATTTAACTTTGAATGTGGGAGATTAGAAAAAAAAGTAACTCAGGAACCTACTTTGATAAATTGCATCAGAGTGAAAATGTTAAGATTAAATCAATTGTTCTGCTTTTCAAAATGTTTCTTTACTGTACCTTAGCCTTGTGTGTTGCTCGAAATTGTGTGTGTGTGTGTATGTGTTGGCACACATGTAAAACTCATGCTTATTACCCTTCTTATAAAACTATTGATGATATTTATTATATAATTTAGTGCTACCTTTTTAAATCCCCACATGATAACTGAATTTACTTTCATATTTGATACTAATAAAACATTTCTTTGCAGTAAAGAATTGGCATTATTTCTCCTTTCTGATAATAAGAACTGAGCAGCTTTTCATATATCTCATCTTGCATTGGTGCTAAGGAAGATCATAGACAAATTTGGGGCCTTATGTAGACTTTATTTTTGTTAGCATAATTTTTTTCATAAGAAAACATAACTTTCATTCTATAAACGCAACAGAGCAGTATAAATTGAATCAATAAAACATTACTACTGCAGCTAATTTTTTTCTTAGTTAATATTTGTTGCTTCACTCTTTATATGCTTAAATTAGAATAAAGATATAAATCTCTTTATTGTAAAATATTTTGAAAATGATTAAATGATTATGATATTTCCCTTCATGGAAGATAAATTGGAAAATATAGAAGTATTTAAAAAGGAAAAACTATGTTGTAATCTTACAATATATAATGTTAGCATTCTGATGTTGATGCTAATACTTTCTAATTTAATTTAAGTTGGAAAATCAAGTATTTCAACTGTAGTCAGAGTATTCTTTAGAGAGGCTCCCAAGATCAGCTGTGGGTTCTGCCCATAACATGGACAGTACTTTTAGGACTTTACCTGTGTGTTAGCCCATATGGTATGCTACACGGATGGTCATCTATAGGGTATATGAAATAACTGACTTCAGAGTGTCAGTGGTCTACAAAATGCCCACATACACTCTGGAGAATGTGAATGCCCTCAGTCTGGAACTAGTGGGTAACTACTATAGATGGCAGGTTTTGTCCTACTAAGGACCATTTTACCTATAGTTACCTGAAAAGGGGTTGTGTTGAAAAGAAGTGGGCTTTCTCTGGCTGAAATATTTAAGGAGTCCAGATGATTGGTTGGATAAGATGAGGCTGGATTTGACAAATACTAAAACTATTTCTGATAATCCTTGTCTGTAATTTTATGAAAGTGATGAATCAGCACCTTTTTATGGACAGTGACTGAAATTTAGAAATATTTGAGAAAACTTCGGAACCTAATCTATCATCTACGACTGATATTGTTCTTGGAGGTATTTCCTTAGGATTAAAGATTCTTGATACTCTTACAGTTTAGTGGTGTAAGCAAGATGGTGACTTGAGCAGATCAGATATTTGGAAGAACTTTTGCAGAGGATCCTGAGTTATACTATTCTGGTGAAAAAAGTTAGCTGTCTATCTTTCTGTAATGTTTATTGCAAGATAATTAACCCTGAAAATGTCTTTTATTCTGTTACCAGGATTTCTCAAGATTTTTCTTTTTTCCTTTTTTCCTTTCCTTGACTTATTTGTGACTTATTTTTTTCTATTTACTTTATTTATTTATTCACTGATTGATTGATGAGGTCTTGCTGTCTTGCCTAGGCTGGATTGCAGTGACGTAATCATAGCTTACTGCAGTCTTTAACTCCTGGGCTCAAGTGATTCTCCCTCCTCAGCCTCCCGAGTAGCTGGGACTACAGGCACATGCCACCATGCCCGGCTAATTTTTTAATTTTTTTGTAGTGACAGGGTCTCTCTATCCTGCTCTGCCTAGTCTTGAACTCCTGGCTTCAAGCCATCCTCCCACCTCAGTTTTCCAGAGTGCTGGGATTACAAGTGTGAGCCTGGTCTCCATTTACTTTATATTTAATTTATTAACATTTTCTAATCTTAGGACTGTTTGTCAGCCTGTAACTACAGAGGATTTAGGAGGACATGGAGCAGTTTTCTCAAATCAGTGACTTAGGAGACTAGTTCCAGATTCTGCAAATTCCTGCCAACATCTCAGCACACATTGCATTCTTTGCTTCAAAGTGCTACATATACTTTAACCACTCTATTGGGCAATTTAGGCATCCCCCCATCCCTAATTCTGTGTAATGGTGACTAAGCTTCTTTCTAATTTGTAGGATTCTCCCATTCTCTGTGTTCTATACCCATAACAACCAAGCAAGTAAAAACAGAAACCAAAACCAATAACCATAAAAGTCCCCAAACAGTTGAAACATCGGTTAATGTTACTTGATTCCTCAATCGTTTGTACAAAAGTATGGAATGGAAGTCTTTGTCTTACACAAAGTTATTGCAGAAATGTGTGTTCACCTTGTGGACAGTGTAGTAAGGAAGATAATTATAAACTAAGGATAATTACTACAGGAAGGTACATCTGACTTAATTATATTATGGATCTCTGCTCAGGAGGATCATCTATCTCCCAAACAGCATGTTAGAAAAAACAGGGAATTTGGAGACTTGATCACAAAAGAAGTCCTGCCATTGACGACTTTGAATAAGAGCAGCGTAAATGAGGATGATATACCTGTGCAGTTTACTTACTTAGTGTCAGCCAAAATTAGATGCCACACCCCTTGCTCTGTCATATTGTACTTGGATTTTTTTAATTTCAAAGAGATGGAAATTTTAGGACACTAAAAACAGAAGAACCAAAGGTTTCAGTTACCCTTTCCTAGTAAATTAATTGCTCAGACATTACTTAGATATTGTTCTTTCTGTTTTCAACCATCTGCCTGCAAGGAGGGAATAACAGTTGTCAGAGTGACCAGCAACTCAGAGCTGTTTACTATCTGGGGGCTTATAATTGGGGCCAATGGTTGGGAGTGTCTGCAGTTTATAGCTGAGCATCTCTAAGAAGCTCCCTATTTGCTCCATTAGCCACTGATGGTGGTAGGGGTGGGGATTGGTTTAGGTGGTGGTATTGGTGGTATTGATGTTCATGTCATCTTGGTCCCTGTGTATATAAACTTTGCTGGGGCAGAGAATGTAGAGGATTTGTCATTAGGATAAGATTCATTCATTTTCCCTGAATCCCATTTCTCTTCTACTCAGGAAATTTTATTAAAACTTTAAATAAAGAGAAGAGACTCTTCTTTGGTATATTAGGGAGGCATTTATTTTGTAGGGTGGAATAGGAATTTACATGTGTTATTGTTTCTTAGTTCAAATTGTCATTAATATCTCTTAGACACATTAGTTTAAAATTTATCTATACCCTATCTTCCCAAAGGGAGGGAAACTCATTGATGTTGGAAGGAGAACCAGAGAGATGGGACCAGGTGGTTAGGTCCCAAAGGGAGATTTTCCTCAGAATTTCCCACTGTAGTTACTACCTAGGGTTTTCCCTATAGGTCACCTATGAGAAAGACAGAAACACTGTGAGAAAAAAAGGAACTTTCTATTGCTCTTGTTTTATAGGAATAAATACAGGCTGACTGTGATTGCTGGAGGTCCATTCTTGGGAGATAGTGAGGCAAAGTAAATTATGTCCCATCTTTTCTTTTTTGGGACCTGGAACCCACTTTCTGAATACATGTACCACCTTTACCAAAATTTAATTTCATCCTCGATTTCAAAGAACCTAATGCACATTTATGTCATTGTAATTAGTTTTTAATAATAGCACTCTTTTCTGATATACTAAAATGCATACCCATTTCTTCCAGGAATGTTTCTTTGAGCAGAAAATTTGGGGGCCAGAAGAGGAATATTTGTTGGTTGATCTTGCTCAAGCCACTTAACTTCTCTGAGCCTTAATTTCCTCATAAATGAAGATGTTGATAAAACCTTTATCTTCACGTGGTTAGGAGGAATAAATGTGAAAGTGCATTGTAATCTACCAAGTGCTGTATAAATATCAGTGTAGTTGTCTGTCATTACCAAACTTTCTCTGGACAAAATGTGTCTCTGGAATATCTTCTTGTTCAGTAGAAGGTGTTTTCATGTGTATAGAACAAGGAAAACAAGCATAATTCCTGCTCTTAAGGCAATGAATGTTTAGTTCATCTGCTACTCATAGCATTTACATAAAAAGAATAATTCACAAAATTCCATGATTCTATAAAAGGGAACACAGGCATAGTTGAAAGAAATAGTCTCTAGTGAATGTATTATTAATCCAGGCATTTTTGTGTGGGTGGAAGCTTGTAAAGATTGAGTCACAGGAATTGTACTTCCAGAAAGTGTTGGGGTGTGGGTAAAAGAATGATGGAAGAAGAATGATTTTCTCACTTTTTTTCTAGTTTGTATAAAGCATTGGGAATGTGCACATTATTTAGATAATGTATGAAAGTGACATGTAGCCATTCCTTGAGGCAGAAGGTTCTGGATTTGGTTGGAATGAGGTGATTAGATGTGTACTCATTCTGCATACTTGACTGGAGTGAGAGAAGGAGTTCTTGCTAACAGGAGTACAATTTAATTCTTGTTCAGAACTTTTAAACTTTTGAGCAGAATTACTTTAGCAAAATGTCCCCCCCACTAAGTTTTTTCTCACCAGTGTTGCCAGTATAAATATAGGTTAAGTTCTTGATTCTTGGCTAAAATTTGAGAATATGTTCATTTAGTGAAAGAGTAAACAAAATTTCTGCTGCCATTAGGGGTGTTTGTGGGGAGAGAGTGTGTGTGGTGGGATTGGGAGGGGACATTTCTATTTTTTTTGTGTGAAAAAAAGATAAAAGATAAGGGGATCCAAAGACAGTTTCTTATCCCATCACTTCTAAATCTGAATCACCTTCTGAAACAGGTTTACAGAGAATATTTTGTTTCTGACTGAGGAAGAGAGAAACTTGCTTAAAATGAACTTTGTAAAATAACAATCTTAAATACTTATATTATGCAAAATATTCACAGTCATTTACTTTTTTCCTTTGTGGAAAGCTGAGGAGATCTTACTCTGGTACTGTTAATGACTAAGAAAAACAGTTTAAATACTATTTTAGGATTCCAAATTTGTTATGATTGGGATGGAATTTTAGGAGACATTCACATCAGTGATACTCAGTTTTCTCTTTTGCTTTAAAATGTTGATTAGTAGAGTATACAAATTTAGTCTCTGTTTTCCTACTAATTCTCAAGGGGAGGGCAGATGAGGGTGTTATCTGTAAAAGGAGAACAAGTAGTTCTGCAAATATGTTTATAGAAAGCCCTCGCAGTTATTGGTAGGGGAGTGGAGTGGGCTGTGCCTGGAGCTGTGGGGATAAAGTTGGCAAGTAGATGTACTTGAAAAAAGGTGTGTGAAGAGAAATAATAATGAGAAAACAAGAATAAGAGCAACATGGGCAGTCAATATAAGAAAAGGAAAAAGTGTAAGATGTTACATTTGGTTGGCTTGAGGTGGAGTGTGGTGACAATTACCAGATTTTCTTTTCTGCGTGTCATGTATACTGTGTACCAGGAATGCGTATGGAATAAATAACCAATTTCTCAGGAAGCGCACAGGGCCTTTCCTATTTCACCTCTTGCTATGATTCCTTTTGGTGCTTCTGTATTTCCAGTACACACAGAACTCCAGGACAGCCTATGCATTTTTGTCATAATTGGTCCCTTTGCCAAGAATACTTACCACTTATGTCCGTAGGAATTTTAACCTTCCTTTGAGATCTATTTCATATGTTAACAACTTTAAGGTTTCTTGACATACTCAGTTCAAGTCACCTCCACTTCTTACACCTACCCCCAATTCATAACAAGCATCTTATTCTGGGATAGGCATTTTTATGTGCGTGGAAGCTTGTAAAGATTGAGTAACAGGAATTGTACTTTCAGAAAGTGTTGGTGTGGGTAAAAAAATGATGGAAGAGGAATAACTTTCTCGCTTCTTTTCTAGTTTGATTAAAGCATTGGGAATGTGCACATTATTTGGATAATGTATAAATTTGACACGTAGCCATTCCTTGAAGCAGAAGATTATGGATTTGGTCAGAATGGGGTGATTAGATGTGTACTCATTCTGCATACTTGACTGGAGTGAAAGGAGTTCTTGCTAACAGGAGTACAATTTAATTCTTGTTCAGAACTTTTAAACTTTTGAGCAGGATTAGGTTAGCAAGTCTGCTCAAAAGGCTGTACCACCAGTCCTGTCACTAGGACTGCTCCAATGTTTATACCTTCAAAGAATTTACTACAAGTCTTTAGTACATTTATCAAATTATATTGTGCCTTATTTCCCTTTCTGTCATTTCTACTTGGCTTGGAGATGACTTATTCATCCTAAAATAGAGCTCAGCATGTTTATTGAATAAATAAGTGTTTATAAGTGCATAATATGCCATTTGTGTATTTAGGGAGGATCCACAACAAAATGAAAAGCATCCTTCTCTTCAAGGAAATGAATGGCGAGATATATATTATCTATCTATATCTATCTATCTATCTATCTATCTGTATATGTCTATATATCTATGTATCTATATATGTCTGTCAGTCCTCCTTCCCATTTCTGAGACCCACTTGGCTTAATGCAAACTAATTCACTATATACTTATATGTATATACAGGAATACCTAGTTTAATTGTTCTTTGCTTTATTTCACTTCACAGATACTATGTTTTTTGACAAATTGAAGGTTTGTGGCAACCTTACCTTGAGGAAGTCTGTTGACACTGTTTTTTAAAACAGTATAGCATTTGATCACTTCATGTCTCTGTGTCACACTTTGGTAATTCTCTCAGTATTTCAAACTTTTTTATTATTATTATATCTCTTTGGGGATTTGTGATTGGTGATGTTTGATGTTACTATTGAAATTGTTTTGTGATCCCACAAACTGCATCCATATAAGATAGCAGACTTAATCCAATATTTTCTGTTCTGAGTATTCCACTGAGCAGCCATTCTCATGTCTCTTTCCTTCTCCTTGGGTCTCCATATTCCCTGAGACATGACAGTATTGAAATTAGGCCAATAATTAGGCCCTACAATGGCTTCTTCTAAGTGTCCTAGTGAAAGGATGAGTTGTATGTCTGTCAATTTAAATCAAAAACTTGAAATGATTAAGCTTAGTGAGGAAGACATGTCAATGGTGGAAATAGGCTGAAAGCTAGGCCCTCCTTTGTGTCAAACAGTTAGCCAGATTGTGAATGCAAAGCAAAAATTCTTGAAGGAAATGAAAAATGCTACTCCAGTAAACACACAAATGATAAAAAAGTGAAACAAACTTATTGATGATAGGGAGAAAGATTTAGTGGTCTGGATAGATGATCAAACCAGCCAGCACATTCCTTTAAGCCAAAGCCTAATCCAGAGAAAGGCTCTAACTCACTTCAATTCTGTGAAGGCTGAGAGAGGTGAGGAAGCTGCAGAAGAAAAGTTTCAAGCTACCAGAGATTGGTTCATGAGGTTTGAGGAAAGAAGCTATTTCCATGACATAAAAGTGCAAGATGAAGCAGCAGGTGCTTATATAGAAGCATCAGTAAGTTGTCCAGAAGATCTAGGTAAGATCATTAATGAAGGTGGCTGCACTAAATAACAGATTTTTCAGTGTAGATGAAATAGCCTTCTATTGGAAGATGATGCCATTTAGGACTTCATAGCTAGAGAAGAACAGTGAATGCCTAGCTTCAAAGGACAGCCTGACTGTCTTGTTTATGGCTAATGTAGCTGGCGACTTTAAGTTGAAGTCAGTGCTCATTTACTATTTTGAAAATCCTGGGATCCTTAAGAATTACGTTCAGGCTATTCTACATGTGCTGTGTAAATGTAAAAACAAAGTTTGAATGATAGCACATCTGTCTTGAGCATAGTTTACTGAATATTTTAAGCTGACTGTTGAGACCTACTGTTTGGAAAAAAGATTCCATTCAAAATATTACTGCTCATTGTGTACCATGTCACTCTAGAGCTCTGATGGAGATATACAAGAGATTAATGTTTTTTTCATGTCTGCTATAATGACATCCATTCTGCAGTCCATGATCAAGCAGTAATTGTGACTTTCAAGTCTCATTATTTAAGAAACATATTTAGTAAGACTATAGCTGCCATAAATAGTGATTCCTATGGGCAATGTAAACTGAAAACATTATGGAAAGGAGTCACTGTTCTAGATGCCCTTAAGAACATTTGTGATTCATGAGAGGAGGTCAAGATATCATCATATACTGGAGTTTAGAAGAAGTTGATTCCAACCCTCATGGATGACTTTGAGAGATTCAAGATGTTAGTGAAGGATGTATCCTTAGAGCTGGTGGAAATACCAAAAGAACTAGAATTAAAAGTGAAACCTAAAGATGCGAATTGCTGCAATGTCATGGTAAAACTTGACCTGATAAGGAATTGCTTCCTATGGATTAGCATAGACAGCCCTTTCTTGAAATGGAATCTATTCCTGGTGAAGATGCTGTGAACATTGTTGAAATGACAACAAAGGATTTAAATTATTACATAAACTTAGTTGACAAAGCAGCGCTGGTTTTGAGAGGATTAACTCCAATTTTGAAAAAAGTTCTGTGGACAAAATGCTATCAAACAGCATGGCATGCTACAGAGAAATCTTTTTTTATTATTTCAGGATATTAAGAGGGTACAAACATTTTGGTTACATTTTATGTCTTTGTCTCACCCAAACGAGGATTAGAGGCATGCCCTTCCCCTCTACAATGCTCACCGCATCCATTAGTGGTGAGTTTACTCCCACCCCCAAACTCCCTAATCCCTGGAGAATATTACTACTGTGTGAGCACCATAGTGTTGATCAGTCAGTGCCAGTTTTATGGCGAGTATATGGGGAGCCTATTCTTCCGATCTTGTGATACGTCACTTCTGATAATGGGCTCAAGCTGTATCCAGGAAAATATATGAGGTGCTACATTACTGTCATTTCTTACAATTGAGTGATATTCCATCATATACATATACCAAATTTTAATAATCCAGTCATGAATTGATGGGCACTTGGGTTGTTTCCACATCCTTGGAATCAATAGTGAATTGTTCTGCCATAAACATTCAGGTGCAAATGTCTTTATTATAGAATATCTTTTGCTCTTTTGGGTAGATGCCTAATAGTGCTATTGCTGGATTGAATGGTATTTCTATTTTTAGCTCTTTGAGATATCTCCAAATTCTTTTCCACAGAGGTCGCACTAATTTACAGTACCACCAGCAGTGTAAGAGTGTTCTTGTCTCTCCACATCCTTGCCAGCATTTGTTGTTTTGGGACTTTTTGATAGAGGCCCATCTCACTGAAGTTAGGTGATATCTCATTGTGGTTTTGATTTGCATTTCTCTAATGATTAGAGATGTTGAGCATCTTTTTATATGTTTGCTGGCCATTATTCTGTCTTCTTTTGAAAAGTTTCTGTTCATTTCCTTTGCCCAAAAATCTACCTTGCTCATGGATTAGTAGAATCAATATTGTTAAAATGTCCATACTACCTAAAGTGATCTACAGAATTAATGCAATCCCTATCCAAGTACCATCATCATTCTTTACAGATCTAGAAAAAATAATTCTATGCTTTGTATGGAACCAGAGAAGACCTCATATAGCCTAAGCAATCTTAAGTAAAAAGAACAAACTGGGTGGCATCAGTCTACCAGACTTCAAGCTGTATTACAAGGCTATAGTAATTAAAACATCATTATACTGGCACAAGAACAGCGACATAGACCTATGGAACAGGACTGAGAATCCAGAGATGAAACCGTCCACATATGGTAATCTAATCTTTGACAAAACAAACAAAAATAGACACTGGGGGAAAGAATCCCTTTTCAATAAATGGTGTTGGGAAATCTGAATAGCTGCATGCAGAAGATTGAAACTGGATCTCTGCCTGTCACCTCTCACAAAAGTCAATTCTAGATGGATAACAGACTTAAACCTAAGGCATGAAACCTTAAAAATTCTAGAAGAAGATGTTGGGAAGACCCTTTCAGACATCGGCCTAAGCGAAGAATTTTACAAGAAGACCCCCAAAGCAATCACAGCAGCAACAAAAATATATAAATGGGATCTGATCAAATCGAAAAACTTTTGCATAGCCAAGGAAACTATCGTTGGAGCAAATAGCCTACAAAATGGGAGAAAATATTTGCTCTCTACACATCTGATAAAGGGCTGATAACAAGAATCTATCTAGAAAAAATAAAACAAAACAAAAAAGAATCTACCTAGAACTTAAAAAAATCAACAGAGAAATCTTTTGTGAAAAGAAGAATTCATTCAGCAAACTTCATTGTTGTCTAGCTTTAAGACATTGCCACCCCAGCCTTTACAGCTTTCACTCTGATCAGTCAGCAGCTATCAACATTGAGGCAGTACCCTCCACCAGCAAAAAGATTGTATCTCTCTAAGGCCCCAATGATTGTTAGAATCTTTTGGCAATAAAGTATTTTTAAATTAAGGCATGTACAGTGTTTTTTTACATTTAATGCTATCACACACTTAATAGACTACAGTATAGTGTAAACATAACTTATGTGCACTGGGAAAGCAAAATTCATGTGACTCACTTTATTGCCATATTTGTTTTATTGTGGTGGTCTGGAACCAAATCTGCAATATCTCTGAAGTTTGCCTGCATTTGATTAACATATCATTAAATCTCTTTCTTTTAATGGGAATGGGGAGAGGTTTCTAGTTTTTATGTAATTTATTTAAATGATTGACACATTTTATTAGTCTGTTATGCTGTCATAGTAGTAGAGCTTAACTTTGTTTATAACATTATTTCCTTTTTCTTTGGAAATCTTATTGTTGTTTGACTTTATTGGCCAGTTTTTCTTTCTTCTTTCTATTAATGAGCATTTCCTGACATCTTACTGTATCCTACATATAGTGCTAATTATGTGGAAGGAACAGAGATTACCCCAATAGAGTCTCTGCCCTGAAGAGTTTGCAGCTGATTAGAGAGACTGCTATATGCTCAAGTTTAAGGGAAAAGTGCATTTCTTTCTGTTAATACTCTTCTAAGCAAATTGGCAGAGTTGCATGGTTTTTAGTGTTCGAAAGAGACTTAGACACTATTCCCTAACTTTGGGAACATGTCTGGGCAGAGAGGAGAGGCTGCAGGACTATTGAGGTCTGGGTGGGAATGAAGGAGAATAGTTGTGCAATTGGCTATGGTGAGGAAATTCACTTTAGTAGCAGGCTAGGAACAATACAAGACATTGGTGGTGTTGGCTTATGTGAAGGAGATTAGCCTGAGTTCTGGGTGAATGAAAGTGAACATAGGAGAGAAAAAATTTGAAAAGTGGGAGGTTGAAAGCTCAGGTTCCAATGTTGTACCTTAAATGTGTCTGTCGGGAAAGGTGGTAAGATGAGTTTATGTTGTTTATCCTCAGTATACTACTTATATTGTTTACGTTAAAGTGGCATATATTAGAGAAGGAGCAAAGTTCCATCCAGGCTCTAAGCTTGGCCTAGCCATAAAGTGTTTTCTGTAATTCCCAGTCTAGTTACTGATTAACAAAGTTGACTGGATGTGTGACTATTTTGCAGGTTGCATTAGAATACTGATGCAGGAAATACACAGGCAGATCTTGAAAGGAACTAGAGTAGATTCAGAAGAAATTGTAGATTGGACAAATGATATTTCATTATAAATGAGATTATATATTTGGAAGCTCTTACTTAGTAAACTCCAAAGGGCTAATTCAGTGTATTTGATGGTACCACTCTTCATATGTATGAGTCTGTGTACTTCATGATAGTCACTGAAGATCTTCTAGATCCTCTTCTAGCTCAGGCCCTGCTCATATCTTGTTTGTACCAATTCTGCCTCTGCAGTGAGAAGATTCAAGGTCAAATTGCAATAATTGAGTATACTTCAGTCTTGCTGTTCAGATATTATGAAATCATTATGAGGCATCATTAAGGTGATCAGTAATTCATAAATTCTTCATGCATGTTATATCAAACCATGTCTTCATGTTTGTGGTTTTAGTAACATATGCTATTGACAAAATGAAATAAATGGATTTTTAAAAAAATTTTAATTTAATCATATAACTTAAAATGTAATATTTAAAACTTTATGAAAAGCACAGGAAATAGAGAAACCCAGAAACATACCACCCACATTAAATAGATGTTAATATTTTGCCTTAATTGTGTCAGTCTTTTCTTTTTTTGTTTTTGAGGCAGTAGACTAGCATATGTAGCTAAAGCCCTCATGCTTTTTTTCTCTCTAGAGATAACCACTATTCTGAATTTAGTTTGTCAGTGCCAGATATTTAAAAAAAAATTTCTATTACAGCTTTACTTTTCCATTAGCAATATATTTTATGTTTTTAATGTTTTGCTGACTAAAAAAGTATAAAATTACTATAGTTCTTCACATGATTCTCCATGTGGAAAAATCCAGTAATTTTATGATTTTTTAAATTTTACTAAGCATGACATTAAAAACATATAAAATATATATATATTTTTATGATATTCAAATGAAGAAATTTTTAATTGGTACTGATACAGTATCTTTTTAATTAAAAATGAGACAAATCTTTTTGTGTCTTTTGAGGTTTCCTTTGAATCTGCATGCCTAGATTATCTATTTAAATCATAATTTTAAAATGTATGCATAGGGACAAGCCATAAAACTGCATCAACTGGATCCTAGATCCTCTTTCCCCAAGGGCAGGCCATAAAATATATTTGTTGATTTTAATATATAAACGTAAGCTTTTCTAATATAATAAAGATGCTTCAAATAGTAAGGTAATGTGTTAACATTCTTTTACATAAGATTTGATTATATTCATTTTAGCTAATTCATTCTGAATATATGTTTTCTATAAATTAAATCCATTTAAAATTAGATATTAATTGACTGAAGTGTTTAGAGAGGACATGTTGATCAGTATAGAATATCTTCTTTCAGTCCATTGTAACTGTGGTTTACTTGGAGATAAGGAGGGCTGTCATAGTGTTGGGGAAGGAAAGAGTCCTTGCTGGCTCAGGCATTGACCTCCACCCCCTAGCCCTGTCATCAGTGAACTATATATAGCCTTAATAAGTTCTTTTTTCCTCTGGTCCTCTGTTTCCTCACCTATTAAATGAGGGTGTTACCTAGCTCATCTTGAAAGTAGTTTCATCCTGTGAAATACAAGGTAACTAGGACTTGGGCCTCAAGCTGTTAAAATTAGTTGAGAATATAGCTGATGAAAAAGAACAATGTTTTCTGTTGGAAATACTGGTCTTGCAGTTGCATTTGAGAAAGGGTTAAACAGGTCATATTCAGTTTACTATGGTTTTGGGGCAGGAATTATTCATCTATCATAAAATCTTTTCAAAATAATCTTGGCATCCCCAAGATCTCCCTAGCTTTTTGTTGCCTTATCTCTCAGTGAGGGACAGGACTGTGAATATATATGTGAATATACGTAAGTGCTGAGAATGGCAAAGCAATGTTCTTCATTTTTCCAGTTAAATGTTCTCATAAGCAAATCCAAAGCTACAGAAAGAAATCTATATTTTCATAAGCCCCAGGGGACATTTCATGAGTCCCACACATTGCAGTATTCTGAGGCTTTTGAGAATTTTCCTTTTTAATGTAAATTATGTGTTTGGAATAGAGTGAAAACATATCACCTAAACTACATGTCCTTAAAATGGCACTTTAATGAGTCCTTCATGTTTTGTTTGGTTGTATGTGTCTTTTAAAAAGCAGTAGTTTAAATTGCAGTTTGGGGTAAAATGGACCTTGGAGACCATCTCTTCCCATTTGCTTCTAAGAAAACAGGGCAGCAAACGTTCTTGCCTGCATCTCCAGATAAAGGCCAAGTTAGGAGCAGATGCCTGGTTTTCCTCCAGGTTTCCCATTTTCTTTAGGTTTGTAGATTATTTGGGACTAGCCCTAGGCTTAGAGAGACCTACAGACCCCCTTCTAACTCATGTCCTGGGGGTAGACCCATTAAAGAATGTGATTATTCTTAGAGTAGAGATCTGCTCCCACCTGAGGAACTAGTGAAGGCGTGTTTTTCCTCAAGGAATCCAAGATAGGCATAAATTGCTGGAAGAGAATATTCTCATCCACAGATGTCAGCCGGCATAGGTTACATTTCTTTTAACTCCTTTGAACATGTGAGAACTCAGCTGTCTCTCAACAGCAATATGCAAAGCATTGTTCATTCTGTTATTTCGGCAGTACTTTCCCTCCCCTTATAGAAGTGTATTGGAATTTCTGGACTTCCGGTTTTTGATTCTGTGGTAAATATTTTCACCTTAGTCCAGGGGCCAGATCTAACAATTATTTTGTGATTCTCTGTGCTTGGCACTGAGCAGGCCTTATGTGGATTTTTGTGAATGAAGACTTCATACTTAATTAGTCACTATTTTATGCATTACAAATTATAAAATTGATCATCCTAAAATAATAGGATTGATTTGTGAAGTAAACAAAATTCTTTTCTTTATATGTTAAAATACTACTAATGAATCTTTCTGTCTGCTCTTTCTCCCTTATTCTCTGCAGTATGCCGAGATTTTGCTGTCCTGGAGGACCACACCTTGGCTCACAGCCTGCAGGAACAGGAAAGTGAGTAATAGCCCTCATTTGTGCCTCTTCAGTTTTCTTTTTTTAGTAGTAGCTTGAGGCTGGTTTCTTAGGGTGAGAAAGGAGAGAACACAGTCACCTGGTTATACTGTCCATTCATCCTGAGGGAATTGTCTAGGCAAATGATGCCTGAGTGAAGAATGAAGTTTTGGATGTTTTGAAGTAAGACAGGCTGCTAGGGATTATAAGACTGCTGGGTATATAGAAGGAAAAGAGAGGCTTTAACTTTTCCCTTGCCTTACTGTTATAGGAGGGGAGACAGTGGTTGTAGATGTATCTGCGGTACATGAAAGGCTGGCATAGGAATCTATTCCTGCCCCTAGGATAGGGACCTGAATATCTCTTCCAGGCAACTCTGGTGTCTAAATTAGATCACATTTTGTATTTTTCTGAATATTTATGCATTATACTGATGGAAAGTAAATCTAAGTTAAATGTGTTATCTAAAAGTACTTTTTTGTGTATATGTGATTTGTGAATCATTAATTCATATGTCAGTATAAAAATTAAGTATTGAAAAATGCAGTGAATAAATAGAGTAGCAATATATGTGGTATTATAAAGAGCACTGGCCCTGGCTTTAGAGTATTTGTGTACGAGTCATGGTGCTGCTACTTTTTTGCCATGTGACCAAAGGTAAATTGCTTAATCTCTTTGGACCTCTTTCTACTTAATGGGAGAATAGGGTAGTAATTCCTGTGCTGTGTATTACACAATGTTGTTGAGAGCATAAAACGAAGTGATGAATGTGAAGCTCTTTTTAATGGTAAAGCTCTTCTTAATCTTATTATGAAATTTGTTACTAATAAGCCAGAACACTGTAATTCCTCTCTTCAATTTTTCTGTCGCAGTCGAGCATCATTTGGCATCAAACATTCAGCGGAACCGTTTGGTCCAGCATGATCTCCGGGTGGCTAAGCAGCTCCAAGAGGAAGATCTGAAAGCCCAGGCTCAGCTTCAGAAGCGCTACAAAGACCTGTGAGGATTTGGGGAGTGGGGGGCAGTAATGTCAGGACTGGTTTTCTCTGTGGAGCCAGCAACCAGGGCAGGAGAGAAGGAGACTTCTCTTACCCTCTGATTCCTTTTACTGTTAGATTACAAATCCTACAGTGGCTATCCAGTAGTTTTCTTTGATTTGAAAAATTTTCTTTGTTGTTGGAACACTAGGTTTTGGGCCATATGGGTTATAGTGTGAACTCTAACACTTTTAGCTGTATGACTTTGAGCCAACTGGTCAGCCTCTCTGATTGCATGGGGAAAATAATCTCTATCCCTTCTCCTTCATAGTCTGTTTGAGGGATCCAGTGAAATAATGGACATTAAAGAACTTTATGAGTTGTATTGGATTCCTTCATTATTTCCTAGCTGTGTTTGTAGCTCTTACTTTCCTTGAGCCCCTTGCTTTTCTGTAGACAGCAGAATGTTCTGGAAAGCTCTGAATTGTACACTCAATTCTCTTCATAATTCAGTGTCTGACAAAAGTTCTCTCTCAATATCCTTCTTTAATAAATAAATAAATGAAAACCATCACTTCTAAGGTTCCTTTCAGCACAACGGCTTTTTGCTCTTTTTCAATGTGTTAACCACTTCGGTACCAGCGTCGACTATAGTCATCAGCCACAGATGAACGCAC
>VBSM01000272.1:43686108-43824993 GCA_008086735.1 Cheirogaleus medius
TGTACTTCTTTATACTAGCAATGAGACATTAGAAAATGAAATTTTAAAATTCCAAGTTAATAAGTTCTTACTTCAGCAGGCTGTGGAAAATTCCTCTCTGGATTTTTACCCGAATGTCTTTTAGAGATTTTGGGGGTTAACTTCCTTGGGTTGTTTATAACCCCGAAAAATAACCGATCGTAAAGACTAAGGCCCCTTTCCTCTTGGGACAGAGGTCTTTTATTCTGAAAAACATTGTGCTTCTGCATGAGAAGTAGTGGAATTATACAACTTTGTGTGGGTGAATTAGCATTTCTAGATTTTTTATAATTTTATTGTGTTTGTTAACAGAGCACAGATGTAAGAAAAGTAGCATTTCCATGCAAGGAGACAGATGTGGAAAAGTTAAAAGAGAAAGAAAAATTTTTTTTTGTCATCTTATTTACTCTCTCTCCTTTTTTTATATATTTCTTTTTTTTTTATTTCAGGATATTATAGGGGGGGGAACATTTTGGTTACAAGTAATAACTTTGCCTCACCCAAGCCAGAGCTAGAGGCGTGCCCTTCCCCCATACAGTGCGCACCGTATCCGTTAGTTGTGAGTTCCCCCCCCACCCCCATCTGACCAACATCCAATGAATATTACAACCATGTGAGCACCTTAGTGTTGATCAGTTAGTACCAATTTGATGCTGAGTATATGTGGTGCTTGTTTTTCCATTCTTGTGATACCTCGCTTCGAAGGATGGGCTCAAGTGCTATCCAGGATAATATAAGAAGTGCTAGATCACCATTTTTTGTAATTGAGTAGTATTCCATAGTGTATAAATACCACATTTTATTAATCCACTCATGGATTGAAGGGTACTTGGGTTGTTTCCACATCCTTACAATAGTGAATTGTGTTGCCATAAATATTCAAGTGCAGATGTCTTTATTATAGAATGTCTTTTGTTCCTTTGCGTTATTTACTGTCTATCCCACTCCCCTGTCTTTGTTTCTTTCTTTTTATTCCTTTATTTTATTATCATCATTATTATTACTGTTGTTTTTTTAGAGATAGGGTTCTCACTCTGTTGCCCAGGCTGGAGTGCAATGGCATGATCACAGCTCACCATAACCTCAAATTCCTGGGCTTAAGTCATCCTCCTACCTCAGCCTTCCTAGTAGCTAGGACTACAGGCACATGCCACCACTGCCTGGCTAATTTTTATTTTTTGTAGAGACTGGGTCTCACTATATTGCCCAAGCTGGTCTCGAACTCCTGGCCTCAAGAGATCATTCTCCCCCAAGTGGTGGGATTATAGGTGTGAGCCACTGTGCCTGGATCTTTTTATTTTTTAAACTCTTTTACTTAATATCTTGAATGTAGTAGTTGAATTCTCTCTAGGCTCCCTATTGAAGGGGCTTGTAGCCTTTAGGTATACTGGACTGTATGAATTTGTGACTAATAACAGTGAATTAATTCTTAATTCCATTGGGATCTTTCTTTTCAGATACAGCATAAGCATTTGTTAGTGTTATTTAGTGAAAGCCAAAGAGTGTGGTTAGTTGATTTAGCTTAGTTAGTTATTCTTAAATAAAATTCTAAGTTTGTGTGTGTGTATCTGTGTGTGTGTGACTATGTATAGATGTTTGTGTGTGTGTGTGTGTGTGTGTGGTGTACCGAGGTTTAAATATGTGAATGTGCAACTATTTTAGGGAAAACTTTTTTCTTCTTAAGTAAACATTAACATGGCCAAACATGTCATGAAAAGTTTGTGGTACTAGTCCAACAATTTGAGCTGTTTATTATATGAACTGTTCAGTGATAAATTTAGTAACCAATTTACATTAAAAAAGTGAATCTAATATGAACCCTGGTATTTATTCATAGCCCCCATAATGTGATTAGAATTTCATGTTCTGAAAGAATATTTATATATTCTTTGGTAATATTTAGAGACCAGCTTAAATAGCCATACATACATAATAACTAACATACATGTTAGTTATTAAAAATTTTACTCTGTTTAGACACTTTAAAAATAACGTTTATACATATATAGGCCAGGTAGCTCACACCTGTAATCCTAGAACTCTGGGAGGCTGAGGCAGGAGGATTGCTTGAGGTGAGGAGTTTGATACCAGCCTAAGCAAGAGTGAGACTCTATCTCTACAAAAAATAGAAAAATTGGCCAGGCATAGTGGTGTTTCCCATAGTCCTAGGTACTCAGGAGGCTGAGGCAGGAGGATTGCTTGAGCCCAAGAGTTCAAGGGTGCAGTGACCTGTCATGAAGTCACTGTACTTCAGCTGAGAGAATGAGACTCTGTCTCAAAGAAAAAAAAATTTACATATACATATAAAAAAAACCAGAAAGGAAAGTGGTGGGAGGGAGGCTTCTGGTTGAGAAAAGACTTTCTCTCTCTTTTCCTAGTTATATTGATATTTTACATTGATAGAATTGGTATTATCCTATTAATATATTTCTGGTTTTGTAGGATAATCCCTTTGGGATTATACCTGACTTGAGATCCCTACTGAGTTAGATGTCTGTATTAATTGCTAGTTAATGAAGTTTAGAAAGCTAATGAAATTCTTTTCTTTTTTTTTCTTTCTGATAGTTTTTTGATAATCACATTTTTAGATCTTCTTTTGATTGTTTTTAAACTCAGGATGTTCTTTTTGAAACCCACTGCCATTGTAGGATAGAAGTGAAAACTTTAAGGGAGAAGTAACCCTGATATGATACATAGGTTGAGCATCTGTAATCTGAAAATCTGAAATCCGAAATGTTCCAATGAGCATTTTCTCTGAGTATCATGTCAGTTGTGTTTCAGAAAATTTTAGATTTTGGAGCATTTTGGATTTTGGATTTTCAGATTAGGGATCCTTAACCAGTAAACCATAAAAATACCCCACAGAACCCAACACTGTGTTTCAGTAATTTGTCATCTGCTTGGGAAAGATGTGTAGGACTCTTCTGTGCTTCACCACACCTCATTTATATTAATGCCTCTCTTAGAGCCCTCATCTTTGTGTGTCTTACATTATGGTAATCGTTTTGCTTTTAACACTTAGTAGATAAGAACTTTAAGAACATTGACCATATATCCAGTTCCCTACTGGTCTATAGCAGGATGTTTGCCCCATTGAAGGAATCAGTAAATCGGTGTTTCATTAAAATTACTTTTCCTCTAGCATTCTAGAGATCCTTAACTGTGCCCTTTCATATGGTTGTAGTTTCTAATTTTCCAGAGTTGGGTGAACTTGGATAACAGAAAAGGGAGAGGTGAGATACAGTGGGTAAATTCCCATTCCAATAAATGTATTTACTAGGGAGTTTTTAAAGGAACAGGGTTATTTTTACATATTAGCCCAAAGTAAGTCTACCTGATTAAAAAATAATTGAAAATGATTTTGAAGGGGCTTAAGAGTTCTTTTAGATTTGTTTTCCAAAGTTATTTTATGTAGAACATTAATTCTATAAGGTTTTTTTTAATGTAAAAAGAGGCTTCTTTGATAAATTTGGAAAATCCTAGGTTAAAAGAGGATAACAGATTTCTTTTCTTTTATAAAAGTTTTAAAATACACTGATATATATTTTAAAGAGTTAAATATGATACATGCCTTCTATTGAATGCCATATTTTTTTTTGGAAAACCTTTTGGGACCTGTGTTCCCAGGAACAGACCTTGAGAAGTGCTTTCCTAGACTAACGGTTACCAGGATGGAAGCTAAGGACCAAGGAGGCTGTTTTTGTTGAAGATGACTAAGCTGGTTAGCTATATCCAAGTACTGTGACTGATAATTGCCATCTTTAGCTTTTTTTAGGGGAAATTATTAATACTTTATGTTGAAATCATCTGAACTCATTGCACCATAATGTTGGAAAGCAGCTAGGAGAACTGACTTGTGCTAAACCCTAGCTGTAATATTGTTGCAATTTTCCATTGAATGTTTTATCCTTTCCTTCCTCAAGCCTAGCAAACCTTTTCTTCTTGCTGAAATAGAAGCTCACTCAAAAAAGAGCAGAGAGCTTAGAAGAGCAAAAAGGTTTGGGTGCTTAAGATATACAACATATTATTATGATTATTATTTTTCTAGTTAATTAAAAGCCCATCCTTTGACTAGCCAATATATTATAAAAAAGGGCATAATTTTTGTTTCTCTCCTGGTTCTTTACATTTGGAGAGTGGCTTATTACTATGTATTCATTAGGACTAAATTGAATAGCAGGAAAGCAATTATAAGTCCTTGGAGTGTAGTTTAATAATTTCTGCTGACAGTTGGGTCTGATAATTTTCCTTTATACTTTTTCGTCAGTTATAGCAGGGGAAATTTTTGTTTACTGTAAACCAAACCACTTAGGAAAATGTACTGTTGGATGCTTAGTAAACAGAGCAACTTGGAAATGTTTACATTTTTTTCCATTTCTTCCATAAACAATATAGGAATTTGGAAAATTCTATAAGAAATAATAGTGTTTGAAAAACAAGCCATCCGTTCCACCCATCTCTCTTCCTAACTAATTACTATATTACTTTGTAAGACATGAAAGATAATGAATCTGGCACAGGGACTGGCACCTGGTAAACACTGACCGATTTATTAACATGATGCATTAAGGAGTCAAAGACATTTGAGTTTAAGATTAAATCATTAAAACTTTCTTTCCATTATACAGATAAACAATTGAAGCCCCCCTAAATTCATATTAGTAGTTACTATTTCTCTCCAATGTCTCTTTAAAGCATCTCTGGCTTGAACTGGAAAGAAAAGGAGAATCGTCTTAACTTTCAGATGTAGGGGATAGTTTATCCATAAAAGTCTTAGAAATTCAGAGTTCTATTCATGAAAAATATACTTGTGTTAAGTAGGAGTGTATCACTTACCTCCCATTCTGAGTTGTAACATTTTGTGAGTGCCCATTCAAATGTCTGAAGTTCTATTCATGAAAAAGGATACTTGTATTACGTAGAAGTGTAACCTTTACCTCACTTTCTGAGTTGTAACATTTTGTATATGTGCTAAGGAAGCCAACACTGAGTTGTAACATTCTGTGAGTGCCCATTCAAGTGTCTGACATTATAGCCTGGGCTTTTACATAGATTATTTATCTATCTATATCTGTCTGTTAATATTTATATATCAAGGATATATATGTTGGTTAGAAGCAATGTGTCAATGGTACATTTTAAGTTTGAATTTAGCATTTATTTAACATAAAGTCAGATTTGTAAGGCTATTTTGAGGAAAAGTAAAAAAACAGCTGAGGATATGAATAATCACTGCTAATTTACCTGGTCTCAGCATCCAAACTTGTTTGTGCATAGATGTGAAAAACATTCTGCTTCACTGAGATGAATATATTTTTTTTTTTTTACTATGCCTTGCAGTCTTAGTGTATTCTTCATTTGGATATATCATAAAATTTGAGAAAGAATAGTTCTTGCTTCAAATTTCCGTCATTAACATTTAAGTACTTCTTGTTTTCCTTATTATAAATAGAAAGATATAATAAGTATCTCAAACTATGTATGATTGTTATTACCATTTGCACCAGTGAGTATTGTTGTCATATTTGTATGAGCCTTTATGAATCTGATGAGCATTCTGGACTTTTCTCATTAAAAGTGTACTTGAAGGGGGGAGGGGGGCATGGGCAATATACGTAACCATAATATTTGTACCCCCATAATATGCTGAAATAAATAAATATATAAAAAATAAAATATGTTTGTAAAAAAATAGTGTACTTGAACATGTACATTTATATGCTATTTTATGAGACTTTCAGGGAAATAATCCTCAGATTCAGAACACTGTCACCCTGCAGCTCAAAAACCATTACTAACCCTTCATCCCCTACATTATAGACTCCATACTTCTTAAGATTGTCTATAAGAAGTGCCTATGATCCAGCCTTAGACTGTTTTTTTTTAGCTTCACCTTTCTCCACACACCCCACATCTATAGTCTGATTGGACTATTGGCCATTGCTTAGATTGATGCCCATTAAAATGTTCATAACTTTGCTGATGTTTTCTCTCCCTACTTTGCGTATTGGAATTCAGTTCTTTGTTCAAAACCTAATGCAATGCAAAGTGTTGTACTAAAACTTTCAAGCAAAAATAATATTCTCTCTTTTGTACTCCCATAGACATTTTAACCCTTTTTTGAAGTATTTTTAAATTTAATTTTATTGTCTTTATTTGCATGCACTTTTGTTTTCATAAAGGGATTATAATCTTTTGGGGAACAGGGTTGGAATGTTATTTATCACCATGTCCCTTACAGTGCCTTGCACATAGTAACTTTTAAAAATTTGCCTAGAGATGAAACAGGTGGGAGACAGGAGAAAAATTGTTTTCTCTTTTTCAGTTAAGACAGTGGACTCAAATGCAAAGCTAAATCAGAATCACCTGAAAAAATCTTTTTAAAAGTTTTAAAATTAAATGATAAATATAATTTATAAAGTTTTATAGATTACTGCATGCAAACTTAATCATCAGCTTGGAAAATGGGCCCACAAATGTGTATTTTAAAAATTCTGTTGTATAACCAGCTTTAGGAAGTACTAAGATTTGAATGTCTTCAGATTATGTTAAATCTGAATTTCTATTAAAAATCAGCCTAACTGATCTAGATCATATGCTGCTCCTTTCGAGCAATCATCTGTGGCATTTGGGTGGCATGAAATAAATGCCAGAAAGTCTGGGGAGCCATGGACAGAGCTCATAAACACATAGCAGTGGAATGTCAAACTCCACTATAAACGTTTGTTCATTCTCTGGTAATATTTATTTCCATTCCTTCTTGTCTTTTCAGGACATAGCTCGCCTTTTGCAAGAAAAGGAGTTACAAGAAGAGAAAAAGCGAAAGAAACATGTTCTAGAATTCTCTGGAGCCAATGTTTATGGAGATGATTACTGTTACGAAGATGGAGGTAACAATATCTACATCATGATCGATAGATCTTAGTCTCAATAGTAAGATACCCCTTTAATTTTGTTTATAAAGTGACCTTGGAATGTTTCTTTTATCCCTAGGCACTGGGTATATTTAGATTTGTGTCAGGATTCTATTTGAATGTGATGAATTCATCTGTTCCTTAATTGGACAACCAGAGGCATTTTTATGACTGTTAAAATTTGAATATAGTTTTATAAAGATTAGCATGCATTCTTTTGTGGTGTAGTCACTTGGAATGCTTTGTTACATTCTAAATACATAAAGTGGGGTGTGGAAAATGACGGTTGAGTCTCTGGACTTAATCTTTGTCAAGGAAGTCTGCACAGTGCTGTTCGAAGCAGCAAAGTGGTATGAATAAAGAAGATACACCCATGCGTCAGTTACTGGGTAACAAAGCTTTTTTCTATGGTTTCTTGTCTTTTAAACCTAGGCCAAGGGTTTAGCCTGATGATGACAAACAATACTAAATTTTAAGATTTACTGTTCATTTTTTGCTTTTATTGCTTTCTTTGCTATTTGATTACCATGTAGAATAATTTCTGAGAAGTCCTTCCAGAGTTTCACTTCTCTAGTGACTACTTTTGCAGTGTGGTGATGGTGTGGTGGTGGCAGTGTGGTGGTGGTGATTCTTTATCTTAAAAATGTGTTGGGAAATGAGTATTTGCAAGTATCGTTCATTCCTTTTCAAAGATCTATCAAAATAAAGACATTTCCTATAGTTTCAAGCGTTGGTATTTATTGACATTCAGCTTGGAAACCATACTTAGGATAACAAGTGAACAAAACCTAAAGGCAATTTCTAGAGAGTAAAATTTTTAAGGTCAGTGATCCTAAAGGACCTTGCAAACCAATTATCAACTGATTTTCTATAATTCCATTATATAAGGTAAGTATGTGTTTGTCTTTGATGAATAGAATGAAAGCAGTGCATATGTAGATGGTGGGATTATTATTATGGTTTGAGTATAATCTTGCCCAGTAATATTTTTTGCTCTAAATTTACCATAATCAGTAGTACTTAACTGTGGCCTATTTAATAAGCAGGTCTATTTATTGCTTATACAGTCTTACTCCATATGTAAAATGCTCATCTCTTTTTTGGTAGTCATTTTCCTTATACTAATTGTTCTGATGAAATTATGTATTACATCATTTAACGAGAAAAATTATTACCATATTTTGCTATACTAGAGACCAGAAGGTAAAGAATTACTCTTCAGCTTCAATTAAAATCTTAGAAATGTGGTCTGGAGTTTTTCCTTTGTTTTTATTTTAAATTCTGCACTAGAGGCATATTCACTATAAAAGTCAATATTTTAAACTTTTAAGTCTATAAAAACATTAGGATGGCAAGTAAGTAAGTACACTAAAGTATTAATTTTAGCCTTTCTCTAATAAAGCCTGACTTAAATTGGGACTGAAACCTATTTGCTTTGACCAGAGTACTGTCATCCTGATTCATATCTTTAGAACCGGAGACTATGTTAACAGTTAATTCAGTGGATTTCAGATACACCTAAAACAAACAAACAAACAAACCTATATTTTAACTACTTTTGTAAATTTGAAGATGGTAGCATGTATGCTTGTTTTGGGGTGGGGATTGAGGGAATATTGAGGAGTAGGAGTTGGTGACCTCCTGAGCACCTGTGTAAATACTGGAATTTCTTTTACCTCATCTGCGCTGTTGTTAGTAGATTAAATATTGCTGAACATGCAGTCCTCATTTATATGCCTTTGAGTTAGACCAGGGTGAGTTCCACAGAAACCATATTACAATTCAGCTTATATTTACAAAGCAATCTTTATGTTCCTTGCAGTGGTCCTTTCCCAACACATCTAGGATATTCTTTAATTATACTTCTCTATATTTATGTATAATTTGATTTTTGCTTTACTTAATAATTGCAGTATGTCATTATAGAAATGGTTATTTCTTCTGCTTTTATTTAACTTAAACTTTAATAAATTAATCTTTTAAAATAATCATTTACAGATTTCCTACAAACTTGAAATTATCCAAAACGCTTGTCAAATTTATGTCTACTGTTAAATGGTATAAATTATTCATTAGTGAATCCATGTTTTCCTTTCAAAGCCACTTACCTGTATTACAGTCATATTAGTGATTAGTCATGGTCTGTGGGTCATAAGACCATGGTTCAAGTTTTATCCCTTTCTCAGTACAATTATAATTTTAATGAAGTTTTCTGCTATAATTAAATATTTTTCTCATCTGTGAAATAGAGATTATAAAAATAAGTCCTTCACATTGATGTGGAGAAGATCAAATAATGCAATTTGGTGAAGGACTTTTAAACTATTGTTTATACATACATCAATGTTCTGTGTGTATAATGTATTTTTGTATATCTAAGCAAAAATTATCTTATTTTGAAAGAAACATGGAGGCATGAATATAAAATATATATATGTATATGTGTACACGCACATGTGTGTATATGTGTGTATATATATGTATATGCTTTGGCAATGAGGGAGTTAATTATATTTGCCAAATAATGTGGTTTCAAGAAGCATACAAGTCTCAGTTCTCAGCTGGAAGGTTTTAAAGGATTCAAACACATTCCCTACCCTTATTTTTTTTCTTTCCCAGACTTATAGCTATCACAGTAGGTGAGCTAGAGAATAAATATTTTTTGCCAGTCATCCCCGTGAAAATAAAGTAACAACTCTGTAATAATACCCGCAACACATTTCCCTAACGTAAAATCAGTTAATTGTTTAGAAGCAATTAAAAACAAAAACAATCACAGTTTCACAAATCAATGTCAAAAACAAAACCCTTCTTGTTTCTTTTGTGGTTAAAGGCAAGCTTCACTTTTGCAGCTCTGTGTGGGCATATTGTTATCAACACTGTAAACCGTTATTCCCTGGAATGTGGTCATAATTGAACTTAGCTGGTCAGTGTTATATTAATTTACAGCAGTAGTCGATTGATTCTTTCTCAGTTGGCAAGATAGACTTAAAATAATAGTTTGGGTAAAAGAGTAGATACTTTTTTATCATAGAGCAACTGTCCTGTTTCACTTTTGATTTATGTAAAATATAAATTTAATCATAAATAATGAAGATACATACTTTAAGGAATATTTAGAAGACAAATTTTAATCTAGATTTATCTTTGAGGCAAATTTCCTTTTCTTATGGAAAGCTCAAGAGGAAACAATTTCAAGTTTTTGAGTAGAAGCTTTTGTTATCAATGGTGCATTTAGCAATTATCTTCTCTATTCGTTTATCAGATTAACAATATCAAATGAAACAAATAGTAAAAAAAAAAACAAAGAAAATGTACAGTTCTTTATTTCATCTACATCTCATTAAATTCTGGTAGTTGTTTCAAATGCAATTCAGCAAGTGGTTAATTCCAGCAAGGAATGTATCTTAGCTGTCTTAGCAATTTTTTATGAAATTAGGATTTCTTGTTATTATTTCAAAAGTATAGTAAAAGTTTTAGAAAATATTAAAATCAATATATTCTTGCAAGGTGCATGTTAATTTTCTGCCTTTGTTTTCACAATATGCTTGTACCTAAATGACACCTGACCAAGGCATCCATCTGTGTTCTGTTTTTGAAGTTTGTATTAAACTGGGGGACTTATATATTTAGCACATAACTGTTTTTATACAAAGAATACAATATCATAAAGTTTTTTGAAATGTATTTAGGAAGTGAATCCTTTTTATCTGTTTTATTAAAGCATTGCTTTTAGATTTTTTCTTCTGCCAAGGTTTAAATAAGATTGAGAACAGAGTTATGTAAAGATCACAGAGTCGTTTAACTCAGCTAAAATTTTCCTCTACTCCATCCTCTTCCACATTGAACTGTAATACAGAGCTGTTCTGTGAATTGGCCAGGATTTTTTGCTTTGGCTTTGTAAGGTGGAGGGGGGATAGAGGAATACAAAAATCTGCGGATCATTTTTCTGAACTAAGCAGAAACTAGGAACATTCTGGTATAGCTTTGTCGTCATATCCAATAAGAATATTTGAAAGCTTCTAACTGAATCACAAAGCTTAATTTTTTTATTATTTTACAATACTCTTCAAATCCTACTTTTTACCCTGTACTAGCTTCAAATTGGTTTTATATGTAGAATTTAATGTTTAATGGCTGTAATTTTTGTTTGGCAAATATTAAAGTACTCTGCAAACTCTGCCTAATCATGATCAAATTCTTCTTTCAAATTAAATCACTTAATTTTAGATTTTTAGATTTTTGGTTGTGTACCCAGAATCTTTCATGTATGCACGGACCATTCCAGTAAATGCTCATCCCCTCTTCTAAATTTGTTAAGTTGAAAAATCAGTTTTCTCCATTTTAAGAGTATGTTAAACTTGGGGCCGGACTCTCCCCTGTGTAATGAGTTCATACTCTCATTAAGTTAACCTGCATTTTTATTTTTCACATCCTTCCACCTCTCCTCAGACCAGCCAAGGTCAAGGAGGGCCGGGGAATTGGGTTCTGGATTCTCAAGGTCTTGTAGACTCCAAAGTGATGGAAATACTGTGAAGCAGAGGAAGCAGAAACTAAAACACTCACTGGAGAACTTGGAAGAGCTGGAAGAACATTGTTCATCAAAGAGACCCCTGTCATCCTCTGGCAGGGGCAAAGTGAGAGGTGATCCCCAACTTAACCGTGAGCAGGATGAAAGGAAACGGTCTGGCCAGGAGAGGCTCCGGAGACCTCCGCTTCCCAAGATCAGTGGTGAGGTGTTCCTGAGCACTGAATCTGATGACTGGGAGACTAAGAGTAGCCATCGAACTCGGAATTGGGAAAAACACTCTCAACACCAAGACCGACTTTCTCCCAACTCCTCACAGAAAGCAGGGCTTCACTGCAAGGAAGCTGTATATGGGAGGGACCATGGGCCAGGTGAGCTCAGAAAAAGGAGACGCAGACCCAGGTCTCCTCCCTTCTCAGAGAGTGAAGAGCAGCTTCACCTTCAGAACCCAGGTAATAAAGGACAGTCTCCTTGGAAGTCTTGGTATCATGTATAAACATACAAACCAATGTATTATTAATAATGTAATATTTAATAAGCATCTTAAGCAAACTTTCTTTCTCTCCAGTTTGTGCTAATGACTTTGAAATCAGTCCCAGAACCAAATAGTATAAAAGGTATATGCTTAATCTTAGGTCTTTAGGAAGAAGAAAAATATTTGGACCTTACCCCTTCTGTGAGAATGCACTGATTCTATGGAAGATTCTTCTAGGCCCATGTTACATTGGAAGTGCCTATCCCAAATACAGTTCTTCATCTGCTAAACCATACATCAGAGATTCTTATATGAAATCAAAGCTCCTGAATTTCTGGTTTTACATCAGTGAACCCAGAAGATCCTGCCTTAATAGTATTTGCCTAACTAAAAGGCCAGTAGAGCTGGAAGTACTAGATTTTCTAGACCTCAACTTTCTCATTTGTAAAATGAGGGGTTAGATAGGCAGTCTTTTAACACAGAATTTTTCAAATTATTGGCCTTTGTCCATTTTTGTCAGAATCAGCTCTTTTCTAAAAATGCAGATTTCTGGGTTTCACATATATTATCATTTATGGAGTAAGGCCTGGCAGTTTGCGAATGTTTTGGATAGACTTGGAAGTGATTCTTATGAACTTAAACTTTAAAAATCATTGCCTTTGTTACTTTTTATGCTTTAACTTTATCCAGCTTAACTCTATACTTGGTGTTCTAACTTGCCAGTACAGTTAAGTTCTTTGGTACCTGTGTAGGAATGAAGTGAATATTGGAGGTAAGCCTCAAACTTCTAGCATCTCTGAGGATTAACTCTGAAGTTCATCATTGACATAGTAATAGCTCTTTCTATTTTCTGGAATCTGCTGACGTGATGTATTCCTTGTGGCTGTTACAGTAGAAGCCATAGCACCACACTATCTGGTATTTTAGTACTTATCTTTCAAGTTTCATTTTGCTTTCACTGAAGTTTTACAGAGATGGAAGGTTATTGGGAAGGTAGTACCAAGGAGGCATCTATACTTATTTTCTTCTTTATTGTGGCCTAAACTCTACTTGTGGTTGGAAAACTGGTTTCTAGTTTGCAGATTCAGGTTGATTCAGTTGGTTGTTTTTCTATCATGTTATCTCTTATAAAGGACTTGGTTGAAAAAAAAATTAAAATTAAATTCAGCAAGCCATACTGAGTGTCTGCTACAGATATTCTTGCCTTGGGCTTTATATTTGTATCTGAGCCTCAGAGGTTAATAATCAAACCAAAAAGATGAATATGTATATAATTTCAAATTACATATACTTTGTTAGGGAGACAAGTACAAAATGCTGATAGGGAATAGAGGCGAGAGTGGTATAATCTATCTAAAGTAGGTTTATAAGGAAATTATACTATGTCTAGGTTTAGAAAGACATGTTGGAGTTCCAAAGGTGGGGAGTATGGGGGAGGAATGATGATTACACTGACCTCTACATTTTTGATTCTGTAAATCTGACGTTTTAAATGTGCTCTGAGGGTTGGTTAGGCTTTATGGCTTTTAGTTGTGCTCCAGGGTGTTTTAAATAGGCTTGGGAAGCATGAAACTAAATACTGACTCACAGGTTCCATTACTGGAATTGTGAATGTTTTGTTTTATTTTGCCAGCATGAGGTTTTAAAAAGCATTGTGGCTAGGCAGGTATTAAAATGGCTACAACATGAGCAGCTTAGTGTCTATCGTTTTATATTTAGTTTGCTGTATAAATTTTACCTTTATTGCCCCTATAGGCATTTGATTTTTCACCTCCCTGGAATAGGTCAGATGATTACATTAGAATATAATTACTAGATACTGGTTTCTATTCTTGCTGTTATAAAATCATAGTTCTTAAAGTTGTTAGTACAGGCCAGAGTTTTATTTAACTTAATAATAAAGAAACTAGCAGGATGACAAAAATCACATTTATAGAATCAGTTGAAAAAGGAATGCAAAATAAAATTGCTAAATGAAGTACAACATTGGTTAACTTTCTACAATAACTTCTCTATTGAACTGTAAATTTGTAACAGCTTATCATTTTCTGCAGGTTAACTTCTAATCTCTTAGGGCCATAAAATACCTGCACTTTTCTGCTATGAATTGTTAGTCAAATATACTGTGGCATTCCCTAAGTGTCAGGCTAGTTTATTACAGAATACTCTTATGTGATATAAAAAAATCTGCCAGTCATCATTTTACCCTATTCTAAACTCGGAATAAATTTGTCTTGAATACCAGTGCTTTTAATAGTTTTATTCTATCAGAATTTATTTCAGGAGAAAATTTTATTTGTGTTCATTTAGGGATGGTCTTGTGTTCTCAAACGGTAGGATGGTGAACAGAATAAATAAGAAAGAACTAGATTAAGAAATATATGGAACTGTTGAAAATATGGCTCACCTGATTGTTTCAAAAGTAGTTTCCATATTCTGTTTTGGTTACTGGAGACAAAGACAGCTATTTCGTTAATCTTTTTCAATTAACTATGTTTTTTAAAAGTTTTTAAATATCTCCATTCTCTGTAATGACAGCCTTATACTGCATTATCTGTGATTCCGTCTTGCACATACTTACAAAAACCTGTTACATCAAATACAGAGAGGACCTACAGCAAGTGGGCATCCTGCTAGTCTGGAAACCCAGTATCCCAGGCTGTGGGGATTTTCTTCTTTATAAGACTTGCAAATTCCAATGATACATCAAGGGTTTATACAAACTGTTTCCCCTCTAAATATTTGGGAGTGAGAGAGATATTACTTCAGATTCTGACTCTTATTAATGAAGTTGTCATTCTCTTTTTATCTGTCAGGGTTTACAGTCTTATCACCTTGTCAAACCAATTAAGACTGTTCAGTTGAATATGTCTTTGACAGAATTTAAAACAATGTGTCTTTGATAAAATTTAAAATAAAATAACTTCTCAGTTATTTCTGTGGTATACAGTAGGAGGCATAATGGGAAAGTTTGGTATCTTGAAATCTGAGCACAGCCCACTCTATCATTTCACTGGATGGGAGAATCAGAAGAGCTAGGCATGTTCTGTCATCCTCAACTAGGCTTTGGGCTGCTCATTGAAGTATCATTTTTCTGTAGATTAGAGTATGGTATAGCAGCCTATCTTGTCCACTGACCTTGCCCAGTACTAAGTTCTCTGTCTAATTTCTTTTATTTTTCCTGAAATCTGCCTTTCTGGTTATGACCAGGCTAATCGCAACTCAGTGAGGTTGATGTTCTATTTACATATGGTCTACTCTTGGGAGTAGGCTGTCCCAAACCACTCAGGAATCTAGATTAAAACCAGTCCAGCCCAGCATAAATTATAGTAGCTTTAGAGATGATGTGAAGTTGTCTGTGTAATCAGCTTCTATTAGGCCTAAAGCAAAGAAAGCCAGGTTTACTAGTCTTTATTTGTGGGAGAGACAGATAGGTATGAATCTCTGGCTTTTGAATTTGCCACAAAGCTAGACTGAAAGTTCTACCAAGATAGGCTTCATAAGATAACTTAAATTCTTTGTATTTGTTCAATATTTAATTTTCTTTCCAGTTTTGTTTTTTGTTGTTGTTGTTGTTAACGGCAAGTGAAGCAAGTGTTAGGCATCGTGATAATTTTGATGTACATAATACACTAAACTAGTTGTTCCAATGCTAATTGTATGTAAGAATCAACTGGGAAGACTTAAAGACTAACCAAAGGCCAGGACTCACCCAAGCTACTTAGATTAGAGTCTCTGAGCTTTGGGGTAAATATTTTTATATTTATTTAAAGCACCCCCAAGTGATTCTTATATGTAGTCTTGGTCGACAGCTACTGATGTAAAGAGATAGGCAATCAGGAGTACATTTTCTTTCTTCCTTCAATAGTACGTTTACTGAAAGTCACTAATGGCTAATCTTGTTCACTGCATTTAGAATTTTTGTTGATTCTGAATATAATGTATTAATATTCACACAGTTGAGTAGGAGTATATAGCCACAATTGACCACCAGTCCCCCATGTTTCTTTCCCCTGAGAAGATTAAAACTCTAAAGTTATTGTGCACTTGATATTTCCCTTATATCTTACCTGCAGATTAACAGTGCCATTAAACTGATCAAAGCTATGGGAAAAATCTAAAGCAAGTAGGTTTGTTTACCATCAGAACAGAAGCCATGGCTTACACTGCTTGGCTATTGGGTATTATCATATAACTCCTAGGTGATGCTGTTTCTGTTCCCCCTGGGTTATGTATGTAGGCTGAGGTAAATCGAATGAAGCGTCTCGTCTCCTCCAGACTTGACAGCTTAGCCCCTTTTAAACTCTGACTCTGTAACTTGATTTTCTTTAAATTATTTTTTTTCCACTTTCTATTTTGCCAAGGCCTCACTTGCAGTTCCTTATATGATTTTCTGTTGTTGAAACTATGTGAGAGGGGAGTTTTTACCAGATAGGTTTGAGTGGATAACTGTTTAAATGTGTGGATTATCTGCATTGCCATTTCTATGCCTAGGGCAGAAAATATTTCAGATGCACCCCACAGTGAATTCTGGAGTGGAGGCAGTATTGTCCATGTTAGATACTAAAGAAAAACTTCTTTACCTTAAATTTTTCAACTTTTCAGAGAACAGCCTTAATTGCCTTATTACATTGAGTTTTTTTTTTTGTTTTTTTTTAGGAATGAAGCCAAGAGTGGTAAAAGAAGCTGTCTCTACTCCATCACGAGTGACCCACAGGGATCAGGAATGGTATGATGCTGAAATTGCCAGAAAGCTGCAAGAAGAAGAACTTTTGGTGAGCATATTTTAAGGCAAAAGTTCAGGTGAATCAGGTTTTTTGTGAATTGAATCAATTTTGAGATTATATAATAGGCATTATAGTCTTCCATCAGTTGAGGTACTAATACTGTTTTTATGAGTGGAAAAATCAAGACAATGGGAATAGAGTATCTAGTTTTATTTATTAAGTAAGCGTTAACAACAGAACTCATATCGCTCTCTCTCCATGATTAACTTCTAATAATTTTCTAAGACCCTACCATAGAATTTATAAAAAGAGCCCCTGCTCTGGCTGATGAAAGCATACCAACTCATCATCAACTTCAAGAATGTTAATCACAACTAGTTTTAAATACTGGTTTATTTTCTATAAGATTTTTTAAATAGACAACATGGATTCTAATTTTTTTTTTTTGTATTTTTTGTATCACAGGCTACCCAGGTAGACGTGAGAGCAGCTCAAGTGGCCCAGGATGAGGTAAGTTGCATGTTAGCTAAAGCATTTAGCTGATATTCTTTGGAAATACCCCAGTATTTTTCTACCTACAACTCTGCAATTAATGATATTGACTGGATTTTGTTTAGGAAATCGCTCGACTTCTGATGGCCGAAGAAAAGAAAGCTTACAAGAAAGCCAAGGAGAGGGAGAAATCATCTTTGGACAAAAGAAAGCATGACCCTGAGTGGAAGGTAAGGTGTGTTTTTTTGTTGTTGTTATTTTTTAGTTAGAAATAAAAAGGGGACTCTGCTTTTAGGGTAAGCTCTGCACATATATTTAGGATACGCAAATTATCTGTATTGCATGTGAATCTGATTTGTAAAAGTTTATCATGGAAAATTATTGAATTCTTAAAAGTAACTATGTAAAAAGTAACTGTTAAGATTAAAAAACTCATTCTGTTCCTTTTAAGACCAACTGAGATGCAAGTGTTTCTGGTCATGAACGATCTTAGTTTTCATTATCCATTACTTAGATTGCAGAAGAATGTAGCATTTTCACATGCTTTCAGATTTTCCAGTGACCTTCTCTTCCTCTCTCTACTTTCTCTTTGTGCTTGAATTATTCTTCAGCCCTGTCATGCACCTGTTTCTTTTTCCTTTGACATAACTTCATCTGTGACAGACTAACAGATACATACTTATCACCAGCAATCCTTGCTTATATCATAGTGCAAGAACTATCTTGGACTTTTATCATATTTCTTATTAATCAGAAATCGTTGGCAAAGTCAGAAGTGACTGCAGTTCATTCTGCTGGAAAGTAATCTGATTTAATCTGATTGTTGTATGCAGTAGTTGCAAGTTCAATTCAGTAGAGTTTACTCATTAGTTACTGTGTGTAAAGCATCACCCTGGATGTACATGGAAAGGCAGATATTTTTTTTTTCCTGATGAGAGTATATAATGTAGAGAGGAAGATAGCTAACAAATAGAAGGTCAGGCAGGGTGGAAGAACACCAGAGAAAGAGGAAGAAAATTCATACAGTGCACAGGCTTTTTAGAGAGAGGGAGTTTGCACTAGGCCTGGAAAGAGGCAACCAAGGGGGTGTGTTTATCTATGATGCACTTGATGTTTAGCACTGTTCTCTCTGGAATAAATTCCTCCCTTGGTGTCTTGGTCCCACCTCACAGTCTCAGTAATGCCTGTGAGAAAAAAGATGTAGAAATCATGCCAATAGTATTGCCGTATTTTTTCCTGTTGTTCAATTACCCAGGTGTTAGTCTAAAAACAAATGAAAGTATTATTTCCATGTTAATTGTGTGTATCTAGCTTCCCGTTTTCCCGTCTTACTAACTCAAGGTTTTTCCTTACATATTTTCATTTTAGTCAAAGATTCCCATGGCCGGGCGCGGTGGCTCACGCCTGTAATCCTAGCACTCTGGGAGGCCGAGGCGGGTGGATAGCTCAAGGTCAGGAGTTCGAAACCAGCCTGACCAAGAGCGAGACCCCGTCTCTAAAAAAAAAAAAAAAAAGATTCCCAAATACTTCTGTTACATAAATTAAGCCACATATAATTGCCCAGGAGTCACTCAGATTCTTAATCAGGAAAGAGTAGGTATTTTAAGTATTATAAATCAGGAAAGTCAGAGGGCAATGGCCACATTTCTAGCAAGTGTCATGACTTCTGTGATTTCCACATTCTGTAACTGGTGCTGGGACAATTCCTCTCCTGGAAAAGTTGACCTGAACTTGCCTTAGTTTGCTGACTGGAAAATCATTAGCCCTAAGTCAGATGTGCAGGAATAAGTTTGCAAGAGCACAAACCTAAATTCCATAGACTCTGGGTGTGTCCACCATTCTTGTCCGTTGCCATGCAGCTATTAGGTTAATAATCAGTGACCGAGCACGCTCATGTGGGAGAACATGTTTGTATGTGTTTAGCCTACTATCTGGCTGCTCTGACAGCCTCCAGCATACCTTTATAGTTATAATTTTTTACTTCTGAACAGCCATATATAAAAATATTTTATGTTGCTCAGCTAAATGTAAGTAACCTGAAATTACTAAAGGAGAGCTTGGCAATCATATTTTGATTGCTCGGCAACCATACATATTTTCTAAACCTAATTTTCCCCTTTGTTTGATGTTTTTGTATTGTGTGTTTTTCTTTTTTGTGTTTGTTTGTTTGTTTTTATTTTTTTTTTCTGTACATAGCCCAAAACACCTAAATCAGCACACTCAAAGTCAAAAGAAAGTGATGAACCTCACCGTTCTAAGAATGACAGGCCAGCACGGTAAGATGACACCTGAAAAGGAGAGTGAGGAAGTTGACTTCGGGGTGAGTAAGGAGATGTCAGTTGCCTAAGAAGAGTATTTGTTCTTTGGAGAGGAGATCCAAAAGTCTACAATTGTGAGGTGGTGTCAAGTCTTGCAGGCTTATTTTCAACCTTTATTTCCAGTCGTAAATTAGGTTAAATAAGTCAAATCAGGGTGTTTTATAAAAACCGTGGTGTGTAAGAAGGGATATACGTTTTGTTAGGACCGATTCTTATTTCTGCATTCATCAAATTTACACTGCCAACTCTGAAGGGATGAGATTGACTATTTTCCTAAATAAAATCTCAGGTTTTAAATTTTTACTGGGTTTCATGGTTACGCTGGTATGTACATGACATTTACACAAGCTCAAACTCATTTCTCTCCGAGTCTCAATGCCTAGGCAAATATGTGAGTCATTGAAGACTATCTAAATCCCACTATGTCAAATAGCTGTGGCTATGGTATATGCACTTTCTTACTTCTCTCAAGCAGGTCTGGGTCATAGTTACAGAGCAAGTGCTATCTTTCTAGATCAAGTTGTTAACATTTAAGTTTCTAGGGAAGCAACCTCTTTTTTACTTTATTGCTTTTTTTGCCTTTCAAAAGAAAATATGATTGTAATATGAAGAGAAACCATTAAAAACAAAAGAATAAAAGTAACACCAAATCTAACATTTTGAAAACTTTGAATTATTAAAGCCTGAATTTTGGTCCTGATTATCAATATTTATTAATTTTTAAAATGCAAGTTTTATTGCACTGAAAAATAGACACTGTTGTTGTCACTCATTGCCCACACTTAAGCTGCTAGACTTGTTTTCTTCAAGTGAATATATTTAGTGTCCTTAAAAAATCATCCACTATTTTTAAACTCATATGCTTTCAGAAGATAAATATTTTTCAGAAAATTATATCAGGTTTGTATTGCTCAGAGGACAATAGTAGTATGGTTTATCTAATTATATAAAAATCTGTTCTTCTTGTAGCTTTTGGTTAAGCAATGCCAAACAATTTTTAAAGCACATTTTAGAACTGTATAGTTTAGTACATCCCTACTGTATCCAAGTAAAATAAGAAGCAGCTAATCTGTTCTCAGTAGGTAAATATGCCTGGATTATTATTCTTTTTTTAGTCAAATGCATTCAGATCTTCTTTAGGGTTATTTTATAATCCTCAAAGTCCTTGGCCTCTTTAGCATACTAATAATTTTGAAAGCAGATATGATAGAGCAGTCTGGGATGACTATTTAAAAAGGTTTATTAAAGCTTGAAAACAAGTTTCTGGAATGTAATGGGTCTTTCAAAAATATTTGGCATTTTGAAAGAATGAAGAATCAAATAATCATGTATTAAAAGTGGCTGTTATAAATTAGTGTAAAGTGACTATGGCCACTAGAATGGAAATCTTCTTTGACATTAGAGGAACATTTGTTTTTAAATATCATTTATAGAAAGATTGTTTTATATGGCAAAACAAAAATGAGTAAGAATTTTATGAAACCTATATTTTCATAGTTAAAAATTAAAGGCTATATATTTTGGATATATAGATATCTGTATAGCTAATCTCTAAATATATGCTTTCCGGTCACAGTCTTTGGTTTCCTCCTTCACATTTAATCATGTGGAAAGGTTTAGCAAGCTATCAGTACGGAGAGTGAGTTTCAAGGATTGAAAAACATGGAGCTTCCTAGGTCGGATGTTTATTACTTTAGTGTAATAACAGTAGTAGTAGAGGAGAAACAAATGCTCATGTAGAACTGATTACATGGTCAAAAATTCAATTTCTTGCTCCATTACAAAATTTTCTACTATCTAAGGAAATAGAGAACCAGTTAGCAATCTGAATTAATTCTAATACTTTATAATTGGAAAATGTTTCAAACCAAGTTCCAAATTGTTTTAACTACAGGAATTTATACTGGTAATACTACTTGATATTTTTGCATTTTTTCCTTAGGAAAAGTTAAAGATTTTATAAATCTCATTGAGTGCCTAGCACAGTCTTATGAATGTGAAATACTTTTATGTCCACTTACTGATCAAAATGATCATTTTTTTAAATTTCAGAATATTACAGGGGTACAAGTGTTTATCAAATATTTATTGGTACCATAATAACTGCTTAGAACTAGGATAAGCAGCAGTCAACAAGAATGAATTTGTTTTTTCATGGTCTTATGAAGTATATAATTTCAACAAATAATTATCTAAATAACTATTATAATTGTGATAAATGCTATGGTTGAAAAGTATAGGGTGTTATAAGAGCATAAAGAGGCCACCTGGTTTGGGTTTCTAGGCAGGTTTCTTGAAGAAGTGAATTTTGATGGGAATTTAACTTAAAGATATAAATTATTTCATGAGAACAGTAGGAAACAGGTAATCCTAATATAATAAAAACTATAAAACAAATTATTGGTTAATAAGATTTTTCTAACTTTGAATATAAATACTCTTAACTTTGCAACAAATGTCTCCAGTTCAACAAAATCATTTGGTAGGACTCCCGGTAGCAATAAGCGAAGAGGTGTTCTCTGTACAACGCAAAAACTGAACAGTACAATACACCGAGAGAACCGAGGGCATTCTGGATTGATTTGTTTATCCTTACATGGAGGTCCTTGAGAATTTGCGATGTCCTGTGCTCTGTTTGTAACTTTAGCACCCTTTTCCTTGATGATTAGTTGATGGTGAGGCACTAATTATGAAGGAATGTTTTTGTGAGTCCCACTCAGTGTTTGTCTTTCTGGGTTTTTAATTTTTTTTTTATTTCAGAATATTATAGGAGTATAAATGTTTTGGTTACGTAAGTTGCTTTTGTACCATTTGAGTAAGATGAATAAAAGAGAGTAAACTCTGCCACCCTGATTACCAGCCCTGTTTTCTTGGGCCTAAGTCATTTCTTTACCTACCTGTTTGTTTTGTGACACTAAATTCCTTAATCCTTGAGTGAGATTGATTTGTCTCAACATTTCCTAGTAAGTCTTATATTACTTTTTAAAGGTAAATGTTATAAATGTCAGTTAATGAAAGAAAAACACCATTTAATTTCTAATATTTGTAAACGGTTCGAAGAGCAAACTAGAAAAAATGCTACATTATTCACTACTCTCACATTAATTATGTGTGTAGCAAATGCCTGAAAATATAAAAATATACATAATAAAAATATTATCAAATGGTATTTGAAAGTATAAGATATAGATATATATGAAAGTATACATATGAAAATATAAATACAGATGCATATATATACACATATGTGTAGTCTTGCATACAGATGCTGTTGCTCCTGATGAAAATAGACACCTATGGAGCAAAGCAGAGTAGAGTAGTTAAGAATACTGGTTTTGAAGTCTGAAGTCCAGTTGAATTTGAGGACTGGCTCTACCACTTAACACCTGTGTGAACTTGGACAGATTACTTCATCTGTAACCTAATCTAACTCTAAAATATTATGTAAATAATAACTACCTTACAGACTTGTCTTGAAAGTTAATTGAGATAATCTCTGTAGAACTCATAGTGCATTCTTCAGTCTATACACAAGTGTCCATCCCATGCCGACCTCTTCCAGATGCTGAATACCCAGGAAGAGACTTACTATTTGGGCACATAGTGAAAAATTTGATACCATTTGCCTTTATTTTTATATGACTGAGCCCATTGTACCAAAATGAATCACCTTACAAACCTCAGGACATTTATGCCTTCTAGATTTTATATATTAAATATAATTGCATAAAATGTCTTACGACATGATTATATATTTTATAAATCTTAACCTCATCTGATTCTATGCTTTAATGAAAAATATGAGTATGCCTTGGGAAACCAAAAGAAGAATAAGAAGTTTTGCTCTTCAACTTCAATGCCAAATCATTGTAAAATTTTACATTAAGTAATGTAAAATAATAAAAAGTTTGGTAAAAGTTTCCTAATTTTGTTTTTTACATTTTATTTTCTTTGACATAAAAAGTAGCTAATGTATTACATGGAAAGTTACAGATGTATTAAGATCTACTTTGCCGCCACCTAGTGGATAAAGGAACTTTGTTCATGAAATTTTATGTTTATCTTAGTTTCCTCCCTCCTTGCCTGTTTTCCCTTCTTCTCTTCCTTTTTTCTTTCCTTTCTTCCTTACCTTTATTACTTTCTTCTTTTTTATCCTTTCTTTTCTTCCTCTTTGATAAAACCTACCAAAACAAAATATATTTCCTATTAATGGCAGCAGTCCTATCTCATTAATTTTTGTTTATGTAGCACAGTGCCTTATACATATCAATTGTTGAGAAAATACTTTCTTAATTGAATTACATGCATAAAAACAAAGGAAGAGTAAGACAAAATAATTTATGCAGGCGCATATAAATGTCCTGGAACTAAAGTGCTAATTCTAAAGCATTTGGCTTTTCATTTCTATAGAAAATGTTTTTACCGTACAATCCAATGAGAAGTGGAATTGTAGTAAACATTACTTAGAATATCTTTAAATTCTGACTTCCTTTTAGGCCACCACCACCTACCATGACAGATGCTGAGGATTTGGATTACACTCATCATACAAACCAGCAGAGTTCTACACGTCATTTCTCAAAATCAGAGTCCTCTCACAAAGGTAAGAAGAGTATGTAAGGTCAAATTTAGGGCCTTTTTTAATGGGCCTCATGTGTTGGTGGAAAACTCAAATATCATCTTCTGATCACTAAAGTGGGAAAATGAGTTATCTTCCTCTCAAGAGATCGTTATAGTGTTCTTCATTTATTAAAACACCAATAAAAAGACAAAAATGAGAAAACAAAACACCTCAAAATGAATGCAACATTTTCTATGTATGTGCATTTTCCTCTGGAGAGAGTTCTGAGCTTCCATCCAAGTCTTTCCTAAAGGGTGATTTTTGACCTCTGTTTAGATGTATAGGACAGCTTTTTCTATTCTTCCTCTTGCTTCCCATCCACCCATGACTCTATTAATGTAAAATATCCACACCTCCCACACAAAACTATTATGTAAAAGAAAAATGGAGCAGTGAAAATGAGGAAAGAATATAGATACCTAAATTGTACCAACCTTTAAAATGGAAGAAGTAGTTGCTTGTATTTGCTCTTCTAAGGATATATATTCACTTATGTGCATTTTTATGAAGTTGTAAAATGAAATAATAAAAAGGTAGTTTCTTATATTAATTTCCTTATCTATAAGATAGAGGCTATCTAAATAAAAAGTGTGAGAGGTGTGGATCATATAAGATAAAATGTGTAAAAGAAGTTTGCAGATTAGAATAGACTTTACAAATATATTAGGTCTTATTATTTAATGGAGTTCATTTATTGTAATGGTTTGAAGATTTCCTAGGTGATTTTTTTATTTCAAAAATATATAGTTAAAAAGTAAAATTTTATTAGTTAAAAATAAAATTATTTCTTAGTATTTTTATTATCCTTTTCCAAATCTAATGATAGTCTCCCAAAATTTCTTTAAATTACTCTTTTTACTGTCATTAAAAAATACCATTGCACAAGTGACATTCTAGATTAATTAAATTAGAGTCTGAGTGGGAGTTGTCAGTCATTTGTATTTTTTAAAAAACTTCTCCCCCTTCTAACATTTACTCAATATTGAGAATAAGACAAAAGACATTATTTAAAAGATGGGATGAGTTTATCAAAACAACCCACCCATCATAGTTTCCATCAGTTGATGACATTTTGGCCATCCCAGATTTATCTGTAAGTAGCTCATGTTTTTCTTTCATAAACTATGCAGTACATTACTTTTGAGGGGATGCTTTACTGTCCTTCACATACATTTAAGGCATAATAATTAATAATAATAATTTAATGCACATTGATTCTGTATATAAATATTTTACTGTCAAGAACAAAGAAAACAAGAACCACTTGAAATGCATAGAAATAAAGATGAATTATTTTTCCTGGGCAGGGATTAAAACTTTCAAGAGTTTCAGAGATGTTTCTTTAATTGTGTTTCCTTTTTTCCTCTCCTCCACAGGTTTTCATTATAAGCAGTAAAAATCTAGGAATCTGCTTCAAAAATTGACTCACTATAGCAAATATTACTGGATGATACAGAATGCATTCTACAGTTATTTTTTCTTCTCATGTTTGCATTCCTGGGATTTATCCTCAAGTGTTTTTTGACCATGAATATTTTTAATTCATTTCATACGTTTTGGTTATTTGTGATCACTTGGGCAGTATAAGAAAATGTAGCTTCTGAATATTGGCCATCTCTATGCTGCATATACTTCCTGGGATATAGTGTCTAAGAGCTCGTTGTTAGGTATGGAGTATTAGTATCTAGGGACTAAGCTTTATTTAGCAATTTGAATTTTATAGAGATGAATGTTCAAAGTAAAACAATGTTTGAATGCAATGCAGAATAAAATAATATAAGAAATAGCGTTTCTGGTGAATTACTATATGATATTTTTTGAAGGACAGAGCCTTTGCTTTTTGTACTCTTCAGGAAAAAAGAATTACAACCATTATGTATTAAAAAAAGAAACACTTGGAGCAATTGAAATATGTTATTCCGAGTACATGGTCTATAGAGATTTTGTGTATCCTTCTAATCCCTTCTGCAGAAATTGGCCTAGGTATTCTGTAACTCACTCTACTTTTGCCTCCTCAGTAAGGCTTTTTGAGGCCCCTGGGTGATGGACCATTTATTAGTATTTATTGGCTAAAAAGTAATTTTCTGAAATTTTAACTCAGATTTGTTCCAAGTCAACTGAAAATGAAAACTTTGTAGCCCTTTTGTTTTACATTTACTTGTAGAGCCAAGGGAAATGAAATTGGAAGATGATTGCATAAGTAATGATGCCATCAGTCTCTCTGGCTGTAGATTGAAGTTTTTCTCTTGCTTAACGTTATAGCAGTATTTGTTGGCAACGAGATTCTCAATAATGTTTTGTTTAACGTGTCAGTAATTAGATTAATTCAACATGAAGTTGAATTTGATAAAGTGGTTCTTTATTCAAGTATTTGGTTTTATATATTTGTTAATGGGGATAGTATTCCTTTGTACAAGACCTTTAAACTTCAAGAAATTTAGAGTCTTTGTGTAGCTGCTAACCTCATGGAAATGTTTATTTTTCCATACTTCTTAGTTAACACGTGGCAGTCAAGCTATACACACACAGATATACATACACATATGTAATATATCTCTTCAGCTTGACTTGCTATTATTTTTCATTATATAAATCTGAAATTTTTGGCATTTCAATATGGTGTTTGTTTAGGAAAGAATTATATAGGTCACTGGAGAAAAAGTTACTAATTTTTTTCCCACTGGGAACTGCCTTCTATTTGCCTTATCTTTCCAGATAGTCTTTAAAGTTGGGCAATATTCAGGAAGCTATTTAGAACAGTTTCTCAGAATGGATTGGATTTCTCATTTTGAGAAAGATTTTTAGTTTCATAAAGTTTTTGTATTGTAGGAAATTGAGTAAGAGTCATCTAAGAGTTATGTTTTGGGCAAGTAATAATCTAGAAAGATAATCTCTATCCCTAAGGGATATAGTCATTTTGGAGAAATGGAGGAAAGGAAAAATAATAGGATTTTATATAACTGTGATGAAATGAATAAAGAAAAATCTTCATTTAAATAGGGACAGGGAGACAAAATGGAGGTCCTGGCCTTAAGTCAAATTCCAGATGGTAGTTTCAATATTCAAAGCTTAGGCCTTATTGAATTATGGCAATGCTGTATTTTTCTTTATCTGCCCTGTGATTTTGCTTCATGTTCTTAAAAGTTTTTTTTATGGTAACTTTAAAAAAGAAACACATTGTATTTTTATTTGATAATTAGAAAAATGGGCAACATCATTTGCCATATTTTTATTTTATAAATGTTTATTTTTCTATCTCATACAATGATCACTTTTACTTTAAAATTTATGCATTTCTTCTGCCTCTCATGTACTTCATCCAATCATATTTATTGTAAAATGTTAACTGGAAATACTTCATTCAAAAAAATGTCAAGCCACTTAACACATAACCAGATGATTAATGTTTCGGCTGTCTTAGTGAGTGACCAAAAGTGGTATTTCCCTTGTGATATCTAATCAACATCTGTACTAAAAATTTGTTACTTTTTTTAGGTTTTTAAAAGATGGCAATTTTAAAATATTGTATCTTTATTTTATTTTTTTGTAAAGCAAACTTTTTTTAAGGGTATCAGGGCAATTATTGCCCTATGAATAAGGAAATAGAAATCACACTCAACCAGTTAAATTCTCTTATTCTTTCTCATTCAAATAGTGTGATAATTATCTTGGAGACTATAGAAGCAACTAACAACTGTATTTTCATGAACTGCCAGACACTCTTCACTGTGTTCTCTGCTCTTTGTCATTTTTACATTGATTTTGTTTTATTCCTGCTGCTGAAACATGCGCAGTTTAATTTTTAGGCCCACAGTGTATTATGCTTTAATGTTTTGATGTAAACTAATACTTCTGGCCTTGGAAAACCTTTCTATTCCTATATCTCTGTTCTTTGGAGACCAGGCCCCATTAACACCAGTATTGTTGTATAAGCACAGTACATTATGGAGCTTTATTATAAAGGCTTCTAGAAGAACATTGAGAGTTTTAGAAAGTGACTTTTCATACTATTGGATTATCATTTCTCAAGTGACTTTACAACAACCAGCAGCATATGGTTTTTGATCATAGAGAAATATCTAAATTAGAAAAGGAAGATATGGATAGATGCTCTCAGGCAGAAAACCTTTCAGAATGGCAGTGGCCACATGGATCTAGGTCAATATATTCAAAAATGTGTGACCTTGGTCCTTATTTTTACTGAATTCACTCTAGAAAATTCTGAACCCAGCCCATTTTCCCCTTCCCTGCTTTGGCCTGAAGCTGAATGGATGATGAATAAATTCATTGCCGACTGTTCTCCATCTCTTTTCCTCACAATCAGAAATTTTAAGTATAAAAATATTAGTTTTTAACTGGTAATTTTCTTTAATTAATTTTCTTTAATCCTGTCAAATCTTCTCTAAATTTTGTGTTGTGCCAAATTGGAAATTCCTACTATAATATGGTGCATTGACTTTACCACTCAAGTGGTTAACATTTTAAAGCCTTGATTTTAAATGAGTGTTGCCTTTGAAAAAAAATCACTTTGGGGAATACCAAGAGTGGAATCATTATTCAATGATGATTTTCTTGAAAGATGATTGTGATGATGGGCTGGGCTGTAAGATCTTCAGCCTAATAAAGGAGTAAGACCCCTGTGTAAACAGCTTTCTGGAAGACTGAGAACAGAATAGAGTTTGCAGTCAAAGGCTTTTTCCCTTTTAGGAAGACAGTATTTGTGTAGGAAGCATTAACATTGAAAGGGAACATTGTTCAGGTAGATTTCATCGTACATAGTGTGCCATATTCTGATGACATAGGATTTTTAGAAATGATCACAGAAAGTGAAAACCTGTTCAGCAAAAAGAAAAAAGATTTTTTACAGTACTTTCTCCATTACTTACTAGTCATAGAGAAGTGACTATATAAAATGATCCCATTTTCCCCTCTTTTCTGGTGGTGCCTGTGAGTCTTAAAGCCATATCTGCTAATCTTTCTTAGTAAAAGAATACTTAATTCTTCTTAGCCCATGATAGGCAATATGGGCAGGTAGAAGCAAAATGGAGACTGTCCTGTTACTGCTGCATGGGGGACAATGTCATCCAAATCTTGGTGGAAGAATCTCTTTTATCCATGGTGATATGTAAGACTATTAAAGGGAAGAGTCAGAGGCTATTGTTGCTCCTGTCCTTTAACAACTATCATTAGAGATGCTGAAATTTTATTCTAGACAAGTCAAGAAAGAAAGGGTAAACTGGGAAAATCTCACTACTACAGAGTCACCTTTCTGATGAGATCTGCACTTTATGCCAGCAATGTCTGTGAGAAGCAGTATTGCCTTAAATCAGCTTGACTCTGACCAAAGTCAGTGCACATTACTTCCTATCTGTGAACCACATTCAACTCTCCATCGAGATGCAAAATTCACAGATGATCCCCAAGCACTCTAGTCATCAGGAGCTTTGGACCTACTCTCCTGTTGAGCTGTGGCTGACCTGTAACATTGATAGGTATATTATTTTATTTCAAGTTGTCTGTCAACCTATGAATAAGCAGTGGCATGACCAAAAAGACTGGTAGAAGGGAAGTGAGAACATCCTGGCCATATCCTTCATATCAGGTGATCACTCCCTGAATACTTGAGAGTTGACTGCCCTCCTTTTCTATGATAACCATGTAGAAGATATTTCCAAAGGTTCTATTGTGCAGTGAAGACATTCAGATTATTTGTAAGAATTTCACCAACATTCTTAAGTATTAAAATCCTTACCATTAACAAAAAAAGGAGAAAACCAAACAAAATAGAGACATTTGCTTGAAATGGGAGATTTGCTAATGTGAAGTTTCTATTTTATTACTTTTAAGAGAAAGTTAACCAGGAAAACTTTTGCTATGGTAAGGAAGACATCAGAGTGGTTTTTAAAGATTCTGTTTGTTGGCACAAACACACACAATCATGTTGATTTGTGGAAACAGATGGCCCTAAAACCATTCTCTTTCTCTTATATATGTTTGAACACTGCCTAGTAACATGTTCCTAATAGATTTAATATGTATTTGTATATTCTCAGTAAACTAGAAAATGTTTTTCTCTTTAGTAATTTTTCATAGTGTAGGGAGCCAACACTGTGCTGGTTTCAACACTTCAGATAAAGGCAGAATTCACTGTGTAACTTAGTGCCCCATTATTCATTGCTGAGGTTCATATATAAAGAATAGAAGAACTGAAAGACGGAGTTTGAGTGACATTTCCTTCACAGAAAGAGCGATGATTAAGAACAGTGAAGACAGTTGAAAGAATATGTTATAACATATACTTAGGATACATTTTTGTTGCACTGAATTTCAGGCTATAATTGCTAAAATAGTTTCTAGCTGTTAAATTTGGTGAGAGGGTTTTTGATGTCAGAAATTTTGTACTTCTGATTGAATTAGCCTGTGAAGTCCTCATAGGCTATAATTGCAGCATTTGCTATAAACTGAAAGCCAAATACCCTTTCTCAGAAATAGCTATATTTTTCACCTTCTTATAGGTAACCCAACATTGATTTCATGAACTATTGTAAATAATGAGAAGGGATAGTGGGGAGATAGCATATGAAAATGATGTTCCAAAATGAGAATTCTCTGTAATGGGGTTTCCCTGAAGAAGAATCCAAACCTGCACATTGTATTTTGCAAAGGTGCTGAATTAAAAAGTATAATAGTTTGCTCATATAAATCAAGTTGCTCAGGAAATTTGAGGTGTTGCTGTCATTTGTCTTGTAATTTGGAAAAGTAATCTCCTAGGACAGAGACTACACAGTGCCCAGGCACTTTCAGATTTTTTGGTAAATGCCCCTTTGACATTTGGAATGTGGATATGTTCATAAAACAAATGAGAGTTATCCCAAGTGCTCCTCATTTTATAGCCAAGCCCCAGAGGGAAAGGCAGCTTTGAAATAGTTATTTCATCGAACTGAATAGAACCTTCATGGAATATAGTTGAGTGTATGACGACAGAAAACAAAGAGGTCACCTCAAACTACATGCCTATCTAGAGATTAAGTGAAACGTGAAGGACACTTTGTGGATGCCTTATAGGTGACCGGTAGTGGGTACTGGTGGGTATATATGTACCCATCTCGACTAGCCTGATGGAAACAGTCTTATTTTAATTCACTTCTATATAGCACAAATTGTCCCTGTTCATGACCTCATTGAGGACAATGAGAAACATGGTGCTGGTGACTTTCATATGTCTTGGGAGGTTGAGGTGGGCACCATGATTCAGTCACTCTCCAGTGCCCAAGCCTCCCTTAAATGCCAGTTGTACACGTACATTAATTCATCTATGCAAGCTTGTGTTTTTATGGTTTATTTCTTACAGCTTATATCACATTTGATTTATAAAACATCAGGTCTAACATTAATATTATGAATAATTTTTAAACCAAAGTATTGTATAAGTCTATGTGCTTTGTTATCCTGTATGGTTTGACCAAGGTAAACACCAGTCTTGTCCTTCTCTCTTAATAAAGTCATTCATTTGTTAAGCTAGTGGTCTCTGTCTCATGTTTTCTTTACCTCATTCAAGGACTTGGGAAGTTATGGTAATATTTGTTTTTTCTTTCTTTCTTACAAAATAACCCTAATAACAGTAAAATTTCTTATTCCAGTTCTATCCATTTTCTTTAAACATGTAAAACGTGGTACTGATGCCTAGTACATTGAAATTCTCAACAAATACTTCCAAGTATGAATCAGGGAAGTAGCTTTGTTTTGTGTTTGGTATATGGTGTCTTGATTGATGTATTTGGGAGAAAAAACAAGTAAGTGGATGTTTATACAATAATCCTAATGATTAGAGACTCCATGAGTACAACTCAGTTTGTACTATACCTGACACCTTGTAGACACTTAAGTGGATTTTGAGAAAATGGATTAAAAAAATAGCCATGATATAGAAACTGATTTTGCAGAAATTTAGCAGATAAGATAAAAATAAGATAGCATTTTCAGTGACTACTAAATTGATTTTTAAAGAGGGCACCATTTAGTTTTCCTGGAGGAGATTCTCTAGGCCTCAGTTTCTTCCCTGGCAAATATAATAGGGAATCTAAATGATATCTGTAGTCACTATAAGATCCTGAGGAGCACCAATGATGTGCAGGTGATATTATATCATTTAGTTGAAGAAAGTTGGTGTGTTGATTTCAACCTTTGATCTCTAGAAGATTTCTAGGTAAAGTCAGTGAAAAAAATACATAATCTAGAAGCCAATTAAATTATTTAATATAGCTCCCTTTAATCTGTGGTAGTAGATGCACAATGTGATAGGATGCTTTTTATGGAATATAACTTAGTCTTGAGTGTTCGGTTATGTTCATGTGGTGTGAAGAAGTAGCACTCTAGAAAGCCCCTCCTTAAAACAAAGGCAGCCGAAAGAACATTATCCACCTCCTACACCCTACAGAGTTGAAACAAATCTTGAAGAGGCTCAGGACTACAGGAAATCCTAGGGTTGTGGTTTCAAGAGAATTTTACCCCCATTTCAAGGGGCAAGAAGACCACTTGTTCATTCCCCTCATTATACCCAGGTATCATGTTTAAATGAACAAATACAAACTAAGGGCTGCAACAAAAAGTACACTAAAATCCACAGGAATAAGATGTGGGTCCTAGTTCAGGTTTTGCTATGACCTTGCTTCAAGACTTTGGAATTCATTTATCCTCTGTACCTCAGTTCTGTCATCGGTGCAGTAAGCACTTCTTCAAGTTTAACATTCTAGGATTCCTTTTGTCAAGGGCTGCTGGGTTCTTTTAAGATGTTGCCAGGTAGAGAGTAACCTCCTGCACTACTGGGGGCCTGGAAAGTCTCAAAGCCTTCCTCAGCCATTCATCTGAAAGGGTTTAATCCTGATCTTGTGTTCTTGACTGAACTATTCTGCTAATTCTGGCTCCATATCCAGCAGAATGTCATTAACTTGAATGTGTTTCTCTAACCAAAGTCTATCTCAATTTTTTATCCCCGAGTTTCACATTTGAGCCCCCTTCATCAAATGGTCTTTAGATGTTCTTGTAAACTCTTGTGCCTCCTGCTAGTATACCTGGCTTTCCATACTCCCAAGATACACCCACTTCTCTTACCAATTCCTGAGCCTAATTATGCAGATTTCATGTTGGTCATGTGAATCATGACATGCCTTTAATTATACTTGCCACTCTTAATTACTTTGTGTGATGACTACCTTATCTTTGTCCTCACTGGCATTGGTTTTGGTGTTCAACTGATCTCACTGAAGCCTTTCTTGCTGACCTGTTAACCTCATGCCCTCAAATTCCTGATCAATTTTTTTATTTCAAGAAAATATGAGAGTACAAACATTTTGGTTGCTTTTTGTATCTTTGCCTCTCCCTAGCAAGGGTTAGAGGTATGCCCTTCCCCTCCACAATGCTCACCACGTCCCTCAGATGTGGGTTTATTCCCCCAACCCCCAAATCCCTGGTGAACACTACCACCCCTTGAGCACCATAGTGTTAGTCAGTCAGTACCAATTTGATGGTGAGTACATGTGGAGCCCATTCTTCCAATCTTGTGTCACTTCACTTCAGATAATGGGCTCAAGCTCAATGCAGGATAATATAAGCGGTGCTAGCTCAGTGTCGTTTCTTAAAATTGAGTAATATTCCATTGTAAACATACACCAAATTTTAATAATCCACTCATGAATTGATGGGCACTTGGGTTGTTTCCACATCCTTGAAATAGTGAATTGTGCTCGGGTGCAGATGTCTTTATAATAGAATGTCTTATGTTCTTTTGGGTAGATTCCTAATAATGCTATTGCTGGATCGAAGGTATTTCTATTTTTAGCTCTTTGAGGTATCTCCAAATTCTTTTCCACAAAGGTTGCACTAATTTGCAGTCCAACCAGCAGTGTAAGAGTGTTCCTATCTCTTCACATCCTTGCCAGCATTTGTTGTTTTGGGATTTTTTGATAGAGGCCAATCTCACTGGGGTTAGGTGGTATCTCATTGTGGTTTTGATTTGCATTTCTCTAATGATTAGAGATGTTGAGCATTTTTTTTATATGCTTGCTGGCAATTATTCTGTCTTCTCTGGAAAAGTTTCTGTTCATTTCTGTTGCCCATTTCTTGATGGGGTTGTTTGATTTTTTTCTTGTTAATTCTTTTGAGTTCTAGATAGATTCTTGTTATCAGACTTTTATCGGAAGTGTAGAGAGCAAATATTCTCCCATTCTGTAGATTGTCTATTTGCTCTAATGATAGTTTTCTTGGTTGTGCAGAAGCTTTTTAATATGATCAGATCCCATTTGTTTATTTTTGTTGCTGCAGTGATTGCTTTGGGGGTCTTCTTCAAGAATTATTTGCCTAGGCTGATGTCTGAAAGGGTCTTCCCAACATCATCTTCTAGGATTCTTAAGGTTTCATGCCTTAGGTTTAAGTCTGTTATCCATCTTGAGTGAATTTTTGAGAGGTGAGAAGTAGGGATCCAGATTCACTCTTCTGCATGTGGCTATCCAGTTTTCTCAGCACCATTTATTGAAAAGAGATTCTTTTCCCCAATGTATATTTTTGTCTGCTTTATCAAAGATTAGATTACCATATGCAGATGTTTTCATCTCTGGAATCTCAGTCCTTTTCCAAAGATCAATGCGTCTGTTCTTGTGCCAGTACCTGGATGATTTAACTATTATTGCTTTATAGTACAGCTTGAAGTCAGGAAGACTGATGCCTCCCAGTTTGTTCTTTTTACTTAAGATTGCTTTGGCTATACAAGGTCTTTCCTGGTTTCATACAAAGTGAAGGATTATTTTTTCTAGATCGGTAAAGAATGATGATGGTACTTTGATGAGGATTACATTTATTCTATAGATCACTTTAGGTAATATTGACATTTTAACAATATTGATTCTACAAATCCATGAACAAGGTAGATTTTTCCATCTGTCTACAACTTCTACAATTTCTTTTTTTAGCATTTCATAGTTCTCCTTGTATAAATCTTTTGTACCTTTGTTAAATATATTCCTAGATATTTTCCTGATCAATCTTAGTGGTGCTCAGACACAGAACTGGGGCTGTTGTGTGTGTGTGTCAGCAGGTAAATCTGTCATTACCTTTAAGGGTGTATTTGTAAATGATGATGGACTTTTTTGGCCTGGCGAGGACAGTACCAATTGGTGAATATCAATTTTTTATTTTGTGTGTTCTTATGGTGTCAACTCAAAGACCTTTTTACCTAGTCCTAGATCCTGAAGATTTTCTTTGGTATGTTTTTCTAGAACTTTTAGAGTTTCACATTTAAGTGCTTAATCAGTTTTGATTTAATTTTTATATAAGGTGTAAGGTTCAGGATGAGGTTTATTGCTGGTATATAAAAACAACTGACTTTTATGTGTTGATCTTGTAACCTGCCACTTTGCTGAATTCACTTATTAACTCTAGTAGCTGTCTTGTGGATTCTTTGGGATTTTCAATGTGTAGGATCATGTTATAAGCATACAGAGATAGTTTTACTTCTTCCTTTCAAATTGAGAAGCCTTTTATTTATTTTTTATGTCTACCTGTTCTGTCTAGAACTTCCAGTGCAGTATTCATATAACAGCAGTGAAAGTGGGCATCCTTGACTTGTTTCAGTCTTAGGAAGAAAGCTTTCACGTTCCCACCGTTGAATATCATGTTAACTGTGGGTTTTTTAGAAATGCTTTTTATCATGTCATGGATGTTCCCGTATATTCCTAGATATTTTAATGGTTTCATCCATTAATCCATCCATGGATTTTTGTTAAGTACTTTTCTGCATTGATTGAGTTGACCAAGCTTTTCCCCCCCTCTTTATTTATGTGGTGCATTACATTGATTTTCTTAAGTTGAACCACACTTGCATTCCTAGGATAACTTCTGCTTGGTCATGATGTTATAATCCTTTTAATATGATGTTTGCTAGTATTTTGTTGAGTATTTTTACCTCTGCGTTCATAGGAGGTATTGGTGTGTAATTTTATTTTTTGATGTCTTTATCTGGCTTTTAGGGTAATTATTGCTTTGTAGAATGAGTTAGGAATTGCTACCTCCTATGTTTTAGAAGAGTTTGAGAGGGATTGTTGTTAATTCTTTAAATGTTTAATAGAATTCACCAGTAAATCCATCATTCCTGGGCTTTTCTTTGTTAGGAGTTTTTAAATTACTGATTCAATCTCTTATTATAGATCTATTGAGACTATATATTTCTTCTTGAGTTGGTTTAGGTAATTTATGTGTTTCTAGGAATTGGTTCCTTTCAGCTAGGTTATCTAATTTATTGGTGTACAATTGTTCATAGTATTCTTCTATAATACTTTTTAAAAATTTCTCTTAGGTTGGTAGTAATTTTTCTGCTCTTATTTCTGATTTTAGTTATTTGCTGCCTCTCTTTTTTTTGTGAGTCTTAACTAAAGTTTGTCAATTTTATTAATCTTTTCAAAGAACCAACTTTTGGTTTTGTTGATTTTTCTCAATTATTTTTCTATGCCCTATTTCATTGATCTCTACTTTGATATTTGTTATTTCCTTTTTTCTGCTACTTTTCAGTTTAGTTTTCTTTTTTCTCCCCAGGTTTTCAAAGTGTATAGTTAGGTTACTGATTTGATATCTTTGTAATATGGAAATGTATTGCTATTAATTTCCCTCTGAGTATTGCCTTTGCTTCATCCCATAAGTTTTGGTATATTGTATTTTGTCATTTTCATTTTTTCCTAAGTATTTTCTAGTTTGCCTTTTGATTTTTTTTTTTTTGGACCCATTGGTTGTCTAGAAATATGTTGCTTAATTTCCATATATTTTAGTTTTTCTAGTTTCCTTGTATTCTAGCTTCATTAAATTATAATCAGAGAGAATATTTGTATGATTTTGATCTTATTAAGTTTATTAAGAGTTCCTTTGTGGCCCAAGATAGTCTATTTTGGACAGTGTTCTATGGACACTTGAGAAGAATGTGTGTTCTGCTGTTGAATGCAGTGTTCTCCATGTTTGTTAGATCTAGTGGGTTTGTAGTGTTATTCAAGTCCTCTATTTCTCATTGGTCTTCTGTCTAGATGTTTTGTTCATTAATAAAAGTGGGGTATTAAAGCCTCGAGCTATTACTCTAGAACTGTCTTTTCCTTCAGTTTTGTTAGTGTTTGCTTTTTATATTTTGAGGATCTGTTTGGTGCATATATGTTTATAATTATTATATTTTCTTGATAAATTGACCTTTTTATCAATATCATGTGTCTGTCTCCTGTAATTGTTTTGACATAAAGTCTAGTTTGTCTGGTATTAGTGTAGCTACCCCAGCTCTTATTTGGTGACCATTTTGGGTTATCTTTTCTCTTCCTTTCATGTTAACGTCTTTGTGCCTTTACATCTAAGTTAAGTCTTTTGTAGACAGAATATAGTTGGATCATATCTTAAAATTTATTCTGCCAACCTCTGCCTTTTGATTAGTGACTTTAATCCATTTACATTTAAAATAATTTTTGTTAAAGAAGGACTTCAGCCAACTTAATTTGTTTTTTGTATGGTTTATACATTTTTATGTCCCTCATTTCCTCTATTACAGGAAATGTCCCTCATTTCCTCTATTTCTGTCCCTCATTTCCTCTATTACTTTTGTGTTTAATGATTTTTTTAGTAAATTGTTTTGCTTCTCTTCTCATTTTATTTTATGTATGTTTTTGATTTTTTTTAGTGGCTACCATTGAGATTACATTTATTGTTCCAAATTTATAATAGTCTATTATGAATTGATACCAACTTCAGTAGCAAACAAAACTTTGTTCTTTTTATGTTGGTCTTGTTCAAATTACATCTTTATATATTTTATGTCAAATAACAGATTTATAATTATTTTATGTATTTGTCTTTTAAGTCAGGTAGACATAAAAATTAGAGTTGCAAATCAAGAATGCAACATTGCTGGCTTATATATTTACTCATGCAATTACAATTACCAGAGCCCTTTAGTTCTTTACATGGCTTTGAGTTACTTCTCCCTTAGCATTCATTTCCGGGGGGAAGGTCTAGGGGGCACAGACTCCCTGAGATTTTCACCTTGGAATGTCTTAATTTCTCCCTCATTCTTATTATATAGAGAAATTTTGGTTGATAGTCTTTTTATTGCAGTCCTTTGATTATGTCATTCCACATCCTGGTTTCCATGGTTTCTAATGGGAAATTGGCTGTTAATCTCACTGAAAATCCGTTATACATGATGAGTTACTTCTGTCTTGCTGCCTTCAAGATTTTTTCTTTGGCATTGGTTTTCTCTCCATAGCTTGCTTTCTTAGGCCTGAGGCTGTCTGTTGTGTGTCTCAACTGTAATCTCTTGCCTTAGGTGTCTTTGAGTTTTTTGTTGACCTTGCAATGTTTTCAAGTAATGCCCACTTGGGTCCATAAATTTATAATGATCTTTATTATTTCAAAATAATTCATGGTGCTCAATTACAGCAGTTGCCATGGACCAACTCATTATCTTGAAAACTGGTAAATGAGGGGAATAGTTGAGCTTATATCCTGCCTTTTTAAAAATAAGATATGTACCTTAGGGTAATGAATAGTTGATGAGGGTTAATTTCCCTTGATGGAAGTACTTTTACAGTCAAGTAAAAAATGATAGAACAAGATTATGATCATTTTCATGAACAGTTGACATAAAAGAAGAGGGAATTAGACACTGTGTGCCTCCAAACAGAAGTAACAATACTAGCTACAAAATGACCACGTTTCAACATTTATCTACTAACTTAGAAGAAGTACAGGATATTGAGGAACATTTAATAACCACATAAGTTTGCAATCTGCAAAATCCAGTCTGTGGGAAACTTTATAAAACAAATGACAAAAATTCTTGAAAATGTAAGGAAGATGGAGAGAGGGAGAGACATAAAATATAAGTCATGCTTTAACTGTGAAGAAACTGAAGACCAAATCCTTAGGATGACTAGGGAAATATGAAGACTTGATTTTGATGATATTAAGGATTTAGTATTAATCTTTTAGGTGCAATAATGATATTGGGGTTAGGTTGTAACATAAGGACAAAAGAATACTTGTAATTAGAGATATACACTGAAATATTTGAACGGGTATGTCACTGTGTATGAAATGAAGGAGGTGTTTAAAAAAGTGACCATATATTGATCTTTAAAGATAGGTAAATCAGGTTTATTATATTATTCTCTTTTGTGATGTTTGAAAATGTCCATAATAAAGTTTCTTAAATGGCAGGAAAATTTTCAAACAAAAAAATCTATGCAGAGTAAAGCAAATATATATATATATATATACAGATACATTCTTCAGACAAAAGGAAAATGACCTTGGATGAAAGGTCAGAAATAAAAAATAAGTATAAATTAAATGTATATATTGGTAAATGTAAGTGAATATTGACTGTTTAAACAATGATATGGGTTTAAAATGTAAACAAATTAAAATACATGAAAATAGTATATTATTCATGAAAGAGTAAATGGAGTTAAAGTGTTCTAAGCCAGTATTGCCTAAACGTTTTCATGTATTAATCATCTGGGGATCTTGTTAAGATATATATTCTGATCAAAAGGCCCAAGTAAGGATGGAGATTTTTCATTTTTAACAAGCTTCCAGGTGATTTTTATGATGCCTGTTTAAGAACATATTTTGGGCAGCAAGGTAAAGTTTCTTCAATATCTTGGAAGAGGTAAAAATATGATTAGACTTTGATATGTCAGGTATGCTTGATGTAATCCTTATAATTACAAAAAAAGTAGTAAAAGAATGTAAAACTACTTGTGAAACAGGTTCACTGTGCACTAGTTACCAACTTGCGTGAGTTTGGTGAGATTGAACACACTCATACACAGGTTACGTGAACTGGGTTTATTACCTATGGATAGGCCACAAAGGACAACAGAAGCTGAAAATTCATCACAAGTTGGTTCCCCAAAGCTCAGGAAACCTGTGTGTGCCCTACTTGTACTGAAGCTGAGCCACCCTGGAAGGCAGCCCTCCCAGGGTTTTGTACCCTAGGACATTGTGATTCACTGGGCTAAAGCATTGAAGGATGTCCTGTTTCTATGGGGAGACTAGAACAGAGCCCAGGCTGTCCTGTCTAGTCCCTCCCTATCTCAAGATTTTGCATTCCCTGCACATTTTACAGTTATTCTTGAGAACTACAAGAAAGAAAAGGGGGAGAACTGTGTGTGTCCATAGTCATCCAGTGGACTGTCCTGCACTCCCAGATTAATATGAAGGAAATGGAATAATAAAATATAACTAATCTGAAAGAAACGTTGAAGGTGGACCAAATAGAAAGCCAGTTGTTAGATGGTAGACTCAAACCCAAATATCCCAGTAGTTATATTAAATATTTGTGGGCTAAATACTCCAATTGGAAGGCACAAAATTGTCAGACTGATAAAACTCAACTATATACTGCTTTGTAAGAAATATTTATATGATGCAGAAAGATTGAAAGTCAAAGACAAAAAAAGATGTTCCGTGAAAACTAACCAAAATAAAGCTTTGATAAATATCCGAAAAGGCAATCTTTAATAAAACATATTACTAGAGAAAAAGAGGAACATTTTATAAAAGTAAAAACCACTTCACCGAGAAGATTTTGACACAACAGACAAAGTTTTCTAAGAATCAAAACTATCTAGACTAGGCTGTTCAGGCAGTAGCAAGTTGTCCACCATACTATGCTCCAACCACTCTGAACTCACTTTCTCCAAACACTTTTATAATTCTATAGTAGATATAAACAGAATCTTTAATGTGATAATTTTCTCCAAGTAGAGTGGGCTGCACTAGGAGATGGTGATTGTTCACCAGACACAACCTTAGCTGGGATGACTTCTTATCCTTGTTGCCTAGCATAGTGCCTGACATGTATTAGGAGTTTAATGTAGAAGTTTCTGTGTTGAATAAGTCTATGGATAGAAAGGAAAGAGGACTCCTAAAGTCCTCTCCAACTTTGACATTATTGTAATTCCGATTTACTGAGCAAAGTCTTGCTCAAGATCTGATGAATAAATTAATGAATGACAGGAGGTGGCCAGGGACTAACATAAGGATTGGAGGAGGTCGCCTGGAAATTACTAGTGTTTAAAACCTATAAGTTGTTTACAGATTATGTTTGCAGAAATGAACATTTCAAATGAGTGTCACACATCTCAGGTTCGGAGATTTGTGAAAGAGTTCTCTCATTTTTATTTGTAGTTTTATAAGGACGAGGGTGGGGAATAGCTGGAGCCTTGCAAGGGCTGTGTCACCTAGAGTTTCTGCTACCCTCTCTCCTCACCCCCATCACTGGATCACTGGGATCACCCATCTTGAATGCCCAGAATCTTTTCTGCTCCCCAGTATTCGATAGACCACCTCCAATTTCCATCTGTTATCATCCTATCACCCTCTAGGCAGCCCTCTTTGAGAAGCTCTTAAAACACACACCTGGCTGTATGTAACCCTGGTGGTCCAAGTTTAGCCTGAGGGGAGAGGCTTTCTTTACCCTGACCAAGTAGGCAAGTGCAGTTGCTCCCCAATCCACAGCCCTCTTATTCTGCCAAAGGCCCGCCTGTTGGCAAGTTCTCTCAGTGGTCCCACTGACGCCCTTAATAGGCTTGAAGTGAGGAACAGACTCTTCCCATCCTCTCCTCTCCTTGAAGGAGGAAAGGTGGAGATTCTTGATATTTAACACATCAATGACTCACTCTAAAATTGATCCAAAAAAAGCAATCAAATCTTTCTTCAACATGAGAATTTCAGGAGTCATCTAACCATTATTTAGCCACCTACTTTGACATTTCTGCATGTTACTGTGTCTTTAGAATGTGGTATCTAAGCCATGTTGTAAAGTAGAAACACAATACGAGACCTATATGCAATTTTAAATTTTCTAGTAATCATATTTACAAAGGTAGAAAATGAAGAGTTGAAATTAATATTTTATTTAGCCCAATACATCCAAAATATTATCATTTTAATATCTAATAAATATAAAAATTACTATATATATGACATCACTTTCCCCATTATAACTCTTGAAATATCGTGTATTTATAGGCTTGTCAATGACAACTAAGTACTTTTCAAGTGCTCAGGAATCACACATGTCTAGTGGATAATCTATTGGACAGCTCAGACCTATTATCTATGTAAGCTCAAATGGAAACAGGGAGAGTAGCATTTTAACAGGTACAATAATGGAAATGAAATCATTTTATAAACTTCAAAAAATCATTGATAAATAAAAAGTGCTGTTTTTAAACCTTCACCAGACTGTTTCTTTGCATGTTGTACTCTAATTTGGCCAGAAGAGGGCGCCCGGAGATGGCAAGACAGCATTAACCTTGAAGCCCTCAGAGACTCGGAGACAATCAGCTGGATTGGCTGGATGTAAAAACCAACACAACGGTTCGGTAGGAAAAATCACACTATTAGAGAAGTGATACTTTATCCTTAAAAGTAGTAGATTCTAATTATAGAATCTTTGAGAATATTGATAAACAGAATTTAAATAAATTAATGCATTACACATTGTCCCACTGAAAAGCAATCTCCAATGCCTTTTGCTATATTCTGTTTCAGGCTTTCTTCTGCACACTGGATTTAATTTGATGTAGTCATATTGAGAACAACGTGGGGTTCAGGGAGATTTGAGCATGTTTAAATCACAATGGGGGTAATCAACTAGAGAGAAGAGAGTTTGAAGAAAATGCAAAGTGCATTGTTGACAGAATAGAATTCCTAATTAAGACAGGATCCAGAGACACATAGCCATACACATCGTGTATGTGTAACATAGACATACAGTTGTATATATAAGGAGTTGGCCTTATGTGGGCATATCTAATTTTGCTGTGCTTCACAGATACTGTGTGTTTTTTACAAATTTAAAGTTTGTGGCAACCCTGTGTCGAGCAAGTAGCTCAGCACCATTTTCCCAACAGTGTGTGCTCACTTCATGGCTCTGTGTCACCTTTTAGTATCCTCACAATATTTAAAACTTTTTCTTATTACTATATCTGTTACAGTGATCTATGATCAGGGAGCTTTGATGTTTCTATTGCAATTGTTTGGAGGAGGGTGCATCAGGAAATGTGCCCATATAAGATTGCAAACTTAATAGGTAAATGGATGAGTTTTGACAGCTCTACTGACCAGCCGTTCCCTGCTCTTGCTCCCTCTCCTTGGGCCTGTCTATTCCCTGAGACACAACCATATTGAAATTAGGCCAATAATGAACCTACAATGGCTTCTAAGTGTCCAAGTGAAAGAAGCATATGTCTCTCACTTTAAATCAAAATCTAGAAATGATTACGTTTAGTGAGAAGGGCATGTCAAAGGCGGAAATAGGCTGAAAGCTAGGCCTCTTGCACGGAATAGTTAGCCAAGTTATGAAGGCGAAGGAAAAGTCCTTGAAGGAAATTAAAGTGCTACTTCACTGAAACACAGAAATTATAACAAAGCAAAACCGACTTATTGATGATAGGGAGAAAGATTTAGTGGTCTGGACAGAAGATCACACCAGCCAACACGTTCTCTTAAGCCAAAGCCTAATCCATCGAAAGTTTCAACTATCTTCAATTCTGTGAAGGCTGAGAGAGGTGAAGAAGCTGCAGAAGAAAAGTCTGAAGCTACTAGAGATTGGTTTATGAGGTTTGAGGGAAGAAACCATTTCCATAACATAAAAGTGCAAGATGAAGCAGCGAGTGCTTATGTAGAAGTGTCAGCAAGTTGTCCAGAAGATCTAGGTAAGATCATTGATGAAGGTGGCTACACTAAACAACAGATTTCTCAGTGTAGATGAAATAGTCTTCTATTGGAAGACAATGCCATTTAGGACTTTTATAGCTAGAGAGGAAGAGTCAATGCTTAGCTTCAAAGCTTCAAAGGACAGGCTGACTGTCTTGTTAAGGGCTAATGTAGCTGGTGACTTTAAGTTGAAGTCAGTGCTCATTTACCATTTTGAAACCCCAGGATCCTTAAGAATTATGCTCAGGCTACTCTACCTGTGTTCTGTAAATGTAACAACAAACCTTGGATGATAGTAGGTCTGTGTAGAGCATGGTTTACTGAATATTTTACACTGACTGTTGAGACCTACTGCTCAGAATAAAAGATAAAAATATTACCACTCATCAACAGTGCACCAAGTCACCCTAGAGCTCTGATGGGGACGTACAAGAGATTAATGTTGTTTTCAAGTCTGCTATCACAATATATATATATTCTGCAGTCCATGATCAAGCAGTAATTTTGACTTTCAAGTTTTATTATTCAAGAGATACATTTCATAAGGCTATAGTTGCCACAGATGGTGATTCTTCTGGTAGATATGGGCAAAGTATTAATAAATTGAATACCTTCTGGAAGGTATTCATTATTCTAGATGCCATTAATAACATCCACAATTCGTGAGAGGAGGTCAAAATATTGATATTTATAGCAGTTTGGAAGAAGTTGATTCCAACCCTCACAGATGACTTTCAAGAATTTAAGACTTCAATGGAGGAAGTAACTACAGATGTGGAAATAGCAAGCAAACTAGAATTAGAAATAGAACCTAAGGATGCAGCTGAATTGCTGCAATCTCGAGATAAAACTTGACACAATGAGGAGTTGTTTCTTCTGGATGTGCTAAGAAAGTGATTCCTTGGTGAAGATGCTGTGAACACTGTTGAAATGACAGCAAAGAATTTAGAATATTACATAAACTTAGATGATGAAGAAGCAGTAGGGTTTGAGAGGAATGACTTCAATTTTGAAAGAATTTCTACTGTGGATAAAATGCTGTCAAACAGCATCACATGCTACAGAAAAATCTTTTGTAAAAGGAAGACTCAATGGATATGGCAAATTTCATTGTTGTCTAATTTTAAGAAATTGCCACAGCCACCCCTCTGGTCAGCAGTCATCAACATCAAGGCAAGGCCCCTCACTAGCAAAAGATTATGACTTGCTAAAGGCTTAAATGATCATTAGCAGTTTTTAGCAATAAAGTACTTTTAATTAAAGTGTGTATATTTTCTCTAGACATAATGCTATTTCACACTTAGTAGACTACATTACTGTTTAAACGTAACTTTTGTATGCACTGGGATACCGAAATATTTGCGTGACTTGCTCTATTGTGGTATTTACTTTAGTGCCGTTGTCTGGAACCGAAACTACAATATTTTAGGTATGCCTGTATGCCATGTTACAGGATAGGTCGTACATAATACGATGATAGGAGAAAAGGGAGTGCAGATGCACCATATATTTGGTGGTAGGAAGTGGGTAGAATTTCTACTTTTTTATTTCTTGGTTTTTTTTTTCCCCTCTTCTGTGTAGAAGGGAATTCCTGTGCTGAGAATGAGGAGGTAAGGTTGGAAGTTTGGGAAATGTGAAATGAGAGGACAAGTTATATTATAAAAATAGAAGAGTGGGATTTAGAAGGTTTGTGGAGGATGGCGACAGTTTAGAAAAATGGCTGTGGGGAATGATGGAGAGGACCGACTGGGAATTGCTGAGCACTGTAGATCGAGACAGCAGCTGTGGTTGGATTCCGTACGTGTATTGTGGCATCAATCTTCACGGCTGCTTGGTGTTCAGCAGCAGCAGAAGCAGCAACCCATATGTAGAAGCAGAAGATATGAACGGCTGAGAGTGCTCCATTGTGGAAGTTTAGATGAACATGTGTAGTAAGGGGATGTAGGCCAGAAAAAGACAACGAGGTAGAGGTGAATGAGGTCTTTGGATGAGGCCAAGGGGAAGAAAATAACATTGTTGGAGAACAGAGAATAGTTCTCCAAGATATCACAGGAAAATCAGAGTACCAGTGTCATAAAATGAGGGAGTTAGTGTAAACAATGAAATGTTACCGTCAGAAAGAGAGTATTTTAGATATGGACTAGGTCTTAAGCCCAAAGAATAAGTAACTGAAGTGGAGTGCAAGGAAAGACGGCTATAGTTGAGGGGCCAAGGACATGTGACCCCAGGTTGTCGAAGGTATCGTTGTCACAGGCATTGAGTCCCAGAGCATGAAAGGAATCGTTATTGTGGAAGTTTGTATTAATATCAAAGAAAACGGACCTGAGAAGGGCAAAAATTTCATGATGTTGATCTCCAAGTTAGTCCTTGGGTAGTCAGGAATTTGTGTAAATTTCTAGGCATAGGACTTGGCAATGAAACAAAGGCTGCTTGGGCAAAATTAGAATACTTTCAAGATAGTAAATTTTAACTGTTTTCAGGCCATGCACCCTGTGGTTTAAAAGTATCAGACAGATTTAAGTTAGAATTATGTCTTTGACATGCTAGCTGTGTGGCTTGGGCAAATTATATGTAAACTCTGAATTTTAGCTTCTCTATCTGTAATATAAGAATAATAATATAATCTACTTTAAAACTTTACAGTGTGTTTTTCAAGGAAAATATTCAATAAATGATCACTGCGTAATGACAGGTAAGAAAAAAATGGATATGTTTATTGATAGAAGCCAGAAATATTCAAACTGGAAGGATGTCCTGGGTTTATCATATACAACGGCCTCAATTGTGAGTAAAGCAAGACTGAGAAAGAAGTCAGGAAATGTTCAAGATATAGGGTAGGATGATCAGATTTCTAGCTCCCAGAACCTTCTTTCTCTTTGTTACACTATCTGGCCTAACTCCTTAGTGTGGGCCTCCCTCACAAAGAACCTTTATCTAGCTTGTCTTTGAATACTTTCTACTTTAAGGAGCTCACAACTACTCAAGAAAACCACTCTACTTTTTCTGTTTTTGTTTTTTTTTTTTAGTGGGGGGGAGGAAGCATATGTAAAAGTTAAGAGATTTTCCTTTATGCAGCATAAATTTTTTATTTATTTCCACTCATTTTGACTTTTTTATGCCCTTTGGCAGTTCTGTTTTCTCTTTTACACGACAGTTCTTTAGACATTTGAAAACAGTGACTGTTTCTCCTGATGTTTCACTTCTTTTTGATAGACCTCCCTGAGGTCATCAGTATCCTCACAGGACACAGTCCAGGCCCTTTGCACTTCTGATTGCTTCTTCTTTCCTGTTTTAGTTTGTCTCTGTCCCTGTGGGAAACTCACCTCCAGGCATGGTCTGAATTCCATAAAACTGAGGAGGGCCATAGCTTCCTAAGTTTGGACACAGTTCGTGCAGTTACAGTCCACATTGATCTTTATTAAGCTTTCAGTCTATATTCTCATACATCATTATTATGGATTTCACCAGAAGTACAGGTGAATTTTGCAAGATGGTGCAGGGCTTGCTCTTCCAGTTTTCATTTTGTTAGATTTGCTTATTGTCCAAGTTTGATGGACTTTTTGGATCTTGATTCTGGCAAATTGGATTTATGTGCAGATTTGATGAACACTGATGAACACTAAGGCTTGGGTGACTTTCAGTTCCTTCATTTAAAACCCTAGAAAATGTCTTCTCAATCAAAGCCTCCGAGCCTTGCCTCTTCCAGGCACAGGAAGAAAGGGGACTTCATACAACCTCTGCTAGCAGAGATGAGATAGAGACAGATGCTTGTATGGACACTGGTCCATGACATCGTTCTTATCAGAAACAAAAGTATTGTTCCTTTTTGGGAAGGATTAATTTTAGTTTGCAAAGTATGTATTTTATGCTACTTTGAATTTAAGTATTCTTTAGTTTGTAAGATAGATGTGCCAGTAAATTGGAATCATTTTAAATTTGCTTTCTTGGGAAAATAAAATTTGACAATCTGTTGATCCACCAAATAAAAAAACTCATAAAATCCTCAATTTTTAGAGACCATTGGTTTCCAACTTATCCATATACATTGCATAAGTTGAACAAACTACAAATATTTTACTTCCTCTGAATATTAATTTCTACTCAAGAGATAGTCAATAAATTAGAAATCACCATGTGTTAGGACTAGAGCAAATTACCAAGACAATAATTGTAATGCACACAGCGGGTAGTGACTGCTATATGTTCTCTCTTCATGAGGAAGCTGTTGAGTGGCTGGGCCAGTGTGACACAGAGGGCTTGGTTTCCAACCAGTACCTGGTCTTGAGGTTCTAAATCAGATTATTGAAATATGATTAGCATAGAAACATATTTGTGAAATGGAAATGTACATTAAATAGGAATAGGGTAATAAGTAGAGCTTCTGTGTAGCCTTGCATATGTCAATTCAACTCTCTGCCTCAGTTTATTTATCTGTTAGGTTCTAGTTAGTGAAGCTCCTTTCCAGCTCTAAAAATCAAGTTCTTAGCCACTTTGATGGAATGTAATAGGAGGGAAAAAGGAATAATCAGTATGTAAATAAAAATAAATGAGGGTAGGTAAATACTCATTCTCTCTCTCTCTCTCTCTCTCTCTCTGTGTGTGTGTGTGTGTGTGTGTCTCCCCTAACGGAAATATGAGGTAACTCTAGGGGCATACCATTTTGCTAAAGAAGAGAACAAATTAAAGGAAACAGAATAGTTCAGAAGAGTCAATAAAACCAACACTGAAATTGGTTGCTTTGTTCATGGCGTTGGTTGGGAAATGACCAGCCCACTAATTAGGTAGGGCTATGAGGCATACAGAAAGCCTGTGTTATCTTGGTAAATGCCAGATCTCTTTCCTCTCTAGCTTTGCCCTCTTCAACTCTATTTTCTTTGACATGTTCAGCACTTTTTGATCTGCAGCAATTAAAAGGAAGCTTCTGCTGATGGAAGCTGGTCAGCCTTTGAATCTGACACCAGGACCAGAGGGAGAGCTGCATCTGTCGTGGGAGTCCGGGCTGTCAGGAGATGACAGGGATCTGCCCTTCCAAGGGGAGATCGCCTTTGGCAGGAGCAAGCGCTTTCACCCAGAGGTAGCCCAGCTAGTGAGATGAGAGCAGTGTGCACTAAGTTAGCAGACTCAAAGGATCGGGCTGGCAAATAGAATCACATCACATCTGCCAGAGAAAGTGATCAAAAGCAGCAGGACTCAGGCAGCTGGAAAGAGGTGACTGCTGGATGCTCATCTGCTTCAAAAACACAACTGATCCCAAAGATTGTGAGAAAGTGAATGGATGTGCTCAGGATAAGGCTCTGCTGAGTTAAATGATATCTCTCTCTCGTTCCCTCTCTTTTTTTCTGTATTCTCTTCAAAAATCCATCCTTTCTAGTTTACTATCTACACATAATAAATGATACTTTGTGCAAGGTGTATAATTTTGAATTTTGGGTGTTTCAACTGGACCCCATTTATTTCTTGGGGCATCTGTCCCTACTAGTCTGAATGCTTCTTCAAGCAAGAGACTACTCTTGATTTTTCTTTACCATCCATCAGTTGAGAGCCAGATGTTGAAATGAAAGGAAAAGCTGCTTCATTTCAAATTCAAATATAGTTTGCTAAAAGCCATGCCTGAGGCAGAAAAGTAGAGTATCCATTTCTATATATGAGAAGGAATATTTTAATCACTTAATTCATGGTTCTTTGGCCATATTCTTTGCTGTTTCCTTTAGCCTAAGACTTTATAAAAAGAGGAGGTCACTTTCTCTTGAAGGTAATTTAGTTTTCCATTTCCTTTATAATCAGATGGTAACTATTTGGGATGCACTCTCAGCAGGAAAACATTCAGCATTTTTAAATTAATACTTTTATTACAATTAAACCAACCATAGCATGTTTATTCATTAAGGTTTGAATTCTGCTTAATATTTACTAAAAACATTTATGTCCTAGAAAACCAGTTCACTATTGTATTGCAGACATACATATTGAGGAAACTGAGGCCCAAAATGATCACAGCATCTGCCCTATGTCACCCCATTCATGAAGGGCTGAGACAGGTGTTGGATTCCTTATCCTTGACTCCCACCTTTGAACGCTTTCTAATCTGTTGTCCCACCTCCGTTTTCAAGTAAAATCTCTGATCCAGTGACAATCAATCAATGATTTCTACATACTTGTTATTTAAAGTTAGGTCTGAGAACTGGCATCACAGACATCTTCTGGCAGCATGTCAAAATGCAAAACCTTAGGCCCACTCCAGACCCATGAAATCAGAATCTGCATTTTAACTTAGTAGATTTACATGCTGATTGAATTCACTAACTTCTTAGGTGAGACTTTTAAATTTAATTGATGAATATATTTCATTAGGGTAGGTTTTTTATAGGATTTATGGGATTATAAAACAATATATTGTGCATATGTTTGTATTTTAACTTTTCAAACTGTTGTTCATTCTTTAATTTAGTTTATTACATGACAAAAGTTCAGCACCATAGATAAGTAAACAGATAGTTACTTGAAATGAAAATACAAAACCAAGAATGATCTCTAACATTGTACTGACTATTGGATAAAGGGAGGCGTTTTGGGGCTGACATCCAAGGCCTGTCTTAATTTGGGAATGTGACAGTATAAGATTTTTAGAAGTGAAATAGATGTTAAACTGGGCTATCCTTTTCCACTGAAAAATAAGCAATTTTAAAACATCCTTTACAAACCATAAATTGAAGGGAGGGAAAATTTCTTGTCCTCTTTCTCATAGTGAATTTTCGTGTACCAGTGGTAGAGAAAGACCTGGCATCACAAACTTAAAACTATTTTATTCCTACTGTGGAATGTAGTGGCAGAGGTTACTTTCACACGCGTGACTTTGATTCATCTCTTCGTTTCCCTCCTCTTCATCCATATAGTCTGTGCTTCGTCCTCATGTCTTTCATCATCCCAGATATTTATCAGAGTCTTGTTCTTCTAACCATTTTCTGTAATGCCAACAGAAATTACTTTTTAAAAGACAAAAACAAAACAAAATCTGAGAATCTTAACCACTGCTTAAAATGTCCGATGTCTTCTATTCTTACAAGATTAAGTAAAACCTTAACAGACCTTCTTTTTATTGTCTGCTATGATTTGGCTCTTACCCAATTAACTAAGGCAACGTGCAATCCTTGATTGGGTTCTGGATAAGACAAAGAATATTCCTGTTCTATAAAGGACACTAATGGGACAATGGGAGAAATTTGAATAGAGTCTGTGTATTACCAGAAGTATTGTATCAATGTTAATTTCCTAATTTTACTAATTTTACTGTGTTGATGTAAGAGAACATTTTAGAAAATTACACTCCAGTGGTTAGAGGTTAAGGGACATCATTCAATCTGCAGCTTACTCCTAAATGGTCCAGCAAAAAGTATTTTTTATATATATATACACATATATATAATATATAAAAAGGATATATAAAGCATATACATAATATATAAAGCATTTTATATATATAAACATATATATATATACACACATACATATATATGTAGAGAGAGAAAAGGTGATATGAGAGGGAAAAAAAGAGAAAGCATGCATGGGAATGATAAACACATGCAGTAAAATGTTAACATTCAGGCAATTTAAGAATTTTAGTATTTATAATATTACAGCAACTATTCTGAGTCTAAAATTTCAAGATAAAAAATGGAAAAGAATTTTTATCAACTTGTCATGCAAATCATTCTGTTCCTGTTACATTTCCATTATAAGATAGTAATCTATAAAATATCTTCATGACATATTTTAATGAAATGAAGCTTATAAAACAATAGGCATACTATGATTCAAGTTATATACACTATATATGCGTGTCTATTTTAGAATAGAAAATAGACTAGAACAGTAAACATATAAATGTTAAGGACAGTAATTTTTTGGCAGTGGGATTATGGAAGATGTTAACATTTTGGGGGGCTTATCTATTTTTCATAATTTATTCAAATGACTGCATTATTAAAATTAGAAAACATGCAATTATTATACTTGCAAATTTTTTCTTAGATTTTTTTCAATCATGTTTGGAAATTAAGATTGCAAGTAATGAGTTTATTTTGCATCTTAATTTGCAAAATGTTAGTGTCTATTTTAACATTGCTGTTATCAGCATATCAATGGTTTCCCTTGTATTTAGTTTTTCTTAGCTGTTGACATAGAAAAAAAATTGAAAAAATTTCTTCTTCTTTCTCAAACTTTAATAAATAGTTCTTATCTACTTTAGTACTTTAACACTTGAATTTTAACTCTAGCTGTGAGAAATGAACAAACTTGTTTGAATAAATATATACACACACACACATTTGCCTCGAACCCATTGGTGAAGGCATTAACAAATGGCAAAAAGAACAAAAGTCAGGCACAGAGAAAATTTAAGGAAACAAACACCCATATAGACTTTTTATTTAAGGGACAAGAGTCATTACATATTTTTCTTTTTTATTTCTTTTTTAAATTAATAGTATTTATTTCAATGGATTTAGAGATTATAAGTGAAATTTTATAAGATGAATGTATTATATAGCTGTGAAGTCTGGGCTTTTAGTGTAACCATCACCCAAATAATGTACATTGTAACCAATAGATAATTTTTCATTCCTCCCTCCTTCTACCCTTCCCCCTTTTGAGTCTGTGGTATTTATTATTCTACTCTGTACAAATACCCATAGTTTACCCATATACCCATAGTTTAGCTCCCACTTAATTGAGAATGTGTGGTATTTGCTTTTCCCTTCTTGAGTTACTTTACTTAATATAATGGCCTCCAATTCCATCCAAGTTGCTGCAAAAGATGTTATTTCATTCTTCTTTATGTCTGAGTAGTACTCTATTTTTCTGTGTGTGTGTATACACACATAGAGCACATTTTTTAAAATCCAGTCATCCATTGATGGTCACTTAGGTTGATTCTGTACCTTTGCTATTGTGAATTATGCTGCAATAAACATATGAGTGCAGGTATCTTTTTGATATAATGACTTATTTTGCTTTGGATAGATACCCAGTAGTGGGAAAGTTGAATTGAATGGTAGATCTACTTTTAGTTCCTTGAGAAATCTCCATACTGTTTTCCACAGAAGTTGTACTACTTTACATTCTCATCAGCAGTGTATAAGTGTTCCCTTTCCACCACATTCCTGACAAGATCTATTGCTTTTTGACTTTTTAATAATGGCCATTCTGACTGGAGTAAGATGGTATCTCATTGTGGTTTTAATTTGCATTTCTCTGATGATGACTGATGTTGAACAGTGTTTCATATGTTTGTTGGCCATTGGTATATCATCTTTTGAAAAATGCCTATTCTTGTCTTTTGCCCACTTTTATTTATTTATTTATTTAGAGACAGAGTCTCACTCTGTTACCCTGGCTAGAGCACCATGGCGTCAGCCTAGCTCAATAGCAACCTCAAACTCCTGGGCTCAAGCAATCCTTCTGCCTCAGCCTCCCAAGTAGCTGGGACTACAGGCATGTGTCACCATGCCCGGCTAATTTTTTTCTATACATTTTTAGTTGTCTGGCTAATTTCTTTCTATTTTTTAGTAGAGACAGGGTCTCGCTCTTGCTCAGCCTGGTCTCAGACTCCTGACCTCGAGTGATCCTCCCGCCTCGGCCCCCCAGAGTGCTAGGATTACAGGCGTGAGCCACCGCGCCTGGCCTTGCCCACTTTTAAATGGAGCTATATGTTATTTTTCTTGCTGAGTTCTTTGAGTTCCTTATAGATTATGGATAGTAATCCTTTGTTGGATATATTTCTTTAATGAATAATTAATTGCCCAGATAATTGTGTTTTGAGCACAGCAGGGCAATCACTGTGCATCAAAATGTGATTTTCTAATTACGAAGTGTCATCTAAAAACAACAAAAAATAGAGACTTGAACAAGGCAAGCTGAACTTTTCCTTAAATTTTATCTTCTTCTTTTCTATCATCAGCCTTAGCAGAAAGACTCTGTACTTTTGAAAATTAACAATACTTGTTCCCCTTATATTTTATAATTAAAACCCATAAATATTGAAGATAAATTAGAAAATAAAGAAAATAAAATAGATATTGGGGAAAATACCTTCTAATTCCATCCATGTATTCCACTATGATTTTACCATAAACAGCTGAAACTAATTCACATTTATTTGATATTTATGTCATTTCCAGTTTTCTCTTACCCACCAATAGAGAAAACTCTTTGATGACTAGGCCTCTTAGGTAAATATCTGTGTACATTCTTAAATATTTGCTTAGGACAAACTCTTAGAAATACAACTATGAGATTAAAAACTATGCATTTGCAAAAGAATTTTGATAAATATTTCTTCCTTTAAAATGGGTATAATGTTATATACTCCCACTTTGGTAAACATCTTTATTCTACATAAAGGTAGCTGTCTGTGTCTAAAGGTAGCTTGGGTGCTAAGACTCTGCCTCCAGAGGTACACACATCCTTATGGGATAGGAGAGGGAACTCATAGTGTTCCTAACTAACCTGGCCTCCACAGAAGGACCTAAGGTTAATCACTGGATATTTTCACACCTATTGTAAGCTACAGAAATAATTCTGGGCTCCATCAGAGTTCACAATTGATCTGGAATTCCCTAATGTTAGATACTTTCAAGGATGGCTTGATGGATTGCCAAGCAGATGAACAGATTCTGGGAACTTTGAGGACACCAAGGCTAGATTCTATAGTCCTAAATTCTCTTGATGCCAGGAATTATCTGGGAGTTTGGGGGCTTCAAATTAAGGGGGTGTTTACAATTAAAAAAACACACTGGAATTTTCTTCCAGCTGGCATTGTGTGCATGAGGTTCTGGAAAGTTAGATTTCTGAAGCTAGACACTAGCTAGATTAAATCTATTCTAGAAGCCGTTGGGAAGACCCAAGACAAAGTTCTGAGGCCTTCCAGACTCAGTGGGAAGAGCATGAGAAAATCCCCAGTTTCCAGGAATGACATTAGTTCTGGCATAACATTGCAATTCCATTGCTGGACCTGGCTCTCATTAAAGAACAGCTTTTGCTTTTGGGCATGGCTGGCTGTCTTTGGCAAATTTTCACAGGTTGTGGCCTATTTAAAAGGACAGCCCTAATACTTCGAAGATCCGTGGGTGTTTAAGTCAATTATTTATGCCCTGAAATCTTGTACGTTCACTCTCCAAAGAGTAATGCAATATGGATGAGGACTGAGTTCTGCCTCAATGCATAAACCATGCTCAGCATTCTTACAGAATGGTCCTCTCTGTGTGGAGTTGTTTGGCAACTTCTGTGATTTTTTTAACTTTTATGTCCCAGGCATTGCTCAAGGTGAAGCAGGTGTCCACTGAATTTTATTTTAGTAGTAACTTTCTGGTGGAATGGTTGTTTGATTTTCTTCTCTCATAAGGGTACATATGGGCTGGGTTTTCAGCATAAAACACTGGCTATTATAATTATTTTAAATTCTAAAATAATAGAGAGAAGTTTTATTATTTTCATTTTTCTATAGAGAAGAAATTTAGGCTGTGATAAATTTTTACCCAACATTACACAGCAGATAATTGAGTCTGTTTACAAATCCAATTTTGACCTTAAGTTTAATTCTTCCATTAGCTCAGAGTTTCTGAATCTTTAAATTGCATCAGAATCACCTGGAGGTATTTACAAAAAATCAGTGGGGTCCAAAAATTTTCTTTTTAAAAAAGTTTCCAAATGATGCTGATTGCTATAGACTGAATATTTTTCTTCTCCCAAAATTCAAATGTTAAGTCCTAATGCCTAATGTGATGGTTTTTGGGAGACAATTACGTCTAGAGGGTGGAGCCCTCATGAATGGGATTAGGGTCCTTATAAAAAAGGTAGCAGAATGCTCCCTCACCCTTTCCACCGTGTGAGATTATAGTGAGAAGTGGTTTACGAACCAAGAAGCAGACCCTCACCAGACACCAAATTTGCTGTTTCCTTGATCTTGGACTTCTCATCCTCCAGAATTCTGTGAAGTAAATTTTAGTTGTTTATAAGCCACTTAATTTATGGCATCCCGAACAAACAAAGGCACTCTGCAGCTGGTCCAGGGACCTTATTTTGAAAACCACTTGCTTAGGCTATGCTGAGATCTTGGAAATGGTTATCTACTATGGTTATGCTTTAGAAATTTATACTGCTTTTTAGTTTGTAGAGTGCCATCAACATCTTTTATATTATTATACACATGTGAGTAATCCAATGATAGTTCTAGGTCACGTTAGATGACAGTTTTCATTCTTTGGAATTCCTACTTTGAAAAAAAGACTTTAGCTCCAAAGGAATGTATGTAATGTGATAATTTGCTTTTAGTTTCCTGTGAATATAGGACAGAATACTGCTTGTGTCTGGCTAAAATTATTTATCCTTTCACATCTCTGAAACAGGCTTGGAATAAAACTTAACATATTTTTTCCTTTGGAAAATTGGAATTTAACCCCCAAGTATACACGTTTTGGTTGGGAATATTGATGAGCACATTTCCCAGCTTTCTGAAGACTCTGACAGCTTAGTCTTGACTCCCTGTTGAATATCTGTGTGATCATGCTCCACCTCCATAAGCACTTTTTTCACTTGTCAAGTCAGAGCGATGCTTCTGTATGGATCAGATTAGAGATGTGAAAAGGATTTGAATATTCTTCTAAAAAAATTAAATAGCATTATTGTATTTTAGAAAGACTAAATGAGCGGAGACCAAACTGTTTTGCTTGGAATATCTGTCTCTAGGTATAGCAATATAATGAACAAATTGATCTGCCTGAACACTTACAGGTGAGTAGGGTAGCTCAGCTTGTTCTTAACACCTGTGCATTATACATGTACTCCTATTTCAGAGATCCTGTTGGTCCTTGGTTACTTTTAATAGGTTATATGTTACTTGTGCTGGCAGCACTCAGTAAAATTTCAATATGACTGTGCTTATTGGAATCCTTAGGACAACTCTGTTTTAATTCACTTGTCAATGACTTACATTGAGTGTAGCCATAAATGTATGTCTCAAGTCTACCTTAATGGGTGGCCTATTAGTGCTATTTATTTCCTTTATTCTAAAAGAAATTTAAGTGCCACGATGTTTTCTGGAACTAAAATATTTAACATCCAAAATGATGTCTTTATCCCCACGGGTACATTAAAATGATGGTGCTCAGTTTTCATTTGATTCTTCACTTCATTTGATATGATTCTTCACTGACTGCGAATGTGAGTAGCTGAATAGGACCCAAATATCTGATGTGTCTTTATGAGAAAAATCAGAAATTGGTTGCTAGTGGCGAAAACCTACAAACTTAGAAACTCATTAGATATTCTGTATTTTTTGCAGAAAATACCTAAATTACCCCAAATTATTTTATGAACTCAGCATTTTTTGAAGCTGAAAAGCATGAAATAATGTTAAAGTCCTCAAAGTGAAAAAGACAAAACTGTTGTTTACCCCCTTGCCCCACCCCATCCTTTTTGGTCTAGGCCTAGTTTTTTAGTGGAAAACTCTCTTATGCAATTGTTCTCTTTTCACTTCCTCTTCTCTGAGTGATTGATGTTTAGAGAATTTTGTTTTGCCTTCGGTAACTTCAGAGAATACATCTTTTGCTCACTGGATTCAGCACATATTTGTGTTGTACTGTTTTCTGGCTCCAAAGGGCAGGACAGTTATGGGCTTTTTCTGAATGTTCCCATCATACCTTTTCTATGGTCATTATAGGAGATGCCAAAACATATATTATACAAATTGGAATTCATTTGGAAATCTTTTATACCATCAGTCAGAGTCCTGTGATGTGAAAATAGAAACCACATTAGTTATTTAAAATAGAGCGGATTTGCTTTGGGATGTCATTACACAGATGTTGATGAGCTGAAAGAGTACAAAGGGAACACTGGTGACCTAGAACAATAGCTACACGAAGAGCCTGGGATAAAGACGAAACAGTGAACATAAGGGACTTATGTGGCTGGTTTAGGGAATGCAAGAAGAAGCTGTAGGCTTGACCAAATGTCACTGCCAGCACAGGTAAAGGGGAAATGGGTGAGGCCTTTCTCCTCTCCTGCCACCTTCCAGTATTACCCTATAATGCTGCCTATTGGCAGAATTTCTGTTAGTCATTTGGCATGGGAGTCTAGGAAATACAGTTTGCCATGTTTTGAGCCCCAGCATCATAGAGTAGAGCATAGAAGGGATTTAGAGGGTAGAGAAAAGGGAAAATTAATCAGTAAAATCACAATAATTTTTAATACAAAGAGAATAATTTCTTTCTATGTATATACCACCATCACTGCAGGGTCCTGTAATTAAATATATAATAAAGTTTCATCAAATGGCACTTTAACGTAGTAATTTTCAACTCTATATGTTTTCATTCTGTAATTCATGAGTTTCTGTCTGTCTCTCTGTATCTTGAGTAGAGAATATTTTAAATTAGCATTTGGTGATTTGGAATATGGGATTTTCACCTTCTGTGCTAATTTTAGAACTTAATTATCTCTATATAAGGTACAGCTGCACACTAATAATATAGGAAACAATTTTAACCACATTAAATAAATTTAAAAAGAACAAAAATATAATATACAAAAAATTATTTTCCTCTAAAGAAAAAAGAATTTGAGAACATGTAATAATACAATTTTTAGAGGACTTCAGAGCTTATCTAATCAATGAATCTTAAGTTTCTAAAGTTATTTCTACTTAATAGTCAATTATTTTTTTCATAATTCTGCAATTGTATTTCATCTTTCAGATTTTTATGTTAACTTGAAAATATATGCTGTATTTTATATATTTGGAGAGGAACAAATATTTTATTTTTTGAATTTCAATATATTAAAGAGGCACAAATGTTTTTGTTACATGGATACCTTTTATAATGCTTAAGTTGGGGCTTTTAGTGTGCCCATCACCTAAATAGTGTTCATTGTACCTTATAGGTAGGTTTTTACCCTTCTCCTCCTCCCCCCCTTATTGATTTCCAATGAACTTTACATCTCTTTGTGCCCATCAATTAGCTCTCAATTATTAGAGAGTACATGTAGTGTTTATTTTTCCATTCCTGAGATCCTTCACTTAGGATAATAGTCTCCAGTTCTATCCAAGTTGCTGCAAAAGACATTGTTTCATTCCTTTTTATGACTGAGTAGTACTCCACGGTGTGTATGTATGTGTGTGTGTGTGTGTGTGTATATATATATACACATATATATACATTCATGAGTGAATGAAGAAAATGTGGGGTGTGTGTGTGTGTGTGTGTATATCCTTTTTGGCCGCACCCATTTCCCCTTTACCTGTGCTGGCAGTGACATTTGGTCAAGCCTGCAGCTTCTTCTTGCACACACACACACACATGCACACACCACATTTTCTTCATTCACTCATGAATTGATAGGGACATAAGTTGTTTCCACATCTTTGAGATTGTAAATTTTTCTGCAATAAACATTCGAGTGCAGGTATCTTTTTGATAAAATGGCCTCTTTTCCTTTAGGTAGATACTCATTAGTGGTATTGTTGGGTCAAATGTCAAGTTTACATTTATTTCTTTGAGGAATCAACATGCAGTTTTCCAAACAGATTGTACTAATTTATAGTTCCATCAACAGTGTATAAGCATTCCTTTCTCTCTGCATCTATGTGAGCATCTATTGGGCTTTTACTTTTTAATAACAGCCATTCTGACAAGGATAAGGTAATATCTCACTGTAGTTTAAATTAAAACTATATCAGCAGATTAGCATTTTCATGATGGTTAGGGATGTTGAGCACTTCTTCATGTTAGCTGGCCATTTGTCTATGTTCTTTTGAAACACTTCTGTTCATGTCTTTTGCCCACTTTTTAAAGGAGTATTTTTCCCTGCTGATTTGTTTGAGTTCTTTGTAGATTGTGGATATTAGCCCTTTATTGGATGAATAGTTTGCAAATATTTTCTCCCAATCTGTAGGTTGTCTACTTAACCTGTTGAATATTTCCTTTGTGATGCAGAAGTTTCTTAATTTAATCAAGTCCCATTTATTTATTTTTGTTGTTGCTGTATTTCCCTTTGGAGCCTTAGTCACAAATTATTTGCCTAGGCCAATGTCTACAATAGTGTTTTCTACATTTTCCTCTAGAATTTTTATAGCTTCATAAGTCTTTTATCCATCTTGAATTAATTTTTGTGAGTGGTGAGAGAGAGGGGTCCTGTTTCATTCTTCTTCATGTGGCTATCCAGTTTTCCAGAACCATTTACTGAGTAGGGCTTCCTTTCTCTAGTGTATGTTGTTGTCTGCTTTGTGGAAGATCAGTTGGTTGTTAAGTACATGGTTTTATTTCAGGGTGTTGTATTCTGTTCCATTGGTCTGTGTCTCTATTTTTATACCAGTACCATGCTGTTTTGGTTATGATACCCTTGTAGTATAATTTGAAGTCTAGCAATGTGATATCTCCAGATCTGTTCTTTTTGCTTAAGATTGCTTTGGCTATTTGGGCTCTTTTTTGGTTCCAAATGAAGGCTGTAATTATTTTGTCTAGATCTGTGAAATGTGACATTACTATTTTGATGAGGATTACATTGAACCTATAAATTACTTTGGGCAGTATGGAGATTTTAGCAATGTTGATTCTACCAATCCATGAGCATGAGATATTATTCCATTTGTTTATGTCATCTACAGTTTATTCACCAGGGCTTTGTAGTTCTCTGTGTAGAGATCTTTCACCTCCTTAGTTAAGTAAATTTACTCTTGATACATATGACTTCATTAATTCAGTTTTCTTAAATTATATGAATTGGAAATATTTCAGATAGATTAATCAGTAAAAGGCACGCAAAGAGAAATAAGAATGGACCAGATTGGGATGTTAACTCATCTTGTTAAAAAGATTTATAATTAGAATCTACACTAACCAAAGGCAAACATTAATGTTTCTTCTGCATAATATTCCTTGACCTATGCTCTATGTACTTAAATGAAATTAGTTAATTTCTTCAGTGGAAGAAATTATCAAATAGTTTGACAGTGAGGCAGGAAGTGCATTTAGATTAGTTTAACAAGCAGTTATTGAGGGCCTTATATAATGGAATATAACTTTGCCTATCCTTTATATATAAAAACTAAGAGACTAAGAGAAACCACAGTGTAGGATACCAGAATTAAGGCTCAAGTTTTTCCTCTGTAAAAAAGGGAGGGGGGAACCCCATAATCTTTGTAGCTCAGAGACTAGTATTACTATTCTTATTGAAGCTAATGAAAACTGCTCCCAAAATGAGAAAATTGATTTGCTTTCTGATCAGTGCTCCCTTGCTAAGCACTCCTACTTATCTGTACCCTTCAACAGGTGTTAAAAATCTGCTTTCCCAAAACAAACATTTTTCTTCTGTGTCTTTGTTCCTGCTTTTCTCTTGGCATGAGATGCCCTCTTTCTTTTCCCCTTCCAGTTGAAATTCAACAAATTTTTCAAGACCTAGTTCAAATTCCATGAGTTATAAACCCTTCCCAGATTCTGTTTGCTTTGATCAGTTGCTTCTTCTTTACTTCTAGAACAATTTACTCTATTAGTTTCTATGTCTCCTACATAAATAATTCCTTATTTTAGGCAATGTACTCCTTTAATGATACTACAGTGGACTACAGTACATGAAAGCCTTACATTCTTTGCCCCAGAAAACCGTACACATTTATATACAAAGAATTTTACATAGGATTTGCTAAAAGGTGGACTCTTTCAGATATCTAATGCATCATTTTTTCTTGACAATTATAAATACCTGATGTTTCCTTTCCCTTCTCTTCTCTTCCTTTCCTTTTCTTTGTTTCCTTTCCTCCCACGATCCCCTTATTTCCTCCTCTCTCTTCCCCTCTCTTCTCCCTCCCTTCTCTCTCTTCTTTCTTTCTCTTTCTTTCTTTTCTTTCTTTCTTTCTTTCTTTCTTTCTTTCTTTCTTTCTCTATGCTTTCTCCTTATTTATCCTTTATTTAATGGTGGTTTCTACTTTTTTGTTTACAGAATTGAAATTTAGATACTTTTTTCTTAGAATGGAAGCATATCTTGATAAAATAAAAATAATTGAAAACCTAAGTTGATATATGTACTCTGAATAACTTTGTTGAAAACAAAACTGCATTAATCTGTTTCTAATATTACATCCTCAGCAATATCACAGAATGAAGTAGTGGAAGAACACTGGACTTGGGGTCCGAAGCCATGGGATCAATTTCAGGATCTACCAACTAATAGTTATATGAATTTCCAAATTAATGTAATATCCCTTAGCCTACTAAAATCTGCAACATAAAAAGTAAAAATACTTATATGATTGTGGAAATCATATGAAATCTATATGAAAGCATCCTGTGATATTTAACTAAGGAGGTGAAAGACCTCTACAGGGAGAATTATGAAACACTGAGGAAGGAAATAGTGGAGGATATAAACAGGTTGAACACCATACTATGCTCAGGAGTCAGCAGAATCAACATTGTTAAAATGTCTATCCTCCCCAAAGTGATCTACAGATTCAATGCAATCCCTATAAAAATACAAACATCATTTTTGCAGATCTAGAAAAAATAATTCAATGCTTTGTATGGAACCAGAGAAGACCTCATATAGCAAAAAGAACAAACTGGGAGGCATCAATTTACCAGATTTTAAGCTATACTACAAGGTTATAGTAACTAAAACAGCATGGTACTAGTACAAGAACAGAGACATAGACCAAAGGAACATAACTGAGAACTCAGATATAAAACCATCCTCATATAGCCATCGAATCTTTGACAAAGCAGACAAAAACATAAACTGGGGAAAAAATCGTTGTTTGGTAAATGGTGCTGGGAAAATTTGATAGTCACATGTGGAAGACTGAAACAGGATCTGCATCTCTCACCTCTCACACATTTCAACTCACTGTGGATAACAGACTTAAACATAACGCATGAAAATATAAGAATTCTAGAAGAAAATGTTGGAAAAACTCTTATAAACATTGGCCTAGGGAAAGAATTTATGAGGAAGACCCCAAAGACAATCAAAGAAACAACAAAAATAAATAAATGGGACCTGATCAAATTAAAAAGCTTCTGCACAGCCAAGGAAACTATCATGAGAGTAAACAGACAATCTACAGAATGGGAGAAAGTATTTGCATGTTACACATCTGATAAAGGTCTGATAACTAGAATCTATATAAAACTCAGGAAAATCAGCAAGAAAAAATCAAACAACCCCATTAAAAAGTGGGCAAAGGACATGAACAGAAACTTTTCAACAGAAGAAATACTAATGGCCAACAAACATATGAAAAAATGCTCAACATTTCTAATCTTCAGGAAAATGCATATCTACACCACAATGAGATATCACTTTTAACTCAAGTGAGAATGGCCTTTATCAAAAAGTACCAAAACAATAAATATTGGCATGGATGCAGAGATAAGAACACTCATACACTGCTGGTGAGACTGCAAAGTAGTACAACCTCTATGGAAAGTAATATGGAGATACCTCAAAGAGATTCAAGTAGAACTACCATTTGATCCAGCAATCCCATTACTGGCATCTACCCAAAGGAAAAAAAGACATTCTATATAAAAAAGACATCTGCACTCAAGTGTTTATAGCAACACAATTCACAATTTGCAAAGATGTGGAAACAACCCAAGTACCCATCGATACATGAGTGCATTAATAAAATGTGGTATATGTATACCATAGAATACTACTCAACTACAACAAACAATGGTGAACTAGCACCTCTTATTTTATCCTGGATAGAGCTGGAACCCATTCTACTAGGTGAAGTATCACAAGAATGGAAAAACAAACACCACATGTACTCACCATCAAATTGGTATTAACTGATCAACACTTAAGTGCACATATAGTAATAACATTCATCACGTGTTGGAAAGATGGGACAGGGAGGAGGGAATGGGTATATACACACCTAATGGGTGCAGTGAGCACCTTCTGGGGGATGGACATGCTTGTATCTCTGACTCTGGTGAGGCCAAGGCAATATATGTAACCTAAACATTTGTATCCCTGTAATATGCTGAAATAAAAAATTAAACAAAAACAAAAACAAAGTAAAACATTTTAAATTTTAAATTAGACCACATACAAGCTTCTAACCACAGAAGAATTCAACATTGATGGAGTTCATAGCATCTGCCAGCCATTGCAGAAGATGGAGGGTGGGGTATGAGGAAGAAGATATACTGCATGCTCTCAAGGAACTGAACTGATCTGCCTAGAGAACACACAAGTAAATAAATTGACTATAATAAATTAAGAAAGCAATCTTGTGGTTGAGACTATTTCAATGAGAGCTATGAGCATACACAGCAGGCGAATTTTCCCAGTCCCTTTAGGAGAAAATGGGCAAAGCTTCCTGGATGATACTTGAGTCAATGAGGAGGATTTTCAGAAGTGCAGATGTTTAAAAGAGCACGCTTTTTTCAGAAACTTATTCAAAGCATTTATTTCAATATGACTGAAATGTCAGTATTCGGTTTCAGTATGACTAAAATGTAGGCTGCAAGGCAAGTGTGGTAAGAGATGAGGCTGCAGAGATAGGCAGTGCCAGACTGTGGAGGGCCGAGCTCAGGAGTTGTTATTTAATTTTGAAAACTGTAGGAATCCCATGAGCTGTTTTAAGCATAGGAGGAAATGCGAAATAGCTTAATTGGCTCTGCATTTTAGACAGATCATCCTGGTAATATTGTGGTGAAGAAACTGGGGGCAGGGAGAAGAGCTAAGATGTTAATGTAAATGGCAAGGTTAGGAAGCATTCGGAATTGTGCAGGTGAGGAGCACTGGACAAAACTGAGAGACCTTTTGTGAGTAGCTGCACCAGGACTTGGTGGCTTGTGAAAACTAGGGGAGAGGGAAGAATCAAGCGTAATTCCTGTATTAGGGTTAGGCGAGTTGGTGGTTCCACTGATTGAAAAGGGAGGAGGTTTGGTGGTGATTTCATTGATTGAAAAGTATTGAGTGACCCTGTGGAGCTTAACATGGCCCTGGAATAACTAGATAGAGAAATACAAAATGTATTTGTTGGAGCAGGTGCTTCCAGAGCTATCTAGGTTAGAACAATAGATCTGTGCTCTATCAACATAGTTTTAATTGAAATTGTATGAGTAAATGGTGCCACCCAGGGAGATAAAATACAATGAGAGGAAAAGAAGAACAAAGGTGGAACTCTGAGAAACACTGTCATTTAAGGGATAGTTGAAAGCAATTAAGTCTGTGAAGGAGGTTGAGAAGTGGCCAAAAGTATGGATGAAATAATAGGTAAGAATTGCATTGTGGATGTTTTATAGGAGACAGTTTCAAGAAAAGTTTGGTCCAGATTCCTACACATTTCAGAGAAATAAAGTAAGATCAAACCCAACATGTTCATTTTATTAGAAACAATGGAGTAACTGCTCAGCCTTGTGATAAAAATTTCCCTTGAGAGATAGGGATAGAAATAATATAAGTGTAGGGTGAGAGCAGAATGGGAAAGAGAAAGTGTAGGCCCTATAAAGAAGTTAGTTACAGATGAAATCAGTGAGATTAGATGATGTCTAAAGACACTGAAATTAGAGCATTTTTTAAAATAATGGGAGGGAGATTTATGTTTATTTATATATGAAGAGAAACAAAGCAGTAGAGGAAGCAGTTGAAGGTATCAAAAGAAAGATGTTGTGAGGTCTCTGAGGAAGGAGGGATTAAGATTTAGGGCACAGTTTGAAAAATTATATTTAGACTTGATATAAGATAAATTTTCTTTTGAGTCTGGAGAGAGATGATAAGAACAAGTGGAGATACAGCTATATTTATTGATGGACAAGGATGGGGTAAAATCAGGAAATTGAGTGATAACCTACCCCTTGTGAAATAAGAGAAATTTCCTTTATGAATTAAAAAAATGATGAAATGTCAAAATTTCTGTGGATTTTTAAACTCTAGTTTATTATCACATGGTTTTAGCTGGTATCCATGAAATTGGAATGGTATGCTTAAAATATAAAATTATTTGTCCTAGCAAAAGTTGTGTGGCATGAGATTCTGATACACTTTTCAATCATTCTTTATTGCTGTGATGTCAACATTTGGTAATTTACCATGGCACATGCTTACATATTATACAAGCATGACAAGAGAGCTACAACAAATAGTTTATAGGAGGTGAAGATTGTAGAGGTATCAAAAGTCTATTTAATGAAGTGAATGTTTGATTAGCAAAATTTAGACTAGAAGTTGAAGAGTAACTAGAAAGTCTAAGGGCTCTCATAACGTTGGGCGTCAAAAACATATTTTTGATATTGTCTCCAGAATAGGTCACATATGCAGTGAATGAATTTTCTAGATCATAAGAATAATTAATTTATTAAATGGAAACCTTTAACATGTATCTGTTTTGTAGCCATATTTTGGCATATTTTTTATTCTGCAAATGGGAGCCTCAAAAAACAGAGATGATCTTGACTTGGCTTGTTTGCTGAAATGCCCCATGCTTAGGCAATGAAATTGACTCCTGGAAGCGTAATCTAGAGTGCTTCTATTCCAGAATCACCTTTGGATTTTTTTTTCCATTTTAGGAGTATAGTAGAACCAGAAGAAAAGGGAATGTTTGTTAATAGAGTTTGCTCATTTACTTAATAACATGCCAGTTGAGTAGAAGTTAAGATTAATCCATTGTGAAACTAGTCAACATAAGTAAATCTACATAATAAAGCAATGATGCTGAACCAATGATTAGACTAACCTGTAGTGCATATTTCTGGGTTAGCTTATTGTTTATATCAGCAGAATAGGAATATTATTTTTCTTTTTGAAATTTTATTTTTAATTGACAAATGATTTATATATTTATGGGGATTCAACGTGGTGTTTTGATATATGTTTACAATGTAGAATTATTAAATCAGACTAATTAACAAATCAGATACTTATCATTTTTTGTAAAAAAAAATTTTATAACCTGTAAAACTTTATTCATATGTAGCTCTATTTTCCAGATGTCTTACTTATAGAAAGCCCTATTGTGAACTAGACACAAAAAAATATTCGTTCTGAACAACTTAAAATAGAAATATACAACTCCCTTTTAGCTAGTGTTGCCAGACAATTTCAATTAAATATTCTGGGACACTTGATTATTAAATGAAAAATAAATAATGCAAGTTTGACAGTCTATTGTACTTTATATTAGGTATAAAGTTCTGTGGTTTTTAATGGAAAATTTTTTTCAAAAAATCTCTCATTTTTTGCTCAATGATAAATGAAAAGCATAATAAGAATATACAGTGTTCACTTTCCACTATCTGGAAACTTAATTTGTTTTCTTTTTTAGTCCATACATTACCCACAAGTCTATACATTTTTTTCATACCAGCACTGAACCATTTTATATAATAATGGAACAGCAAGTTCTTTTTTTAAGAGGAATATTTTTATTCATCAAGAGATGCTATTCTTTCCAGAGATATGAACATTGTGTTCAAAGCAACAACTCGAAAGGAAATCTAAAGGAAATTTTGAGGGAGCTATTTTCAAAGTGACAACAGGAAGATTTGAATATTTCATCAAAATAAGGAGGTTACTCAAAATTAGCCAAACTCAAAACATTCAGAGAACACTATACTAAACTTTCAAAAGACTCAACTTCTCCAGATATCTGAGGAAGTATTGCTAGTGTACACAAGTATTGCTCCAGGGACCAATTTATTTAGTGAATTAAGAGCAGCATAGTTGTACTGCAACCAAGAATTGTTTGAAAATGACCTTTTATTTATTTTTACCTCTGAAAGATTGAAAAACTCAATGAAAGAAAATAATGTATATTCCAGATGAGCAGGGTTTCTGATAAGGTTGCTAAGTATTCATTGCCATAAATTAGTTTCAAAAGACAAAAACAGAATGAAACAAAATGAACACCAATGCCATAGATGGGAGATTTAAAATAAATTTGTCCCTACTGAATAGTTAATACACAATGTTAATAATAAGAACAATTTGCAATTGTCAAATGAAATGCATCAAACTTGATTAGATGTGATTAAAAAATATAAAAGACATTTTTTGACATTTGGAGAAATTTGAATATGGACTGGATATTGGATGACATTATGTAGAAGTATTGTTCTTTTTTTGAGATGTGAAAATGGTAAAACAATTTTAGAACAAAATGTCTTTATTTCTTGAATATGTTGAAGTATTCAGAGTAACAAGATAAAAAAACAACAGCAAAAAACAAACAATCCACAAAACAACTGAATAGTTGCCTATTTCATTGTATCTAAGATACCACTGATTATCAGATACATCAATATTTTTTATACAACTAAGAAAAAAATGCAGTCAATAAAAATGATACATGCTTTCGCATCAATTTGCATTTCATTTTATATTTATTAGGAGAGATTTTAAAGTTGTTTTTGATACTTTAGAAGATTATATACCTCTTTTATGCATGCCTAAATAATGAACACAAAATAAATGGTTGAATTTTTTGGAAGCTCCTCTCCATTCGGAATTTGACTCTTCTGGATCGTGTTTGGACTCACAGCTACCCATGTCCATGCTGTTTCTTACAATATCATCCTTTGTACCTTTAGGAGAATTAATGTTGCAGCATTTTTTTAAAGAGGGCTCACCCTTTACTGTGGGACTTTATTCCAAGCTGGGGATACCCATTTTGCAAGTTTTGAGGATGATGTTTTTGATATTTGCACTTGGGCGGAAAATGACATTACCACTGCCACCAGGCCACAGCAGTTATAAGACACCATCAGTTTAAGATACCATCCCAATTAAATTTAATTTTTGCTATTTTTCAATGATATATCATAGTTTTTTTGCAGGGTACATGTGATATTTTGATATATATATACATACAATGTGTAATGATCAAATCAGGGTAATTCAGATAGTTATCACCTCAAACGTTTATCTTTTCTCTGTGCTGAGAACATTACAATTCTTCTCTTCTAGCTATTTTGAAATATACAATAAATTATTTTTAACTGTAATTTCCCTACTGTACTACCAAATACTAGAACTTATTTATTCTATCTATAATAACTACATTCTATCTATAGTAACTACTTCTCTTCATCCATCCCTTCCTTCCCAGCCTCTGGTAACCACCATCTACTCTCTACCTCCATGAAATTCACTTTTTTATCTCCCATATATGAGTGAGAACATGCAATATTTGTCTTTCTGTGCCTGACTTATTTCACTGAACATAATTATCTCTAGTTCCAGCCATGTTGTTGCAAATGACAGGATTTCATTCTTTTTATGGCTGAATACTATTCCATTATATATGTATGTACCACATCTTCTTTAACTATTCACCTGATAATGGACACTTAGGTTGAATAGTGCTGCAATAAAGATGAGGATACAGATATCTCTTCAATGTACTGAATTCCTTTATTTTGGATATATTCCCAGCAGTGGGATTGCTGGATCATATGGTAGCTTTGTCTTTGGTTTTTTAAGGAAACTTCCTATTATTTTCCATAATGGCTGTAATGCTTTACATTCCTACCAACAGTGTATGAGCATTCACCTTTTTCTACATCCTTGCCAGCATTTGTTATTTTCTGTCTACTTGATAATAGCCATTCTAACTGGGATGAGATGATATCTTATTGTGGTTTTTGATTTACAGTTCCCTGATGATTAGTGATGTTTATCATTTTTTCATATACTTCTCGGCCATTTGTATGTTTTCCTTTAAGAAATTTCTATTCAGGTCTTTAACCCATTTTTAAATAAGATTGTTTTTGTTATTGAGTTGTTTGAGTTACTTATATATTTTTGTTATTAATCCCTTCTCAGAGGGATGGTTTGCAAAAATTTTCTCCTATTCTATAGATTGTCTCTTTTCCTTGTTCATTGTTTCCTTTGGTGTGCAGAAGCTTTTTAGCCTGAAGTGATTCCATTTTCCTATTTTTGCTTTTGTTGCCTGTGCTTTTGAAGACTTAGCCCCCCAAAATCTTTGCCCAATCCAGTGTCCTGTAGTGTTTCACCAGTATTTTCTTCTAGTTGTTTTATAGGCTCAGTTCTTAAATTTAAGTTTTTGATGCATTTTTAATTTATTTTTGTATATGGTTAAAGGTGGGTATCTAGTTTCATTCTTTTGTATATGAATAACAAGTTTTCACAGCACCATTTATTAAATGTCTTTTCCGCAATGTATGTTCTGGGCACCTTTGTCAAATTTGAGTTAGCTATAAGTGCATGGATTTATTTCTGGGTTCTCTATGCTGTTCCATTGGTCTATGTTTCTGTTTTTATGCTAGTACCATGCTGTTTTGGCTGGCATGCCTGTCATATTGGCTGTCTCCCAGCAGGTCTCTGTATAGATGTGATATCAATAAGTCCCCAATTGCAGCAAGAGGGGCTGGCTCCTTGAGGATCTGTTGTGGAATAGAGGCTGGAGAGCCCAGCCTCAGCACACAGGTGTTTGCATCACCCGGCAAGTTCCTGCACAGATAGGATAGTTCCTTAACTACAGCAAAAGTAGTTGAAGCTAAGACTGGTTCCCCTATAGATCTCCTGTGGAATGGAGGCTGTCATGCCTGTCACATTGCCTCAGACAGGTACACATTTCCCAGCAGGTCCCAGCACAAACAGGCTCATTCCTTGATTGCAGCAGGAGGGGCTGGAGCTGAGACTGGGCCCCTCAGGATCTGCTGTGGGATGAAAGCTGGAGGGCCTGACTGAAAGGCTTAGACTCCTGGGATTGGACATCTGGGCAAGTCTCACTTTGAGTCTTTGTGCAAGCAGCTCTGAGCTGAGACCTCAGCTAAGCAAGGCTGGAGAAGTGCCACAGGCCAACTTTCAGGTTCACTGCCAAGACCAATATCAGCAGGCAGACGAACATTTTGCCAAGAGACTGGTGTGTGATATTCCTTCTGAACCCCTTGGAAGATGGTTTTGGTTGCAGGTAAAAAGCCCAAAAGGGCCATACCCAAGCCTCTTCTGGGATTGGACTTGAATTTGGAAACGAGCTTGGCGAGGTGGATCGAGGTGTCAGTCTTCACACTCAAAGTGACCCTCCTAGGTCTTGGGCTCAAGCGATCCTTCTGCTTTAGCCTCCTGAGTAGCTGGGAGTACAGACCCATGCCATAATGCCTGGCTAATTTTTTCTATTTTTAGTAGAGATGGGGTCTCCCTCTTGCTCAGGCTGGTCTCGAACTCCTGACCTGAAGGGATCCTTCCGCCTCAGCCTCCCAGAATTCTAGGATTACAGGCATGAGCCACCACACCTGGCCCTGATAGTCTTTTTAATGGAATGAATTTCATAAAATAATACAATTACAATGTAAATTGTGTATGTTTGACATCTAGAAGACAGGAGTAAGAATTATTTTCCTATTTTCCTATTATCCCTTTTAAACCCAAATAGAAAATGTTTAATGTGCATTTTGAGCTGGCTGGGTGAACAGTACACCTGGAATTTTGTCATTTCTCTGTGAAGGTACAGTGTGGAGCATGTGAGTGCTGTCCAGGGTTTGTGTTCTTTGACATGGAGTTATATACCTCCCTGGAGGACATTCTGATCATGAAACCTAGCTCTCCTTTGGTGGAAGCTGGCCCATGTCTCTAACGCTGTGCTTGTCACACATTTAAAGCAGGAATGAGAGACTTTTTTAGAACCAGCTTTATGCCAGCTCAGGGTTATAATGATTCAGCACTTTAGGTGATCCCTTCAAAAAGTTGAATGTGAACTGGCTTTACCTGCCTTATGTGTAGACTTTTAGATGTTATTCTCAAATTATTTCAGTATAATAGAATTCATTTGAGGGTTTGATGTTTGAGGCCATAGTGGGACAATTTAACATTTAGTGTTATTGTATCTAAAAAACTACCTTGTAAGCTTCTAAAATCATATTTAATGTACAATCAGTTTATCTGAGCTACCCAAAGAGTAGAGAGCTAAGGGATGGGTAAGCCTTTGTAAAGGAATTAGAATAACGGGAAGCTCAGAGTATGCATTTTCTGCCCAATATCTGCTTAAAATAGTCTTTCTCAAAAGTTATTACCTCCAAGTCCCTCTGCTGCTTCTTCCATCAGAAGAATCTTTCCTGTTAAAAAAAGAGGTAATGTTCCTAATAAAAAACCTTCATACCTCTTTGTATTTTCTCTAATGTATCTTGCAGACATGTGTAGGCTTAGAAAATGCCAGGAGCTTTTCAACATCTTTCTTATATTTGAGGAAGTTTCCTCAAATTTATTATATGTCTCTAATTTTCAATGTAGAATCCAGAAATTTGTTCTCCCAGCCTTCCTTGAAGCAAGGATAGAGGCACATGACTTAGATACTCTCAATCAGAAACATCCATATAAAACTTTGATTCACAAGAGAGCAATGTGAGGAAGGAACCATCTCCTTGGAAGCCATTTTCAGGCAAGCCTGAAAGTGTCTGGCCTTGGGAATAGCAATGTCAGAGGCGTCCAGCATCCAACACAGCTACAGTGAATGTCCGCATGGGCACAAACAGTGTGGTGTGCAGGAGCAGTCCCTAGACCTTGTTCTTGGTTGCACATCTTCTAACCCTGACTCTATGTCCACCTGTGAAATATTTTGAGCAAAGCAGATTCTTTTGTTCACTAAAATAAAAGGAATTTTGTGTTTTGCAGCTCTAAATCCTGAGAAATGCACCATATCCTCCTACCTACTATGCTATCCTTTTTTCTCTCCATTATAGGGCTGTGCCTTATTCTTCTTTATCACTTTCTTCATCTTTACCCACCATAGTATCTACCACAATTTCACAGGGCTTACAAATGCATCAATTCTGTAAATGTTTTTTGAGTTAAATTAAATCATCTTAAAGCAGCCTCAGGCAGCACTGAATTATTTACTTTCCTCTTATTAACAAAAAAGGTTTTCCCTTACACTCTTCATAAATAATACTTTTTGAAAATTATGTCTTTTAAATTGCTGAGAAAAATCAATACCTTTGTATAATATGCGCACAGATTTTCTGGACAGGACTTGGTAAAGGCAAAGTAGAACAGAAAGATTTATTGTTTTGCAAATGTAAAAGAGGAAATTCATATGATTTTTGAAACCCAAGTGAAAATGAAAAGTTGCAATTTAGATTAAATGCTTTATTTTAACAGTCAAATTTTGTTTGTCGTTGTCTAAATCAATGTGGCATAATGGAAACACAAAGAACAAATTCAGATGCTTTTGTTCAATTTCTATTCCATTCCTTAGCTCTGTGATTTTGGGCAAATTATGGCTTTTGAAACTTTACTTTGTTCATTTTCACAATGAGATTATAACACACAGTCCACCTTAAAAGCTTGTTGTGAGGGTAGGAGAGTGAAGGTAGCATTGTGGTGGTGCTTTACAACTCGTAAAAAGGATTATAAAGGTTGTTTTTTAGTGTTCATTTTTTTTTCTAGAATACTAGCCTTCTATTGAAAAATTTCAATGTGCTCCAGAAAATTTTACATATCAAGTTGAATATCTACTACCTTACTATAAACTTTCCATTTTGTGGAAATTATTTTGGATAGAATAAATAATATACTGTATACATGGTGAAGTATAGTATCAGTATCTCATAATTAATAATAAAATTTGTTTATTAGTATTCTTTGAACTGCAAGTGATACTCAAAAACAGCCTATGCAACCACCAAAAAGTGAACATTATTATTTTTTCATAGAACTGGGATTCAACAGATGAAATTTAAGGCATAATTGGATTTGGGTGCTTAGGGTCTTTGGTAGTCTCTTGGAATGATTTCTCTATGTTCATTTTCATTTGGGCTCTTTTGGTGTGGGAAAAAAATTGACTACTGGAAGACCTAGACTTATATTCATTCAGTTTAGTAAACCCAACAGAAAGGTGAGGCATTTTTGGATAGCACCAGCAAAGTTCCACATGTTCTCTTTGGCCCATCCTGAGTTATGTGCCTGTCCTTGATCCAATCAATGTAGTTTAGGAGATGGAATATTCTGTTTGGCCACATCTGGATCACATGTCCATTACTATAGCTGGTAGAGTCAGCAAGCAATCTTTGAAACTCAGACTGAGAATGAGTGGGTGGGGAGATTCACAAGGAGAGACTAGACAGGGAGAAATTAAGCCCACTTTGTACATTTTGAGAAGTAGCTAGAACTAATGTATTAAGTAATATCTGTAGAAAGTGATTAAACTTGCCTGAATGAAGAATTGTTCTCTATAGCTTTTATCTCCGATTTAGTAATTAATAACATAGACACCATCCCCATTACCTCTGGAGCAACAGGCTGTTTTGGAAAGTTGCTAAGGATATAAATGAGGTTATGGTACTCACGCTATCATCAGGATAGGCAGATGCATAGAGAGCATTTGTCTTAGAAGAAATACTTTTGGAAAAAAGGAAAATGTTACATGGTTGCAAGAAGAAAACACTGCAAAATATGAATATTTGTGGCCTGCTTTTGTGAATTTTTCATGAAGAGCTCCTGGCACATGCAGTTGTTGTGCTTTCATTAGGGGTGATGTGGAGGCTACTTCCAAGAAGGTCACACATTCCAGGTGACCCAAAGGCACCAAAGGGAAGAAAGGGCTCAGAAAATATTAGTTTTAGGCAGGATGCTTCCTATCAATAATACCTAGTAAGAATCAAATGCAGGATTTTCTAATGTGACAAGCAGTCACGCAGAAGGAGGCAGAGACCTGATTTTGAATTGGAACATGTGGGTCCTTACCTCAATTCTACAAAGAACCTGCCATGTATCCTAGGGCAAGTCCTTTTTTTTTAGTTTGACCTTTGTTTCTTCATTTAAATTCAAGGATTTGAAAATGATAATACCAAAAGCCACTTCCTGCCCAATAACTTTATACTATCAATATTAGAAATTCTGTTTTGATTCTTCTTAAAATATGAACTATTTAATACAGATAATATATTTGCATGGTTTTAAATGTATGACTATCAAAGAAGCATTGTGAAATCCTACCTTCCATCCCTGCCTATATCTATCATGCTCTGTACTGATTTCCACTTTTATTGATTTCCTTTATATATTTTCAGAATTTCATTATGAAAATTGAAGCAAATATAATTTATATTTTTCCTCTCCCCCCTATTTCTCTCACAGAAGTTAGCATGTGCCTTTTTTCTACTGTATATATCTTAGAGTTTTTTTCATATCATTATCTAAAGCACTTCTTCATTCTCTATTTTTTTTTTTTTTAACAGGGTCTCACTCTGTCGCCTGGGCTGGAGTGCAGTAGTGACATCATCATAGTTCACAGCAACCTCAAACTCCTGGGCTCAAGGGATCCTTCTGCCTCAACCTTCCAAGTAGCTGGGACTATAGGCATGCACCACCATGCACAGCTGATTTTTTCTATTTTTAGCAGAGATGGGGTCTTGCTCATGCTCAGGCTAGTCTCAAACTCTTGCCCTCAAGCCTCCCACCTTGGCCTCCCAGAGTGCTAGGATACAGGTGTGAGCCATCACACCCAGCCCCTTTATTATCTATTTAGCCTCTTCTATTCCATTATTTCCAATATAGCAGATCCTTGAATAACATTTCAATGTTATTTCATTATAACTTGACGAAGAATAAAACAAAGAAGATTCCTAGCAGGGGCCACTGTCTGTATGGAGTTTGCATGTTCTCCCTTGTCTGCATGGAATTTCTCTGGGTACTCAGGTTTTCTCCCACATCTCATTGATGTGCATGTTAGGTTAATTGGCATGTCTGAATTGTTGCAGTCTGAGCGAGTGTGGGTGTGTGTGAGTGTGCCCTGTGAAGGGATGGCGAATTTCCCATGGTTGGTTTCCATCTTGTACCCTGACCTTCCAGGATAGACTCAGGCCACTGACAACTCTGAAATGAGTAAATGAGTAAATAATCATTTGACTTGTCTTTAGTAATCTCTCTTAAGTGTATGTATAGCTCACATTTATTTTAGTGTTTAATATTAGAGGTGTTTAGATCTTTGTTTAGAAGTTTGGTGAAGTTTTGTGACCAGAAATATACTATAGGAACTTAATTCTTGTTTATATCAATTTTCCTATGTTAAAATTGGTTTTGTTATATGTCATTTTGTTTAAAGTCACAATTTCCAAGAACCTATCGAGGACATTAAGTGAGGACAGACTATATTTTGCTTTAGAAATAATGCTATGCATGCAGATATACTTGTAGGACAAATACTAGTGGTGGAAAAGCCAGGTTAAAGAGTAAATGCTTATGTAATTTACATTTTTAAGGACTGCCTTCTCTAGGAGTCATACAAATGTATACTCCACCTGAAACATGTACTTTAAAAAAATACAAGCAAACTGAATACTGTAACACAAAAATAATTATACACCATGAACAAGTGGGATTTATTTTAGGATTGCAAGATTGGTTTAACATCTGAAAATCAGTTAACATAATTCATCACATCAATAGCCTAAAAACAAAAATTATGTGATTATCTCAATAAACACAAGAAAAACATCTGGCATAAACAAACACCCTTTCATGATAAAAACATTTAACAAACTAGGAATACAACGAAACTTCCTCAATCTGACAAAAGTTATCTATGAAAACTCACAGCTAATACATTTAATGGCAAAAGATTGGCTACTTTCCCCCTGAAATCAAGACAACTACAAGTCTGACTACTCTTAACACTTGCATCCAACATTGTATCAGAGGTTTTAGCCAAGGAAATTAGACAAGAAAAAAAAAAAAAGAATGGCAATCAGATTGGAATGGAAGTGAAACTATCTGTATTAGCAGACGACATAGTTTTGTATGTGCAAAATCCTGGGGGTGGGGAAGAGCCAAGGTAGTGGACTAGAAGCAGCCTGTGCATACCACTCTCAAGGAGAGGAATGAAAATTGCAAGTAGATGCTCACCTATTGATTGGCCTTCTTGGAGAGAGCATTGATTGTAAATCATTGGAGACAGGAGACACTGGAGTGTAGGAGAAGGTGACAGTGTGATCCACTTGGCAAGATTTAAAGGTACCTGGGGGAGGCATCCACACGTGAGGGAGGACAGAAAGAGAGAAAACTTGGATTCCATGCTTCCCCGCAGACACTGAAACCAGATCTGTAAGGGGTCCCCCCAGCCACCACAGACCTCTAGATTTATCCGAGAGCTGCTTGGAGAAAGTGCAGTGACATTGTACTGGAGAGAGCACAGCAGGGACCCGGTAGCTTCAGTTCCCAGGGTGGCATCCCAGGATGCCATTCTGAGTTTTTGGGTCCAGAGTGACTGGTCTACACAGAGCTTGACTTTGCTGCAACCACCTCCGTGTCATCCCTGCTGGGACAGGGAGGGAGAAGGGAGAGCAGATGCTATCGCACACCCTGTGACTGGGAGCTCAGTTTCCCTCCCACCTATAGGGGATTTAAACAGAGCAGATGCTGGTGATGCTACCTGAGAAGCCCTACAGCAACTGCCTCAGTGGGTCCTGGGCAGGGAGACAGCCTCGGCCACCTGGCAGCCTGGCCCCATACTCCCACTACAGAGGCTCCTATGCTGCCACCTGGCCTCGAGGCTCCCACTCACCACCTGGCAGGATCTACCCCATGGTCCAACACTCTGTCACAGACTTGCTAGCCATGAGCAATTATTGCACCTGGTCCCAGCTGGAGCAAACACTTGCAATCCTGATATCCATGACCTCCAACAAGATAGATTCACCCAGCTGCCATTGCCAACACTATGAGGAGACAAAGACAGAGCAATTTCCTACAACGCCAGCCTCTATGGAGAGAGACTATCCCAGCCCTCTGCCTGAGCTTCCAATACTGGCCTAAGTCACAGCCCATCACTCCACAGGAAGATTCTCCAGCACTGACTTGGACTATGAAACAATCCCAGGGGAATGGGTCAACACAGAACAGCTGTGTTACAGGCCCTCAGTTCATCCACCCCTGCCCTGCCAGGTCAATTTTATGGAGTAGCACACAAAAGTACCATCCAGGGACCTCTCCTTCTTCTCAGTAAGTAGGAGAGTTCCCAGAAAAGGAGAAAAGGTGCACCACAAACTTATCTGCCCTGGACTGATAGAAGATGTTTTATATGAGAAAAAACAAACAAACAAAAGGCAGCAAAACAACTCTGGCAACATGAAAACACAAGCTAGCCTGACACCCCCAAAGGATCACAATGGATCTACAGTAATGGACCCCAACCAAAAGAGAATTGCTGAAATGTCACAAATGAAATTACAGAAGGCAAATATGATAAATCAGATTAAAAAGGATGAAAACCAACACATAGACAAAAAATATTTCCGAACCTGAATAAAAAATGAAAAATTTGCTACAGAGATGGACAACATAAAAAACAATATAACATGATAGAACTTAAAGAAATGAAATAGTCATTTAGGGAATTTCAAAATACACCACAAAACTTCAACAACAGGCTAGACCAAGTAGAGGAGAGAATCTTAGAGCAGGAATACACGGCTTTCAAACTTAACCCAGTCAGTCAAAGATGCAGAAAAAAGAATAAAGAATAATAAACAATTACTCAGAGAAATATGAGACAGTATAAAGTGAGCGAATATATAAATTATAGGGAGAGGATGAAAAAGCAAAAAAAAAAAAAAAAAAAAAAAAAAAAAAAAAAAAAAAAGGAAATCTATTTGAGGATGCTATTGAGGAAATTTTCCCTGGTATTGCCAGAGATTCAGATTGCCATCAAATTCCAGGAAGATTCATAGCAAATAGAACATCTCCAAGACACATAGTCATCAACTGGCCAAAGTCAAAATGAAGGAGAAAATTCTGCAAGGTGTAAGATGAAAGCGACAACTAACCTACAAAAAAACCCACCAGACTAATAGCAGACTTCTCATTGGAGACCTTACAAGCCAAAAGTGATTGGGGCGCTTTTTTAGTCTTCTTAAACAGAACAACTGCCAGTCAAGAATTTTTTATCCTGCAAATGACAAAGGGGTAAAATCTTTCAAAATCTATGGCATATTACAAAAGCAGTGCTAAGGAGAAAATTCATATCCTTAAATGCGTATGCCAAAAAACTAGAAAGATCATAAATTATCACCCTAATGTCACATCTCAAGAAACTAGGAAGAGAAAACCAAACCATACCCAAAGCTAAGAAAAGATATAACAAAGCTCAGAGCAGAACTAAACAAAATGGAAACAAACAAACAAACAAAAAGCCAAAATACAAAAGGATCAATGATACAAAAATTTGTTCTTTGAAAAGATAAATGGAATCAATAGAACACTAGCCAGATTAACCAGGAATAGAAGAGAAAGGATTCAGATAAGCTCAATCAGAAATGAAAAAGGAAATATTATAACTGATACTGTAGAAATACAAAATATTATCTGTGGATATTATGAAAACCTTTATGAACACAGAATAGAAAACCTAGGAGAAATGGATAAATTCCTGGAAACACGCAATCTCCTAAAACTCAATCAGGAAGAAATGGAAATCCTGAACAGACCAATATCAAGCACTGAGATTGAAGCATTAATAAAAAGTCTCCCAATGATTAAAAAGCCCCAGATCAGATAGATTCACAGCAAAATTCTACTAGACCAACAAAGAACTAGTATCTATCCTACAGAAATTATTCCATAACATTGAGAAGGAGAGAATACTCCTGAATTCATTCTACAAAGCCAGTATCACCTTGATACCAAAGCCAGGAAAGGAAATACTCAAAAAACAAAAACAAAAAAAACCAACAACAATAACAACAAAAATATTATAGACCAATATCTCTGTTGAACATAGATGTAAAAATTATCAACAAAATACTAACAAACTGAATTGATCATCCCACAAAAAGATACATTCACCACGATCAAGTGAGTTTCATCCCAGGCATGGGATGGTTCAACATATGCAAATCAATAAATGTGATTCACCACATAAACACAAGCTAAAACAAAGACCATATGATCATCTCAATAGATGCAGAAAAACATTCAGTGAAATCCAGCCCCTTTCATGATAAAAACCTTTGACAAACTAGACATAGATGGGACATACCTCAAAATTATGTGGTAGCCATCTATGACAAACCCATAGTTAACATACTGAATGGGGAAAAGTTGAAAGAACAGGGGAAAAAAACTGGAAAAAGACAAGGGTGCCCACTGTCACCACTTCTATTCAACATTGTACTGGAAGTCCTAGCCAGAGCAATCAGATTCCTAGAATTGATAAATAAATTCAGCAAACTCTCAGATTATAGCACCAATGTACACAAATCAGTATCATTTCTATATACTAACAACAGTTAAGCTGAGTGTCAAATCAAGGACTCAATACCATTCACAATAACTACAAAGAAAATAAAAGACCTAGCAATATACTTAACTAAGGAGGTGAAGGATCTCTACAAGGAGAACTCCAAAACACTGATGAAAGAAATTGTAGGTGACTTAAAGAAATGGAAAAATATCCCTTGCTCATGGATTGGTAGAATCAACATCATTAAAATATCTGTACTTCCTAAAGTGATTTACAGATTCAACACACTCCCCATCAAAATACCTATGTCATATTTCACAGATCTAGGAAAAATAATTCTAAGCTTTATTTGAAACAAATGAAGAGCCTGAGTGTCCAGAGAAATCTTAAGCAAAAATAACAAATCTAGAAGCATCACATTAACTGACTTCAAATCATACTACAAGGCTATATACTAACCAAAACAGCATGGTACTGCTATAAAAGTAGAGACCTAGATCAATGGAACAGAATAGAGAACCCGAAATAAAACCATATAGCTATGACCAATTGATCATTGCAGACAACAACGTATACAGGGGAAAGGAAGCCATGTTTAATAAATAGTGCTAGGAAAATTGAATAGCCACATGCAGAAGAATGAAATAGGACCCACATCTCTTGCCATGTATAAAAATTAATTCAAGATGGATTAAAGATTTAAATGATAGGTGTGAAACTATAAAAATTTTAGAAAATACTGTAGGAAAAACTCTTCTAGATATTGGCCTAGTCAAAGAATTTATGACTAAGACCTTAAATGCAAATATAGCAACAATAAAAATAAATACATGGGGCTTAAACTAAATTAAACTAAAAAATTTCTGCATAGCAAAGAAAATAATTAACAGAGTAAATAGACAATCTACAGAATGGGAGAAAATATTCCTATACTGTACATCTGACAAAGGTCTAATATCTGGAGTCTACAATAAACTCAAACACATAAACAAGAGAAAACAAACAACCCCATCAAAAAGTAGGTGAAAGACATGAACAGAAGTTTTTCAAAATGAGACAGACAAATGGCCAAAAAACATGAAAATACCCAACATCACTAATCATCAGGAAAATGCAAATGAAAACCACAATGAGATATCACCTTACTTCTGTTTGAATGGCCATTATTAAAAAGTCAAAAAACAATAGATGCTGGTGTGGATATGGAGAGAAAGGAATGCTGTACATTCTTGGTGGGGCTGCAATTTAGAACAAACTCTATGGACAACAGTATGGAGATTACTCAAAGAAATAAATGGTGACTTACCATTCAATTCAGCAATTGCACTACTGGGTATCTACCCAAAGGAAAAGACTCAAATGTTTATTGTGGCACTGTTCATAATTGCAAATATATGGAATCAACCTAAGTGCCCATCATTTCATGTGTGGATAAAGAAAATGTGGCATACATATATCATGGAGTGCCACCCGGCCACAAAAAGGAATGAAATAACCTCTTTTGCAGCAACTTGGGTGGAACTGGAGACCATTATCCTAAGGAGATACTTATCCTAAGTATCTCAGGAATGGAAAAACAAATACCACGTGTTCTCACTAATAAGTGAGAGCTAAATGATGAGTACACATGTGCACAAATAAATATAAAGGACATTGGAAATCAAAAAGGAGGGAGGGTTGGAGGGGAGTGGCAGATAATAACTTACCTATCAGGCACAATGAACACTATTTTGGTGATGGGCACACTAAAAGCCCTAACTTAAGCATTATACAATATATTCATCTAACAAAAACATTTGTACCCCCTTAATATGTTGAAATTAAAAACAAATTCCAGGAAATGCACTAAAAACTATTAGACCTAATAAGTGAATTCAGCAAGGCTTCAGGGGACAATATTAATATATAATAACCAATTTTATTTCTACACTTTTGCAATGAGCAATCCAAAAATGAAATTAAGGAAACAATTCTATTCATAATGGTGTTAAAAAGAATATAATACTTGAGAATAAATTTAACAAAAAGAATGCAAAACTATACTCTAAAAGTTATAAAACACTAGAGATAAATTGAAGATCTAAGTAAGTGGAAAGCATTTCATGTCCATGGATTGGAAGACTGAAATTGTTAAGATGAAATTTTTAAGACTGAAATATAAGATTCCCTATACTGATCTACAGATTCAATACAATCTCTATTAGAATCCCAACTTACTTTTTTTTATAGATATTGACAAAATAATTCTGAAATTCAGTTAGAATTGCAAAGGACCCAGAAAGCCAATACAATCTTGAAAAATAAGAGCAAACTAGGAGAACTCACCTTTCCTGATTTCGAGTCTTAATGAAAGTAATGTTACTCAGGACAGTATGGTACTGGCACAAGGATAGACATATAGATCAATAAAATAGCATTGAGAATCCAAAAGTAAACCCATACATATATGGTCAACTTGGTGCCAACATCATGAAATAGGGAAAGAATAGTCTTTTCAACAAGTGGTACTGAGACAAGTCGATTTTTAGATGCAAAAGAATGAAGTTGGACCTCTACTTCACATCATACACAAAAATTAACTTAAAATAGATCAAAGACCTAAAGGTAAGAGTTGCAACTATTAAACTCTTATAATAAGTGATTTGAGTAAATATTTATGACCTGAAGCTTGGCAAAATTTCTTACCTATGATATCAAAAGCACAAGGAACAAGAAAAAATATTAATAAATTGAACTTATTCAAATTTAAAACCTTTTATGCTTCATAGGACACCACAATAAAATATGATAACCCACAAAATGGGAGCAAGTATTTGCAAATGATATATCTAATAAGGGAGTTGTATCTAGACTAAAGAGAACTCTCACAACTTAACAATAAAGAGATAATATGCCAATTAAAAAATGAGCAAAAAATATGAATAACTATTTCTCCAAGGAAGATTATAAATATATACTTATTAGCACATGAAAATATGCTCCATAGTCTTAGTCAAGGGAAATGTAAATCAAAATCACAATGAGATACCAGTTCACATCCATGAGGCTGGCTAGAGTCAAACATGAATATATGTGGTTATAGCACTATTGTTTATAATAGCCAAAAGATGTAGACAACCCAATGTCCATCAATAGACAAATAGATAAACAAATTTTGATATATCCATATAATGGAGTATTACTTGGACAAAAAATGTGTTCATATGTTCATATATGTTGACACCCAAAAGTCTAACTAGAATCAAACTTACAAATACAAATGTTTATAGCACCATTGTTTATAATAGCCAAAAGGTGTAAACACCCCAATGTACATCAATGGAAATAAATAAAAAAATTGTGATATAGCCATATAATGGAATATTACTTGGACATAAAAATAAATTATTGATAATCTGCTTCAACATGGATAAACCTTGAAAATTTTATGCTAAATGAAATAAGCCAGTCACAAAAGACCAAATATTATATGGTTATATCACATATTATATTATTCCATTCATATGAATATCCAGAATGACTAAATTTATAGTCAGAAAGTAGATCAGTGGTTGCTTAGTGCAGGGAAGGAGAGCAGTGGATAGGGGAATAGGAAGTAATAGCTAAAGCATACACGTTTGCTTTTTGAGGTAATGAAAATATTCTGAAATCGACCATGATGATGGTTGTACATATCTGTGAATATGCTCAAAACCAATGAATCATATTTGTTAAGTGGTTGAGTTGTATGGTATGTGAATTATATCTCAATAAATCTGTTAAAAATGCAAAGAAAGAGTAATGAATCTTTAGCATCTTTTCTTAGGTTTAAAAATCATTAACATTTCCATTCAATGAACCATTTATTCATACTCATGACAATGTTTCTTTTTTATTGCATTTTTATTTTGGTCTTTTCTCATTAATTCTAGGAGCTGCTTTTATACCTAGGAGATTAGACCTATTTGGATATATTTTTCTTTTCTTTTTCTTTTTTTTTTTTTTGCCTTTTGCCTTTGCTTATAATTTCTCCCCCAGGCAAAGACCTATAATTTTATGTAGGTATATTAATCTATCATCACTTTTATGGCTTCTGAATTAGAGTCATAGAAAGGCCTTTCTTACTCTAAGAAAATAATTCTACTCTGTTTACTTCTGATTCATTTATGGTTACATTTTAATGTTTGCCTTTGAATCTTTAATATATTTAGAGTTTTCCCTAACAAAAGTATGAAGTATGTATCCAGCATTCTGCTTTTTAGGTAGACAACCAATGGTACCAGAACCCTTTTTTACAATTTCATCTTTTCTCCACATATTTGAAATGCTATCATACCATCAGATAGTAAACTTCCTAATATATTTGGCTTTATTTCTTGACTTTCTATCCTGTGACATTAGTCTATCTCTTCATGCACCAATTTCAAGTCATTTTAAATATAGAAAATATATATAGATGGTTCCTGACTTACTATGGTTCAACTTTCAATTTTTGACTTTATGATGGCTTTATTGGGGGTACAAAAGACATTTTATACTTAAGATATTTTCAAATTATGATGGACTTATTGTGACACAGCTACATTGTGAGTCGAGGAACATCTGTGTTTTAATATCTGTCAGCAGAGAAACTCTTTATTGTTTTTCTTTTTAAGAGCTTTTTCTGGCTATTCTTGCTTATTTAGTTTTATTTATGCACTTTAAAATTAGCTTTCTAGCTCCAATGTACATAAAAACACAAACAACAAAAATAAGATACTATCATCACAAAAACTCAAATGACAAAGAGCTGTTGGCTTTTTTTTAATAATATCATGTTACATTATAAATCAACTTAGTGGGAATTGACATCCTAATGATTTCTATTCAAGAAGAAGAGATGTCTTTTAATTGTTCGGTTCTTCTGGTGAGACCTTCAGTAGTACTCTAAGTTTTCTTTGAATAAGACATAAAAACTTCTTGTTTTTCCAGAAAAAATTTATCTTTTTATTTGCTGCTACTATAAATGTGTTTTCCTCTGTTTTGTCCTCTAGCTTACTTTCTGTATATATGCATTCTTTTCATTCCTGATTTATAATTTGATACCCTGCTATATTATTGAATTCTCTGACTATACTAGGTTTTTAGTTAGTTGCTTAGGTTTTCAAGGGATATCATTATACCATTTGCAAATATCATCTATGTCCTCATTTCTAATTTTTAGATTTAAAATTTCTTTTTCTTCTTGATGTTGGTTAGTATAATGTGAAGTAAAAATGGCTATACTAGGAGTGTTTGCTTTGCCCTAAGTTTGGTGCAAATTCCTGTAGTGTGTCACTTTAAGACATTGTACTTATGTGCTGAAATATATATCCCTTACAGTTATGGTTATACGCATATTTATATCCATTGGTTTATCTTTTATTTAGTGTTTTTTATGAACAGATTTTTAATTTGTTCAAATGTTTAACTGGATGTCATCAATAACTATTAACATGATATTATAACTTGAGAGTTAAGAATCCTTGCATTTTTGGAATTAACTCTAGTTGGTAACAGTGTGTCATATTTTTAATACACTGGTGATTTAAAGAAGAATTATTTAGTTTTTTCTTATTGTCCAGAATGATTACGTTGAAATTAGAAAATATGGTCTGTATTGTTTTCACTTTGGGAAATTCATTGAGATATTTCTCTTTGTCTCATCAGTTTTCTTGAATATAACTTGAAAATTTAAGGGTAAGAATTATTTTCAAGGCACAGAATTTAAGATTTATCATTAAGATGCCTTTTTTATGGTGTTATTTAGATTTTCAATATTGATCTCTCTTGGATTGAAAGAAATATTTTAAAGTCTCCTACTTTTAGTGAGTTTGGATCTAATTCTTGGTAGTTCTGACTTCTTGATAGTTCTCTAAGTCTCTATGAAGTTATTATAGTTTGTATACTTCCTTCTCTCACCCACCCTTAGTCAATATTATTAACTTTTTTAATATTTACCTTTGTATTGAAAAAGATGCCTATTCTTCTGTTGCTTTACTTTAGATGTTCTCTTTTGAGTCCCAGTTACTCCTGGCAAGGCCATCTTCTAGCTTTATTTTAACTTTTATGCTCTTTCCCACCTTCCTTCTTTCATTCATATTAATTGTATTTTTTCTAGATCATCAGCTGTTATATTTGTATTCTATCCTGCCACCTACTCCTAGCATTTTTAAAAATGTCTTTTTTCTGTGATCAGATACTGCCATTATGCTGCCACTCATTTTCCATTGCCCTAGTCATCTCTTGCTTGGCTAAAGTTTGCCCTCCCACTGCTTTTGTTTTTGTTTCTCTCACAAAGGCCCTTTGGATCAACTATTAGTCTGTCTCCTTTATACTTGGAACTCAGCTTGACTTGATGGAAATTCCTTGGGTCACATTTTATTTCCTTAAATAAGAGGTGTTTTTTCATTATCTTCTAACATTGAATGTTGCTATATAGTAATCTGAGGCCAATATGTCTTTTTCATGTGACTAGATTTGAACTTTTCCCTGACTGCCCAAATAATTTTTTGTTTAAGTCAAATAACTTTATAAGAAATAGGTCAATATTGACTGGTCTAAGCCACTTTTCCCTGGTACATGATTTTCTCTTTCAAAATGCATATTTAAGCCTTTTTATGCCAGAAAAATGTCTTTCAGTTATATTTCTAAATATTGTCTCTTTCATTGCACTTGTTTTTTTCTTCAGAGATTACATTATGTTTATATTTGATCTGCTTTGCCAATCTTTTATATCTGTCATTTTCACTCTTATTTTGTTTCTTTATTCCATTTTCATCCCATATTCTATCACACTAATTGTTTTAATTTCACTTCTTTATTTAATTTGCTTATTTATATCACTGATTTTTGTTACACAATGTCCATTCTCTTTCGCGCTTCTTCCAACTTGTCAGCTTATATTTTGCTTCCTTCATTTATTTCAACTCTTTTCCTGAATTCCTATATTTCAACTTTGTGATCTTTTTTTATAGCCATGATTGTTTTATTAAACTTTTAAATAAAATGGTAGATTTCCTGGTTATAATTTTCATATTTACATGACAATATTCTTTCTGCTGTGTCATCTTTTTCTGAAAGTAAGTTTTAATTCTCTCTTTTCACCTTCCTTTCTTGTAGTTTCTTTTTTATCCTTAACTTCCTTTTTACCATCTTATAGTTTCTTTGATCAAGATGGTGTCAGATCCTCTGCTTATGATGGATGGTTGAGTGAGTTAAATTTTCCTGATGGAGCTCTTTGCAAAGTTTTGGGAACGGGTAAGAGAGGACCAGGTATGCTGTAACCTTCCAGGATTTTCCTCTCAAACACTCTGTTCTCTGCTGCAAACAATACTATCTATTTTCTTCACACAGAGTCCCACTATTTGTTTCTCTGTGAGGATACACCTCCTTAACTTCTCTCAACTAAACTGGGCAGAGCAGGGCTTCTTCCTGTCCTGGGTGTTTTTCCCAGTCACTTGTTGGTTAATGTGACCAAGAGACAGTTCTTGTCCAAGGGAAACAGCTGGTACTCTCACCATCAGAATCTATATTTTTGTGGGTCTTTGTGAATTTATAAAGGCTGAACTCACTCATTTTTTGACTTTTTTCTACTTTATCTCTCTATCTTATCTGATGCATAGGTTTTGTCCAATCTCGGGCTATTTCATCTTATCCCTGCTCAAAATTCTTACCTGTCCAAATTTTCTTTCCCGTGGGCCCCTAACTTCCATGGAATGCATTTTTCTGGCTTTTTCTGCTATTTTCAGCCTCCTGAAGACTTTCTCTCTTTACAGTGCACCGTCGCTCCCTATGCCACTGTGTCCCAGGGGGGTAAGGTCAGTTTCAGCTGCTTCAGACTGTGAATTTAAATTTATAGATTTTTTTCTGTCTCCTAGTTAAGGTGAAAATGGAACTTACTTGTTGAGAGTGTCCTTCCTTTTTCTTTCCTTTCTTTCTCTTTTTCCTCTTTTTTTCTTTTTGAATAAAGTTTCCAGGAAATATTGATATTGCAGCTAGCTCCATGTTCATACTTTGATGCCCAATGATCCAGTATAAACAGCAAATTAAATCTTAAAGTTTTACGTTGTCCTTTCACTATTCAGTGCAAGCAAATGTAGCTTTTACATCAACTCTAGAGATTTTTTACTATAGTGTGGCTTCATGGGCCTGCAACCAGTGCAGCTGCACAGGGCTTTTTACTCAGAAGGCCCTGCACTTGGGGTTCAATGTTCTGCAGCTGGTTGCTGTCTTGATCATTTTGATAATTTTATATTTGAACTTATGTTTGTAAAATAAGTCTGACAGGACGATGAAGAATGTGCAGTGAGAGTGGAGCCTGGGCACATGTACTGTCCCACTTCCCATCACATCATCACTTCCCTGGGACAGGCTCCTGGCTCCTTATCCTTGCCCCGTGACCTGCCATTCTTTGTCCAGGGATACAGCCAGGTAGCTTGGGCATCTGCATGCCACCATTGCTCTCCACCCATAGAGCACTGTGTAAATAACTTAGTGGGGACCTCTTACTCTCCTCTAATTCAGATACAAAACTCATTCCAGTGTGACAGTTTTAATTCCTTTGGGGTCACCACACATCATGGGTTGGGTGGCATGCCCCTGGGAAGAAGAGACTGACCAGCCCCTCCCTTATACCTGGAGTCTTGCATTTGCATTTTCCATCAGCCCTGTAGATTATGTTGCTGGTCCTGACTATTACAGTGGGTCCCTTGGTGTCTGTGGGGGATTGGTTACAGGACCCCCTCACAGATACCAAAATCCATGGATGCTCATGTCCCTTATGTGAAATGGTGCAGTATTTACATATAACCTATGCACATCCTCTGCATACTTTAAATCATTTCTAGATTACTTATAATACCTAATACAATGCAAATGCTATAAAGTAGTTACTACATTGTTTAGGGAATAATGACAAGAAAAAAAGTCTGTACATGTTCAGTGCAGATCATCTGTTTTTTTATTTTGAATATTTTCAACCCACAGTTGATTGAATCCACGGATGTGAAATCTGTGGATACGGAAAGCTGACTGTATTTACATTCTGCTGATTAGAATATTGAAGCTTAGATACAGCCACATATATAATAAAAGCCTGGGCCAGGATACTGGAGCTCTTATCCCCTGTACTCTATTTCTGTCTAATGCTATCAGACTGCACAAACATGATAGAGCATTTGAAGGCAAACTCTGGAGGTCCATTGAATTTTCCCTCTGCAAGTGGTGTGCTTTCATTTTTTTCAAATGTTTACTGATCTACTATTGTATACTTGTTAATGTATCAGGTAATATGAAAACCACAGAGATGAAATACACTCAGCTTTTGTCCTTAAAGATACTAGATACTGTTAGCTAGAGTAATTGTGCTTCCATTGAAGGCATCAGGAGGCATCATCAACTGAAAAAGAGAGCATATCACAAACAATTCTAAGCAAAACATGAGCAGACTTCTTGGATGATTCTCATGAATATTTAGGTGAAAAGAACTCTCTGTAGGGGACTGAATTGTCTTTAGAGACTAGGGACTCAGAACTAACAAGATTCAGTTATTAATGTAATGAGACTTTAGTTTTACTAGTAGCCTGGTAAAAACTGAGATAACTGTAGCTAGCGTTTACATATATCTGTACCCATTCATGTAACATTAACATTAACAATTACACATAGGTCCTTTGGAAATACTGGGACAATCACATCTTGCCCTCAAGGAGCTTTGAACTAAAAGACAGAAAAGAGAGGTAGATAAATAATAAAAGCAAAAGTGATTAAGTACTTTGAAAGAGATATAATAAAAGGCTATGGAATTCCAGAGGATGGAAATATTCAAGCCTTCAAGAACGTCATGGAAGTCTTCATCAAATAGTTGGCATTTCAAATAGATGTTGAAGGATGGAGAAGGTTTCACCACGTATCCACCTGGGGAAAGCATGTCCAACTGCAGGAACAGCATGAGCAGAAGTAGGAAAGTAAAGGGCAATAATGACCAGTGAGAAATTCACTGTGATTAGGGTAGTGGTAGAGATTATAGGAAAAGCTTTTATGTAGCTAAAAAGATGTCAGGGAGTTGTTTTCACAAAGGGCATATTCATCCTGGAAATTCTTTCAGGTAGTGTCACATTTATAACATAAAGAATGGCAGAAGGGCAGAACCATGAGGAGCCCCTTCAGAATTGCTGTGAGGTTTCTTTCCTCTGGAGATTAAATGCCAGCATGTTTCTCAGATGACAGTAGTGTGACAATGCTCCAAAGGAAAAAGAAGAGACATTGACTCTGACGGCTATAATTGTATCTTGCCACTTTCCCTTCATATAATTAACCATATTGCAGGCTTTTGATACAGACTTAGAGGATGACAGATCCAAACACTCAACTATTCATGTTCCTGTCCAGAAAGACCATTTCATATCTGTTCCTGAGAGACGAGGTGTCCATATGAGTGAAGAAATACGAAGTAGCCAACCAATACAAAAAATTAGGGTATAACCGTAACTGCTAACTTTATTACCTGGTTAGAATAAAATAAATAAGTGTTTTAGGAAAATAGAGGCAATAGTCTTTCTGAATGTATTATTATTATGCATATATATGCATTAATAAAACAAATATCTTAAAGTTGGTAGCCTTTTATGGTTTTCAGAGTGGATTCTTATCTATATTCTCAACTGCATTCTCATAGCTCCAGAAATTATCAAGGCATGGAATTTTAGCCCTACTTTATAGATGAGGAGACTGAGGATGAGACATTAATGACTTTCTGAGGAACCAAAGGCTTTTGAAGTGACCCAAAAGCTAATGCTGACTTTCCTGTTACAAATATGGAAACAGAGACCTAGAAGTTAGTTGACTTACCCAAAGACTCAGAGCTGGTAATTGATGAGTTCAGGACTCAAATCCTACATTCTAGCTCTTAGACCAGGAAACTTCCCTCCACACGCCACTGCTTCTGAAGATAAAGTAAGAGCTTTCCTTTTGATCATTGCTGCCATATGATTCAGCAAATACTTAAATTCTATTTCACAACAATGTAGTCAATTCTATTAAATTTTCTGTGGACAGTGTGCATAAGCACAATTTGTTCCCTCCTGCACTTTCCTAAATGAATAAATTCTTCATCTGCTGAGGGGTGACATTTAAAATAAAGCCAAATAATCTTCTGTTTTTAAAAACGTCAAAGATGATCAGAGATCACTTTCAGGCTCGGACCTAGTGGCAATTTTTTCTTGATGACTCCATGGTTTAAACACATATGGGTAGATATAATCTCAGGCTCTTCTGGTGAGTTGCAGTTTTGAAATTCACTTAATCCCTTGCTATCTTAGAATCAGTATCATGCACGAGATGGGCCATCCAAAATTTAGTGTTTATGGTTATATATAAAAAAAAAAATCATTGCAGGCTACAAATCAGCAGTATACCCAAATGCTTTCTAACTGCTGGAAGAATTATTTCACAGAATGAAAGAAATAAGGGAAAAGAACAGTTTGCTGCTTCATAAGCTTTAGATGGTCCAGATAATTTAGAAAATTCTTTCAGCAAGGAAAAATAACATTCAATTACAGACTTCAAATAAAGGTTTATGACCAAATATTTATGATCCACAAAATGTCCTATATCCTAATAGATATCACATATGGATTGCAATTTGGATATACAAAAAAATAACGTTTTTATATTCCTGCCTTGCAAAGAGGATGGTAAGGGTCTGACAGGCAACTGGACTCCAGCTTTTCTTTCTGCTCTCATTTTGTGTGATCTTAGGGACAAAAATCACAACCCTTTCATCTCTATGGTGATTCAGTTTATCATTTTTTATGGTGTATTTGTAGTTTTTGCTCTCAACAAATGTTTTTTCAGGGCTTCCTAGTGTTATGATACAAAAATTGTATAGCTGCTGCCTTATGACTTTTAGAAGAAAAGAAGTTTTCTTTGATATAGTTTTTATTAACAGAAGAATGATTGCTCTAAAAGGCAGGTCTGGTGCATATCATTCTCCTAAGTGAGGAAGACATAAGCAGGTTATCAGAGAGTGCAGGACTGAAAGCCAGTCAACAGAAAATGGCTGAAGGAAGCACTCTTTTTTCATGTGTGCCATCTCCATGTTTCTTCATCAAGCTTGTGCTGTGTTTCTACTTACGTGTGTTTCAAAATTTTCTTTTGTGGAGAGCATGGGATTTGGCCTTGCATTTTATGTAAAGATGTTTACAATTCATTGAGAAATCACAAGAAGCCTTCATTGGATCTGGTTTAGGGTTCTGGCCAACAACATGGCTTAAGGAGGCAGAGAATGGTGATGGTATGAAAGTCAGGATGTAGCTCCAGATATTAAGGTGCCCAAATAGTGGCAAGTCACTAGTCTGTCTTGCCTCTCAGAGGACTAGAGTGAAAGAAAATTCTGGGGATCAATACTCTGCATTGTTAACAGGCTGGTGCTCCTTAACCAGTGGTTCATGGATATTACCTAGGATAGGCAAATTCCAAATGAAAATTAAAAATAAATTTATTAAAGCAAACATAAGGAGTTCATCCCTAAAATATTGTCATACAATGGTAAGCAGAGAATAAAATCAAAAGTAAAAGTCTCCCATTCCACCTCCTCATTGTAGGTCCACTGCAAGAGGTGATCTCTTTTACCATTTCTGATTTTCATTTTCCTGATGGATACATGGTACTCCCCACTCCACAACCCATAAGTTTAAGAAATAATCATAATAACTCCATTTTTTGATCCATAAACTTTCAGCAGGAGCAACTGATTTCAAAAGCAGAAGATGTAATGTTTGCTCGTACAAAATCTACTCCTATCTCTATCTTCTTCCCTCCTTATCATTTTAACATTTTAATATTTCCTTATAGGCTTGAGACTTCTATGCTTTGTTTACAAACTTGAAAAAAATGAAACCCAAATGTGTTTACATTATTAGGATTATGTAAATATTATTCACTGTAGAACCAAATAGTGAAATTGGATCTGTAGAGAGAAGGAAATATAATCCTAAGGCATTATATTTGAGTCACTTTAACGAGAATTGGCCTTGCAAGTCAAGGCTAAATGAATTCCCTTTTTTCGCAGTCTATTAACTGTTCAATGTCATGCCATATTTTAGATCAATTCATATCTAAGCCATGAAGAGACAAGGCTTTCAGAAATATGCCTTGAAGACTGAGGAGTCATGGAGAAATCGTAGAAGGGAAGAGAGAGTGAATCGGTCAGGACTATTTGACCAAGAACAAAGTTTTAATTGTTAGAGTTAAAAGTTCACTTATAAACTCATGCCTGGTTCATAGAGAGGAAGCAAATAAGTAAAATTTAAGGTAGTTATTTTTACTAAAGTTTTTATAGGGTAGTTAAGGTACAGGGTATTATGGCTTTGATAATTTGACATCCTGCTAACTGAATAAAATACAAAAATGGTAAAGGGAATAATTACAGAATATTACCCAGGAGTGAAATCTCCAGGACCTTAACAATAACATTCAGGGATATTGGCTTACAGGGATTAATGGGGTTGGTAGATGTAGTAATATGGCAGAATCTAGTGGAAACAGCTACTCTATGCAGTGGACATGTGGCTATCCAGAAGAAGCAGATGTGACCTGGCAAAAGTGGTAGTGCCTTGAAAGAGCTACAGCACCTCCTGTAAAGAATTCATGCCTGGGAGAAACAGCAGCACTCACTGGAAGTGGTTGTGCCCAACAGATTTTACTGTCCCCAGAAAAGGAAAATTAGATGAGAACATGGGAAAGATGTTATATTTTATTTGAAGGATGAGCAGCTTGTTCATGAGATCTCACGGAAGACATAATTAGGAAAGAGAATATAGGGAAAAAACTAGTCAAAAATTATTTATACTCATTCATTGCCTTTTATATAGACACTTGATAAATGTTATAAACACCTTAATTTGTAACATATGAAGACATTTATCTAGAGCAATATTACATTATGGGACAGAGTGTGGAAATTTGGTAAGAGGATGTATGTTTGAGAAGTATTATACAAGTCCCTCTAAGATGATTTGGGCCTCATTTTTCCACCCTGTCAGTTGGTACGAGAAAACCCCCTTCCCCACAAAATGGTGTAAGAATGAACCAAAGAGATGTGAAAATCATACATAGCTCCACTGGGTTATAGAACTGTTGGATTTTACTCTACAGAATAATCTAATTTCAGAATTACTTTTCTTTAGATGCTTCCCCCAAAATATAAGACTCATACAAGCTTTCTTATCCTTTGCTCAGTAGAGCAGCAATGAAAAATGTAATCCTTACTCTCTCATTAAAACAATTAGCTGGCGTAGTTTGCTCTAAGGATAAGGGTATCTTTAATATTTTGACTTCTCCCAAGAGCACTCAGAGAAGGATATATGTTATAGTCCTGAAAAACAGTGACTTTATTGTCCAGACTGTCCTAGGCAGAATTTTCTCCTGAGGTGCCAGTTCTAATTCCCTGCTCCCAACCTCCAGACAACTTAGATTTATTAAAAAATCTTTTCTTATTATTGAGAATTTTTTAAAGAAAGTTGTTTTTGTTATTATAAATTATTTGGATTACGAAATTGTCTTTATTAAACTTATGTGGGGGTTATGACTAGCATGGTAGAAGAGGAAGAACACTGCAATAGAATGCAAAAATACGGAGAACTTCAGCTGGTTCTTTCTCTTTTCATCTCTATGATTCTTATTTATTTATTTTTAATTTATAATTAATAATTATATATATTTATGGGGTACAATGTGATATTTTGATATGTGGTATATGTTGCAGAAAGAGTAAATCAAGTTAGGTCACATATCTATCACTTTACCTACTTACTATTTTATTGCATGATCTCACTTATATGTGGAATCTTAAAAAAGTCCAATTCACAGAAGTAGAGAGTAGCATGTTGGTTACCAGCGGCTGAGGAGTAGATAGGGAAAGGAGAGATATTGGTCAAAGGATACAAAGTTTCAATTAGGCAGGAGACATAAGTTTTAGTGATTTATTCCACAGCATAGTGACCACAGTTAATAATGTGTTATATATTTCAAAATTGGTAAATGAGAAAATTTTAAGCATTCTCACCCTCTGGGTGATTTTGAGCAAATATCTTTACCTCTCTAAGCTTTGTGCATTTGAAATAAATTCTTTCCTGCTTCTAATAAGTATATGTGGAGTAGGGACAATTATAATTAAATATGAAGGTACTACACACCAAATCAAGATCTAAATTATCTATTTAGAATATTTTGGGCTTTGATCAAGACTTCTGTCTTTTCTGAATATCAGTTTCCTTATCTGCATAAGGAAGAGATACTCCCAATATTTTTATGATACTTTTCAGCTCCATGTGAGCCTTTGTGGTAGGCCGAATAATGACGTCCCACATCTTAATCCCAAGAGCCTGTTAATATGTACCTTACATGGCAAACGTAACTTTACAGATGTGATTAATGACTTTGAGATGGGGATATTATTCTGGATTATCCAGATTGGATTGGGCCCAATCTAAACACACGAGACCTTAAAATCAGAGCACCTTTCCCAGTTGGGTCAGAATGAGAAGATGTGTTTATAGAAGCAAGTCACAGGCAAGTAAGTGAAACGTCTCCTAGAGCCTCCAGAAAGAAACACAACTGTGTTGACACTGTGATGTTACCCAGTGAGACTTGGGTTAGTTTTCTAATCTATAGATCTGTAAGGTAACATATCTATTAATATGTTGTTTTAAGCCACAAATTTTGTGGTAATTTGATATGGCAGCTATGGAAAATGAATACAGCATTCATATCACTTATTCTATTAACATTTATTCATCTCCAATATGGACTAGTTGTTATAGAGAACACAAAGAAGAATCAGACATGGAATTTCTCCTCAATAATATTGTAGTTAAGAAGAAGAGATAAATCTTATGCACAACTGATTCAAGGGGGGAATCTAAAAATGAAAAGACCGTAAATGAAAGCTCATTGAAAATTTAGAGAAAGGGAAAGTCATTCCTGTCTGAGAAAAGGAAGAGAAACAGGCCATCAGGAAAATGTTCACTGAAGTCTTACTCATGGAACTGAAGCTTTAAAAACGTGTAGATTTTAAACATGCAGAGATGGGCCTACCTTCTAAGCAAGAACCACACATGCAAAGATTCTGAGGCCAAAAATCATGGCCCATTTTCAAGAAATGGTAAATAAGTACCATTTGGCTTGAGGTTGAGCATGAGAAATTGAATGTTAAACAGCCATTTCACATTATAATGACTATGAGGCAGAATGAGAAATATTTCCTAGGATGCAATGTAAGAAATCCAAATGTAAAATTATGTTTGTATTGTAACTTCAACTTTGTAAATTATGTCTGCACATGAGTTAAAGCTGAAAGGAAATACTAACCACAACAAAATGATATTAGGGTAGAAAAATTCCAATTAACTTTTTTCTTTTTTTATTATTATTACATGTTCAATAGCTGGAAATGCATGAAAGTAGTTTATGGATGGTTACATTTTGCAAATATGAGGATTTAAGTTATTTATACATAGCTTAAAAATACAAATAACTTGCACATTAAACTCAGTGGCCATTGTTCACACTCTTTAATTTCTAGGAACCCAGCAAAATGAGGATACTGTCATAAATTCATTTTTCCTTTCCCATAATTTTAGCATTTGAAAGGAGGCATAAATATGTGTGCAAAGTGTCCTCATTTACAGTAAAAGGCACATCTAATAGATAACCATCTGATAGGAAGGACTGATTTTTTAGCAGGGCATTATGATGACAAAGCTTTGCCATCTGTAGAAAAATTAAAGTATGCAGTATTATTTAAATTAAAGTGATGAAATGCAAAGATTAAGTTACATTTTGTAGAAGCAAATTTGTGCTCAAGGGATTCACTTATTAGACAGACTTGTGAAAGAAGGTAAAATATATCCATCTATCCAAAAATCAATTTATTGCCCACCTCACTGTCTTGCTAACCTCAGCATTCTCTCAAGGTAGCTGGAAGCAAAATTAGTTGCAATAGTATTCATAGGTCTCTCCACCTCTATCTTATTGCCAAGATGAACTAGATTTGTTTGCAGCAAAAAAGGGAAATGTCAATAGACATGACTTATTATAAAGCTATGTACACATTTGGTGCTTTTACTAAATTAGCTTCTTCTAATTATCGAAATATATATGTATATATTGTTATCCTTTGCAATGCATTTGACTTCTCAGAGGTTGCAGTCAAATATTAAGTAGAATGACTTAGAACTTACTTGATTAAATCACTAAATCCTGTGTTTTGGGGATTGGAAGTAATCACTTGTCAAAAAACTTCCTTTTAAGGCCGGGTGTGGTGGCTCACGCCTGTAATCCTAGTACTCTGGGAGGCAGAGGCGGGTGGATCATTCAAGGTCAGGAGTTTGAGACCAGCCTGAGCAAGAGCGAGACCCTGTCTCTACTAAAAAGAAAGACTTTGTTTTACAGAGTGGGAAACTGAGGACCAGAAAAAGCAATACTTTAATGAAATTTCACAGTAAAAGTCAGTGGTAATGTAAGACTAGAAAAATGTCTCCCTCTTCCCCCTTTAGTATTCTTTCTAAGGAACATACCACATTTTTGCTGGAAACACAAAGTAGGTTAAAGGAAAACAGTTAAAAGCATGTCGCATGTCTTAGAACATTTAAGTGGGAAATTCAATTTTGAGGAGAAAAGAAGAAGTCAGATTTACCTCCCTTTTAGATGGGCAGTAAGTAGCATGTTGTTCAATGGTGGAAACAGGAGCACTGTGAGAGAGTGATTTGGGGCTGATATTGGTCTGACCATACTGGCATCTTTACCTTTCTAGATAGATAAGTAAAGCAAGGCACAGCGCAGTTACTAATGTCAACTGAACTGACGCTTTTCTAAAATGACAATAGAAGGAACCAATCAATAGTTAATATTTAAATATCTATTTACTTTCTAATTACACTGAGCCCAGTAAAAGGCTCTGGAAGGCTACAACAGCATGACCTTATCCTCCAGGAAATTGAAATCTGGTTGGAAAAAGGAAAGATAAAATTTACAAAATAGCAACAAATAATATTGAAAAGCATACACTTAATTGCAAGTTTATTTTTTATCTCTAAGAAAAGAGATCAGAGAGAGGAATGCTAGTAATGACTGAATAGTTAGCAATGATTTAAAAGAAAAGAGAGTTGAACTGGGCTTTACAAGACTGGGAGGCTCAGAGTAAGAGATGGGTAGAGAAGATAATGAATGTCTTGGCTTTTGTTACATCATTTTCTTTTCTGGGCTTCTTTCTACATCTGTTGCCTGTTCTTTCATCTCCTTCATGGGCTCAAAAAATTTGTTGGCTCCTTAAATGGTGTTACTCAGGATTTCATTTCTAGGAGTCCTATAAATTCTCCTCTTTGTTTAGTTTGAGTCGGTAACTTATTTATAACAGAAAGAATTCTACCTTATCTATTGACTTTGGCTCCTTACTTTTTTCTATTTTCAATATGTTTTCTGGGAGACGTCTACCATTAGTTAGGCATCATTATTCAGGCTTTAACTGTTACCTAAAACATGATTTCTAAATGTATTTCTTCAGTCCCTACTTTCTTCCTACACTATAGGCTGGGTCATTCTTAACTTAGAGCAATTTTCCTCCAGGAGATGTTTGACAATGTTGAGAAACATTTTTGATAGGGGTTGGGGGCAATATTGGCATCAAGTGGGTAGAGACCAGGGATGGGCAAAGGGTCCTTCAAGGCATAAGACACTCTCCAGACCCTATTCACAGACACAGACACACATACCAAAGAATGATCCCATCTCAATTGTCAAAAGCACCAAGATTAGAAACTCTACCATAAACCTATACATCAAGCTACTAATTGGGCTTCTTCATTTGAATGTATCATACATGTCTTAAATTATACTTAATCAAATGGGAAACATCATGTTTTTCATCACCCAAACCTTTAACAAGAATGTTCTGATGGAGCTTAGTGTGGTTTAGCCTTGATAATACTTATTCAACTATCAACAGTTTCTATAATGAAGTTAGGTCACACAAACAAGAATTGAGTCAACATTTTTCACAAAGCCACAGCATCAACTTGATGAGGAAGGACTTAAAAGCAGCTGGCCTGTGAGACTTTCACTCCTGTTAGAAGGTGAATGCTTCCTTGGGAATCTATCTGTTCCCTTTGTTTTACTTTTACCTTGGCTTCTCACCACCTCCCGTCCTATTCATGCTCTTCTCCAGGTTATGCCCATTGCATTTTTGGCTAACTAATCACCTTATTCTTACAAGACTACCATAAAAATAACCCTGCATTTCTAAATGGCTATGCCTATTTCTAATTTGGTAAGGACACGAATACAAGAGAAGCACAACTAAATTAAAATACTCAATTACTTTCACTTGGGATTGACATTCTCTATAAGACATGGTTATACCAATTTCACATATGTTTAAGTCTTTAAAATATGGAATGCTATTTCTAAGCTTTTCTCAAATGAGTAGGATACACCATTTTCCAGAAATACTATAAACTAAAAATATGAACATTTCTGATTTTTAGTATAAAACTTATTTTTACATTAAATCACCAACTACTGTATATAATTACAACTTGAGGGTGAGCACTGCTGGTGTGTTGGTAAACCAACTTCCTGAAAAAAAAAAGGAAAGAAAGAAAGAAAGAGAGGGAGGGAGGAAGGAAAAGGAGAGGGAGAAAGGAAGGAAGGAAGGAAGGAAGGAAGGAAGGAAGGAAGGAAAGAGGGAAAGAGAGACGGAAGGAAGGAAAGAATGAAAAGCCACAGGTGTAGTATTTGCTAATTTCTATGGGATAAATACTCCCACCATTGCCAATCTCAAGTTGCCAACGGTTTAATACCTGGCTCACAAAATTCCTGAATGTTTAAAAATTGGCTTCCACAAGCTATCATGAGCCACTGACTACTACTGTATCTTTTTCTATGGGTAAAACAGCACTGAAGTATGAATCTCATGGCATTGGATTTTGTCCTGGCCTTGCATGTATTTACTGTGCGACTTTGGGTTAGCTATTTCATGTCTCTTAGATTAAGGCTTTCTCAGTTGCAAAATATGATGGTTGAATTGATGATCTCCAAGATCTATTATAGTTGTAGCAGTCAAGGTGCCAAGTGTTCCTCTAATCGATCACAATGGCTCTTACTGTACAAGCATCAAATGTCAGTACTATCAGGAAAGCATAGCAAAAATGTGAGATTAAATAGCTATGAATGAGCTGCCTTTTAAAATTTTTTTTAGTGGTTTTGCCTATTATAAATTATTCTGAAAAAACATCCTACTTCTCTAAAATAACTATATATTGAGTTGAAACAATTCCTTATTCTTATTATTAAAATACTTTGTTAATTTGTGTATTCCCTCGATTATGTTTTCTCCACTAAATAAAACATCCCTGTAACATTAACTTTTACGTCATTAATGTTTTTCTAAAAATAGCCAGTTTTTAAAATTTGATATCTCTTTATGCAATTTGGGCAATGTAATATGAGTTTGGTGATGTCACCTCTGAGAGATTTCTTGAAGAGGCAACGTGTATAGGAAGTAGAGACTGTACTTTTTATGCTACGTTATCTAAATAGACATATGTTTCTATTCTTTTATGCCATAAATAATTTGCTGGCATCTGGGACATATAGATATTATTACCCCAAGAGTCTGCTTCTGTGAAGTGTAACCAAGCCAAAAAAAATAAGCCAACTTTGTATTCTCTCTTTCTGGTCAAATGCAAATTTTCTATTTAAAAAGCAAATTTTTCATTACCAAAAGATGAATGAGATGGCACTGAATTTCATTTGGTTCCTTTATTTTTTAAGTAGATAATGTGTCATACAAGAATACATAATAGGCTATTGTCCTTGATTATGAATTCGACACTTACAAAAGTGAAAATGATTTAATTTAACTAAAATTTTCTGCTTCTTTTTAAATTGCCATTTAGCCCATGATAGAACCATATTCATGACATCATAGAAGGCCAGAACTGAATGACCCTGTAGGAGTTATAATTCAATTTCTTTACTAAGTTTATGGGAAAATTGAGACCAAAGCTAGCAAATGATTTGACCTAAATAATACAGAAAGGATAATTCTGCTCTTTTTACTCTATCCCAGAACACCTTGGCATTTAACAGTATCTGCCTTTTCTATTACAAGGGTGTAAAATTAAAAAGTATTCTTTTATTTACCTGTACACTATCACTTGTAAACACCCTACTTCTTTTTACCTATGTATATTCAAGAGCCACAGATCTCTTTCTTTTCTCTTCTGCAAACTCCATACTAGAATTTGACCACACTCTTCTCTGTTTACCAAGATGTAAGTGATGGATAACAGATAAAATAATGCCCCTTCTAGGAAGCATATGCATTTTCACAGATATTCAAGAGATCCTCAGGATATGTCTCATAAACTTTTATTTTAGAAAATTTTAGATTTACAGAAATATTGTGATGATAGTACAGAGAATTCTCATATATCTCATATCTACTTCTCTCTATTGTTAGCATCTTACATTGATATTGTACACTTGGCATGATTAATTAACCAATATTGATATTATTAAATAAAGTTTATAATTTATTCATATTTACTTAGTTTTTACCTTATTTCTTTTTGATATGCAGATATTAGAAAGAAATTAAATGCAGATAACATGCTGTATTTTTGTTGTTGTTGTAGTTATGACTTCTTAGATTCCTCTTGGCTAAGACAATATCTCAGTCTTTTGTTTCTGTGGCTTTGACAGTTAGTGGTCAGTTATTTTGTAAAGTGTTTCTCAACTGGTATTTGTCAGATGTTTTTCTTATGATTAGACTGGAGTTATGGGTTTTGGGGAGGAAGACCACAGAGGTAAAGGGATATTCTTATATTAGATCAAGGATATATACTGTCAATCTGACTTATCACCACTGATGTTAAATACGATTACCCAGCCAAAGTAGGGTTTGCCAGGTTTCTCCACCATATAGGCACTCTTGGTTTCTATACAGTACTCTCTGGAAGGAAGTTACTATGTGCAGCCCATACTTAAGGAGTGGGGGTTATGTTTCACCTCCTTCAAAGCGGAGTTTCTACATAAATTATTTGGAATTCTTATTCACAGGAGATTTGTCTATTCTCTCTCATTACTCTTGCTCAGGCTGGTCTTGAACTCCTGAGCTAAAATGATCCACCCACCTTGGCCTCCCAGAGTGATAGGATTACAGGCATGAGCCACTGTGAGCCCGGCCGGGTTTTTTTTGTTTTGTGTTTTTGGAGCATTTTCTTATTTTTTGGCAGTACCAGATGCTCTAAGCTCATGTTGTATTTTTTTTTCTTAGTCCTGGAATCAACCATTTCTCAAAGAAGTCCTGGTGTATCTTATTGGAAAATGGTATTGGAAACAAAGATCTAGGTGCTAGTTATGCTCATTGCAGCTGAGTTATCACTGATTTTCGGCTTTCTCACTTGACATAGTACAGAAATATATACATGTATACTAACCTATGCATATTACACATATTTACAAATATTGCCATTTGTAACCATCTATGTTTATATTAAGTTAAACATGAGTTTATACTGATGTCTTCACTTTAATTCATTATCACATGGATCATTTTAGCCTCCTCATCTTGGTTAACTGTAACTTCCCATGACAACAATGAGACACCTGGCTCCCACCATCTGTCATCCACTTATTTAATTGTTTAATTGCAGTATGTAAGTATAGTAGTTTCAGAGTTGTTAACCTAACCCAGCGGAAAATAACTTTTGAATTAGAGTCAATGTTTATCTACAGTTCCTTTTGACTTTAGCCTTACAGATTCCATTTATTTCCAAAGTTACTTAAGTCAGTACCTTTCCCTCCACTCCCTTCAGTGAGGTTATTTCACAAATTTGTAATACATTTAGATTTTAATCACAGTTTGCACTCTATTCTGGGACTCTTCAACCTCATAAATGTGGGTTTTTAAATTGAATACATTAAGGTTCACTCTTTGTAAATTTCTATAGGTTTTGACAAATGCATAGAGCTGTGTAACCACTATTATAGTATCATGCAGAATATTTTTACCACTTTGAAAAATTTCTTGCACTTTACCTACTCAATCCTCCCTCCCACCCAAACCCCTGTCAACCATCATTATCATATCACACAGAATAGTTTTAGCACTTTAAAAAATAATCTCTCATGCTTCACCTATTCAACCCTCACCTGCCCCCTGAATCCTTGCCAATAACTGATCTGTTTTTATCCTCCATAGTTTTGCCTTTTCCCAAATGACATATATTTAGAATCATACAGAATGTAGTCTTTCAGACTGGCTTCTTTCACTTAGAAATATTGATTTTTAAGATTCATCTATGTTTATGTAAGGTTTAATGGATCATTTCTTTTTATCACTGAATAGTATTCCATTGTTTGAATGTACCAAAGCTTATTTATCTATTCACCTTTTGAAGGACATTTTGGTTGTTTCCAGTTTTTGGCTATTATTAATAAAGCTACTAAAAATATTCATCTACAGATCTTTGTGTGGGCACACGTTTTCAAATCACTTGGATGAATACATAAATGTGCGATTACCGAATGATATGGTGAGACTATATGTAGCTTTGTAAGAAACTGCCCAACTCTCTTCCAAAGCGTCTGTACCATTTTGCATTCCTACCAGCAATAAATAAGAGTTTCTGTTGCTTTGCATCCTCACCAACAATTGGTATTATTTTTTTTAGGTATTGGGTATTCTAATAGGATTGTAGTGATATCTCTTTGTTGTTTTAATTAGCATTTCCCTAAGGACAAATGATTTGTGCATCTTTCAATATTCTTATTTGACTTGTATATATCTTCTTCGGGGAGGTGTCTGCACAGAGCTTTGGCTCATTTTTTTAAATTGAGATGTTTGTTATCTTATGAAGTTGTAAGAGTTCTTTACATGTTTTGGATACACAGCCTTTATCAGATATGTGTTTTGCCAATATTTTCTACCAGTCTCATCTTGCATTTTGAGTCTTGACAGTATTTTTCATAAAGCAAAGATTTTTAATTTTAATAAAATTCAAATTGTTAAGTTTGTCTTTCATGGATCAATCACACATTTATTTGATGCTGTATCTAAAAACTCATGTTCAAACTCAAGGTTACCTAAATTTCTCCAATTAAATAATGTATAGTGTTGTATTCTATATTTTGGCCTCTGATCTATGTTCAATTAATTTTTGTGTGATGTGCAAGCTCTGTGTCTAGGTTCCATCTGTCTGTCTCTCTGTCTGCATATGTACATTCAATTTTTCTAGCACTGTTTGTTGAAAAGACCATCTTTTCTCTATTGAATTGCATTTGTGCCTTTTTCAAAATCAGTTGACTATTTTGTATGGGTCTATTTTTAGTCTCTCTATTCAGTTCCATCAAATTATATTTCTATTCTTTTGCCAGTACTATACTGACTTCATTTCTATAGCCTTATAGGAAGTCTTAAGATCAAGTAGTGTTTGATTTCAGTTCTCTGATAAGTCCAAGAAAAGTCATTATTTCAGTTTGTCCAGTTTTTTCTTGTTGATGACTTCTAGGCTCTTTACATGTTAAAGCTGATCCCAAAAGTTTTCCCTCATATAGTTTTATGAACTTCTGGGAATGAGCTGACAGAATTACTATTTGAGGTTGGGCATGGGCTTCAAGTTGTACCGATGATTCCTATTACTCATCCATTCACGTTTAAATTCTTACTAGAGGGAAAATAATCTGTCTCAATTTCCCCCTGTTAAAATGAGAGAATTCTAATATATTATGTTTAAGGGTCCATAAGTTCATATGACAATCCACCATTCCTCTCTAGCCCTTTTGAGTCTAGCTGGCCCTTATTCTGGTCCCTCTCCTTATCTCCATCAGGTTTTCCTCTGGCTTGAAATAGCCTCTGGCTTGCGTTGCAAGTTACACCTTTCTATTTTTTTGGAGACGAACTATGGTATTCTATCATGTCAGAGCTGGAGAAAGCATGAACAATCTGCCAGTCCACCTTTTTATGGAACAGATAAATAGTTGCTTTTTTTCAATATTACCTCTTGTAATGTTCTTCTGGCTTTACTACTACCACCATTACTAGCTATTATTTCTGGAGCTTTTCCTATGTGCAAAGCAGTGCTATATACTCTACACTCATTATCTCATTTATTCTCTACCTCAACCTTCTAAGTTAGAGAAATAGTGGTTCATCTGTGCACTGTTTGGATACAAATGATCTGGAATTTGAACTCATATCTGGGACTTCTTTTCATTACTAAGTCATATCTGTGTGAGGTTTTGGTTGGCTTACATGTGTATGTTCAATTATTTGCTACCTTCAATCAGAGAGTGTCTTTTTATGTGATTTACATTTACATTTTACAATTCTAAAAGTTTGTAGGGTGGAAATGCTATCCTTCATAACTAAATAAATAGAATGTTCTTCTTCTGTCAGATATTGCTTGATGATACTGAACTAAAATGGTGGTCCAGATCCTCTAAGTAGTTATGTGACTATAAGCAAGTCAGATATCTGTATTACCAACCACTTTCCAGATATTATTCTAAGTGCTTTATTTATATTAGCTCATTTCTCTCCCTTGACAGGATGTGAACCTAGGTAGCATGGCTTCAGAGTCTGTGTTTCTAGCCACAATTCAATGCTGCCTCTTATGTACTCCAATTAATTATTCAGCAAATTTTTATTAAAAACCTACTGCATCGATGTTGTGTTAGGTGCTAGTAACATAGTAAAAAATAAGTCTGGCTCTACCACAGTGTAGCCTATGGTTTTTTTAACACTTGATACTAAAAACGTAGCTCATGCATCAGCATTTTGGAGCTTCTTAGAAATGAACACTCTCACGGCCTCACAGGGAGACCTGCTTAATCTTATGCACATTAAAATGTGAGAAGCACCGATTTAGAACACTAGGACACTAGATTGCAAATTGTAGCTCTTTGTTTCTTCCTCTGGACTTTGGCTTCTTCACCTGTAAAGAGGGTGTGCCTAGATAATATCTAAAGTTCCCTTATCTCTAGTATTCCTCTAGGTCACACTGCCTGCCAAAAACTGCAAAGTGGAAGTGACAGGGAAGACGGATGCCCATAAACTTCTGCCCAGGTGTGTGGGCTCTGCTGTGCATGATAGAGTGAGTGCCAGCTGCAATAAAGATCACACACCGGTGCTGGGTGTCCCTGTGTCTCCTTGTTTCTGCAGGCGGCTGAGGAAGATTAGATCCCGGCCCAGCAAGCTAGATAGCGCCTCCAGACAACTTACATGGCTTTTATATTTATTTAGAGAGCAGGAAGCCTAGCCCAGCTCCTGCTGTATGAGACAGTGACAGGAGGATTTAAGAGGGCTGTTTCATTAATTTTGGAGGGAATTTATTGCTGACAAAAGACTGCGTTATTAATGGTTGGAAGGCGGCTCTCGCCTGGTCGCCGAGGAGCTGAGCGGGAGAGCCGCCCCCGCTCGCCCGCAGCCTCCTTGGAGCTGCAGCGGCTGAGGGAAGCCCTTCCCGGGGAGGAGGGAGGCGTTCTGGCGGAGCGCCAGCCCGGGCGCAGGGCTGCGATGGCAGAGCCTCTGTCTGACTATACTGCTGCAATCTTTGAAAAGGAAGGACGCTTAGAGGTCGCTAAACTCCATTCCAGCACTTTACAGATGGGGTCTCGGCATTCACAGAGGGCAAGTGATTTACCTACATAGAAAGTCAGAAATCAGGTAGAATTCAGATACAGCTGCGTATCATCATATTCTCATCTCTCTTTCTCTCCCCCTCTCTCCCTTCTGCCCCCTCCCCTTTTATTTGGTGGAATTACAACCATTTCCTAAATGACCATGATAGGGTTTGCCTGGGCAGCTTTCTGTGCGTTCTTTGTACAGCCCTGAACTTTGTTTCTCAAATAATGACAATAGCATTGTATTTTTACAGACTTCAAATCATGTAAAATGGAATTTCTGTCACACATCTCCCTTTGAAATGGGAGGAGTGGAAAAGGCCTCTGGGGCACTAACAGGTTTTAGCCACTAGTGATGGGGGCCAGGCTCTCGGATAGATTCTTTGCACACCATCCTCTTCGATGTCAACAAGGATTTGGTGAGGTGGGTGTTATAATCCTCATTTGTAGAGGCTCAGTGCAACAAAGGAGCTTGGTCAAGGTGTCAGAGAATGTAAGTAGCAGAGATAGGATTCCCCATCAGCTGAATATTTTTAGTCATCTTGTGAACGTTTTGAAGTTCAGTTCTGGGATTACAGAATAAGCTTTTGTAAAAGATTCCAAGCTGGATTCTTGAAGGTGGGAGAATGGGTCTTTTTGTTAGGAATGGAGAAGAGAGTGGTAACTGCCATGAAGCCAAGAGATGACACTACTGGAAACATACAAACAATCCTCAGTGATCTCAAAACTCAGGCTGAGAACAAAGGTTCTAAGAGATGAAAAGGATAGCTCTCAGCCACTGTGAGTAATGACACAAGCAACTGCCTTAGTTTCCATTTTCCTTTGCCAGGATGGAACTTGTCAATGCACACTACAAACTGGCTGAAAGAATTATGGTTGAGTTTTTCCTTATGTACAAAAGACTTTCTAGCTTTAAGAGTAGAGATTTGATTATTTATAAAGTGAGCAATTTGACTATTCTGTGACCTTAAAGTTCTCAAGATACTGGATCTAGAAGGAATGGTAGACCTCCCTAGACCATCAAATTTACAACACTGATTTGGAAGATGAGAACAGAGCACAGAGAAGGAAGGGAATGTTGCAAAAGCTAGTGGCAGAATCAAAGCTTAGATTCATGTTGCCCAATAACTAGTTTATAGAGTTCTCTATACCACAGCATATGGCTTCCTGTCTATTATTTATATATATATATATGTCTGCTATATATCTATAAACATTTATAATGTATACATTATATAGACAATGTATATATAAATATTTCCTCTTATTTTATTCTTCCATCAACTTGTGAGGACTAATGACCTACCTTGAGTATAGTGAAAACAAAATTACTGCACAACTTATAAATGCCCGAGTGCAGAAACTTTAATTAGAAAAGTTAAAACAATTGTAGTAAATAGAGCTGTGCTTAGAGTACAGCTGTGCCTGTTCTTTCTAGTTAAGGATTTTACTCAAGCAGATTTTAAAGTCGGAGATAATTAGATTTTGGAGGTTGAAGGTCAGAGAACAAAAGTGGAGAGATATCAGCCTTTAAAAATCCCAAGTATTTTAAGAAAAGCAGTCCAGATAGAATTGCATGTCAGTTAAAAACAACAACTAAATAGCCATAAGGTTATTTAGTGTGAAAACACCTAGATTATCTGCTGTAGTAATGGAGGGAGCATTTCACTTCTGACTTGGGTCCTGTTTCTATAATTGGTTTGCTCTAGGTGTGTTCCTCAGGAACATATACCTATCTGTAAAATGAGAAAGTAGAAATTGACAAACGTCAGTAACTGACAAATGTCAGTGACTGCTTTCATAATAATGGCAAGCTGTATTATTTTCAATGTCTGTTTATTCAATTAGTCATTATTTAGCAAATATGTATTGACTATCTATTATGAGCTAGGTGTTATGCTAGGTCATGGAGATATTGTGCTAAATAGGGTACACAACTCCCTCAGCAATTAAAAAATCTTGTCAAGATATCCTTAATTGTTGTACTATTTATTATTAAATGTCTCTTTTGTTCTAGACATTGACAGACTGTTCCCTCATCCAAAGTCAAACACTGAATAATAAATATATATTATACTAAGGGATTCAGAAAATTGAACAATATAATAAAACAGCAATAGATTCAGGGCCAAGATATTTATTACATGGAAAATATGTACAAGAGAAATATGTACAAGAGGCACAAATATGTACAAAATATGTACAAGAGAAAAATTAACTGATTAAACAGGGGAGTAGGTAAGTAAGCACAAATCAAGAATTCCACAAGAGGCCAACTGATTCAAATGGCAAAATGAGAGGATATAGAATCAGACCATTATTCCTCAAAGTGTGGCCATGGATTACCTACTTTGTAATGATCTCTCGGCTGGTTGATGCAGACTGTAGGGTCCCATTTTAGTTCTCTGGAATCAAAGCCTGGGAATAGGGGATGGTAACAAGTAAGAAATACTCCACATGTTTCTTATGCACACTGAAGTCTGAAAACCTTGGACTAGGTAATTATACACATTGCAGATAATTATAAAAAGGAAGCATCTAGAACCACAGTTTACACAATTTAAGGAGTAAATTTGATGAGTTTTATACCTAAAATTCAGAAAACCAACTTAATAATAAGCAAAGAAATATTGACTGGAGTGCTAGATGATATACACACAATTTATGTTACTCTGATCCATACCTGCTACGAGAAACTATTAGAATTGAATTCTAGGACCTTTATTTTTTTCCATTCATTTTTAAAAATTGAGTGTCCTGGTATCTACAGAGGGACAAAAAAAGAGGTTAAAAGAATAGAATACTGAAATGCAGAAAAGGAATGAATATAACAATTTTCTTGAATATAAAATCATATTTGTTTAAGCACAATAGAGTTTTTATTTCATGTGGCTCTAATGATTAATATAACAAGTTTTAATTGTGCTGAGAGAAAAATACTGAAAATGAGTAGAAAAAATTCCCAAATTGAGTTGCTCATATATATATATATATATGTGTGTGTGTGTGTGTGTGTGAAAGAACAAACAGACGATTAAAATTAAATGAATTTTTTAAACAATTTTCTTTAATGAGTTTGGAACGGCTTTCTCTTTGCTCCTTACCTGGGCAAGCTAGTTCCTTATTTTTTCACAAGGTGGTGCTATAAATGTGACTTCCCTTTGCTGGCTGAAAAATACAATGCCTTTGGTACATTTTGAAATAATTGGGAATTTAGCTTGCCATACCCTGTGCTTTGTGGTTTCTTGCCAGTTAACTATAAAGCATTTATCAGTAACTTTCTGATTACCTGTTACAGGCCATGAGAGAACGTATAGGAAATGATCTGGGTAAAAATATGACATTTTCTCTGTTCTCAAGGCAGAGAGCAAAATCTTTACCATAATTGCTTGTGTCCCAAAGTGAAAAATCTCTCGTTACAATTCCCACAAAAACAAAAATGGAAGGAAAACACAACAACAGAAAATTCTTGTTTTTAACTTATAGAAGCTATGGCCAGTTTCCTTTTTTCTTACCTTTCTTTTTAATTTGTTTTTGTACAATTTGGAATTCTTTGCTTTGTGTTTTGATGACTAGTTATATTGGTGTAAGTAGCATCTCATTATTTATATTTTTTGTTCATGAATATGTGTAGGTATTTCTGATGTTTAACTTAATTATCTTACATAGGTTTTAAGTATTCCTGTCAGACTGTATGTTTATTCTATTCATTTGAATTGTCTGTGAGAGAAACCATTTGATATTATGTGCAGTCTAAGATATGATAAAACCTTTAAGGAAGTCAGAATTAATGAAATTTATTGCAATAAATTGTTTTTTTTCTCTACCTCACAAATGCTTATTTTTGTTCCTATTTCTTTCTATCTAATATTGGGAAATTTTATTAACATGGAGAATCTTTTCCTTTTGTGATAGTGATAAGAAATTCAGAGTTAACCATTTTTATCCCACTGTTGTGTTAAGATTCATATAGTCCACATACATCTGTACTCGTGGTTTTGTGTTCAATAGTTCAGTCAGTCTATAACTTTAAGAACTGGAGTATAAATAAAACTCAACCAATGGCACAATGTTTAGAACTAGAAGAAAACTAGAAATAATCTAGTTGATTGTCATTTGTGGTATAATAAAAATTATACATATTTGGTCTTTGTCTCTGGTTCCTGCCACAGAACACTTAAAAACCTTGGAATTTCCTGAGTGGTGGGAGTGCCTTTTGATTTTCATAATGAGCCCCTTTCCACCATTCCTGAGTTTATGCTACTGAAGTGACTCTTGGAGGGCACCTCGATAGCTCAGGATGGAGGCTAGTTACTACAAGAAAAACCAACTACCTGGTCGGAGGATTTAAACTGTTAGCCTTATCACCAACCTCCAGGGAAGGGAGAGGAGCTAGAGATTGAATTTAATGGCTAATACTTTTTAAACAATCATGTCTATGTAATGAAACTTCCATAAAAACTCTGAAACATAGCCAAGCCCAGTGGCATGTGCCCGTAGTCCTACTCAGTAGGCTGAGGAAAGAGGATTACTTGAGCCCAGGAATTAGAGGCTGTAGTGTGCTATGATCATAACTGTGAATAGCTACTGCACTCCAGCCTGAGTGACATAGCAAGACCCCTGTCTCTAAAAAACAAAACAAGACAAAAACTGTGTTAAAGGAGCTTCCAGTTTGCTGAATATATCCATGTGCTGAGAGGTTGGTGTACCCAGGGAAGGCATAGCAACTCTGTACAAAGCAGAACAAAGTCCTATGCATCTCTTCCATTTGGCTGTTCCTGAATTGAATCCTTTATAATAAAACAATAATTGTAAGTATAGTTCTCTGAGTCATTCCAGTAAATTATCAAACCTGAAAGAGAGTCATGGGAACCCCTAAATTTATATTTGGCCAGATAGAAGGGCAGTGGCCTGAGGACCCCATTGTAGCTGACATCTCAAGTGGGACCAGTCTTGTAGGATTGAGCCCTTAACCTGTAGGATCTGGGCTAACTATAGGTAGTTGTATCAGAATTGAGAATCAAGTGACTAGGGGAATCAAGTGATTTATCTGCATCCCCATTATATTTAGATCTCCTATGATTTCTAAAGAGACTTTGAGTGAATTCTAATTTTGGGGGAAAAATCTCTTGTAAAAAAGGCAAATATTTAAGAAGAGGAGGACAGAACTGATACTTAATGCTTCACATTCAATGGGACTTTGGAATGTAATTTTACAGGGCCTTCTTCATACGTTATCTAGTTTGCTAATAATAAGACTACAAGTTTAACTGGTGACATACACTTTGATAGGTGAAGAAACTGAGGCTTGGGGATGTTGTGGTCAAATTACCTAGTGCAGTTGACCAACTGTAAGTAGTGGACCAAGGTTGGCATCATGGGTTTTTGGCTTTTACATTCGTGCTATCTTTCAGAATCACAGGGAAAAAAACATAGTACTATGATCCATGACACTAACATTTACTGAGGATCAGCTATGTATTGTACCCTGAATGGTGGGGGCCATGAAGATGAATAAGGTGCAGTCTCAATTTTCAAATGGTTTATTATCTAATACAGGTAACAGATTCACATAAAATTAGAATATCATGCAGTGTAGTAGAGATCCATTCAGAGTACTGTGGAAGCATGGTGAAGCTAGTGTTGCTTCCATTCTGAGTCAAGCCACCAGCAGCTCTCACCTGAACTATTCTCTAACTTTCTTCTTTGTCTTCTTTGCTCTTGCTCTACACTATCCATTCTCCTCACAGAAGCTGGAGTCATCTTTTTAAAATGCAAATTAGATCATGTCGTTCCTCTGTGTAAAATCCTCAAAGATAGTCTTTTCTATTACTGAACTTAGAATCAAATTCAATGTCCTTTCCGGAGTCTGAAATATCCTGCAATATCTGACCACTGGCTACTATTCCAGCTTTCCATGTTAGCACTTTTCACTCTATTCACTATGCTCCAATATCAGTGGCTTTGTTTGCACTTGTCAAGTACAGCAAGCCTATTCCAACTAATTTCCATCTTAGGACTTTTGTATCTTGGTACACTTTGGGCAAGAAATATTCTAGTTCTGGACCATTTGCTTAGAATGCTCTGGGTTCATATTTTACTCATTTGTTTTGTCCCTCTTCTCTCTTCCCTTTCTCTCTCTCCCTGATATCTATTGTTGTCATTCACGTCACAATTCAAATATCCCATTTTCAGGGAACCCTTTCCTGATGACCTTAATTATAGCCCTAATCCAAAGCTGACAGGCCTTCTCTATCACATTGCTTTATTTTGTATCATTTAGATCCTTTAGCATTATCCAAAATATCTGGCTTTTTATGTTTCTCTTTGTATCCCTCTCCTCTCCTCACCCTACCCACTGGTCCCTGCTCCCTCTACTGAAATACAAGCTCCGTGAGGTCTGGTGACTGTGTATCCCTTGTCAATGGTATTGCCTGGCACATAGTAAGCACTTGATATTTATTTTATAAATAAATACATTTTTCCTAGGAGGGTTGGATGACGGTTTCAAATTGGAAGTTGTGTTTTGAAGAATGAAGCTCCAGGAGGTTTTCAAGAAGAGAATAAGTTCAGGTTTATATATTAAACCTATAATTACACATAATTAGAGAATTATTTATCCGATTCCAAAATCTGGGGCAGAAATCTTTTTTTTTCTGGTGAACATGCTACATAAATATAAAATATGTTTTGTACTGAGTTTCTCCTTATTTTACTTTCTTATGCTCAAAATGTAAACTATACAATCTATTCCAATAGGATATCTACTACATTTTTGAAGGAGTTGTTGCCAATTTTACAAGTCAGACTATTTTGCAGAGGAATGTGTCGCCATTCTACCATTTAGTTGCTCTTTCCCGTTTTTCTGACTTCTCCATCATTTCATCCGTGTATTTGTATTTTTTTCTCACTGCCTATGCTCAGGCTGGCCAGCGACACCTAGAGGCTATCGTTGTTGGCAGTTTCAGGGACTATGTCTCAGTTGCTGTTATTAACGGAGCCCGCACACTGCAGTTGTACCTGCCAGGTCACCTAAGTTAAAACTAAACAGAAGATAGAGGCAATTCAGGGCAATTCAAGTGAAATAAAGTGCTTTATTGTCAGGCAATTTTCCTTCTTTCACTGCTTTGTTCTGGCTATGGGGACAGTTTGAACTGAGCTTCTGAGAGAGCCCAAGGTACCTTTGTGGAACTACCAGCTGTTCTTCCATTTTTCTCTCTTATGCCATCTGTGACTTGGTTAAAAAAAACAACCAAAAAAAACTGTTCCTCACTGTATGGTGGGGTGAGAATGAGGAAGATGTGAAAGTACTAACTGCATCAAGCTGGCCCATATTTCTGACCTTGCGTTAAGGAAGTCAGGCAGCTTTATTATTGAGAAAGGCATAGTAGTATTTGCTGCTAAGCATATTGGTATGCAAACACTGGGACATTTTTTCAACCTTTTACAAAGGAGGGTGCTTTATGTTACTTTAATTTATTTCAAGCAACACTTACGGGGTACTTGTTATCAGAACTCCATGAGTGAGACTCTGTGAGAGATGTAGAGATGAGTAATTGAATCTAGAAGGGATATGCATGGCAAGTGTGTGTGTGTGTGTGTGTGTATGTGTATGATACATAATATAATAGCAGTGTTTTAAGTAATGTCTATGAGGAATTTAAAGACAATTAAGATCTCAATATGATGGTGCTTGCAAAACAAGAACAGGCTGCAGGACTGCAGATTCACTTGATGTGGGTCTTCAGTGATCAACTGCAGTTGACTAGGATAACCCTGGGTTAGAGAAATCATTTCAGTCTCAAGGTAATGGCCTATAGCTGAGAAAATTTAGTGCATGTTTGGAAAATCAAATAGGGCAGTTTGGCTGGAATGTATGATATAAATGCAAGATAATGTGAAATGAGACTGAAAAAAATGAGACATATTGTCGAGCTTTTAAATTACAAGCAGTTAACTATGTTATAGGTAATAGGGCATCCAGACACTTTTGGTTAGGTAGTTGACATGTTTAGAAGTACATTCTAAGTAGATTAATTTAGTAAATTATACAAGGTATCCTGGAAGTGGAGCATCCAGAACAGAGACAGTGAAACCATGTCGGGTATGTTGGGTAAAACTGCGAGAGGCTTAGCTAGGCATGTGAAGGAGAGTGACTCAGGTGTGCCCATTGTCATTTGGAGGCCATATATTCAGGTTCCTCAATTTATGGTATTTAGAATGGAAGGGGGAGGATAGTAATATCATTCGCAGAAATAGAGAATTCTTGAGAAGGTACTAATTTAAGGGTAAAATGATAGATCCACAAAAAACAAAGATCTCTGGTAACTTGCTGGTGTCCCACTCTGTCCTGAAACCCTCTCTGAGTTAGTAATTGAGAATAGACTTTGACAAGTCTTTATGATATGTCCTTATGCTCCGGGTTTCAGGGTTAGTTAATACTTGTAAACCATATGGTAAATACAGTGAGAAAATTCCTTGGCTTCTGGTAGAGTTTGTTGTCTGTTCTACTTTCTAGGGAGATCTCAGTATTAAGGGAGCTGGGTATAATAAAAAGTGCACTGACTTTAAAGTCATAGCCTGGAGTTTGAATCTTGTATCTGCTATTCAGCTATGACATGACCATGTTGCCTGGACTAGAGTGTCGTGGCATCAGCCTAGCTCACAGCAACCTCCAACTCCTGGGCTCAGGCGATCCTCCTGCCTCAGCCTCCCGAGTAGCTGGGACTACAGGCATGTGTCACCATGCCCGCCTAATTTTTTCTGTATATTTTTAGTTGTCCAGCTAATTTCTTTCCATTTTTAGTAGAGACAGGGTCTTGCTCTTGCTCAGGCTGGTCTAGAACTCCTGACCTCGAGAGATCTGCCCGCCTCGGCCTCCCAGAGAAATCTATTAATGAAAGAAATAATTGTATGAACTAAGGCTTTTAAGAGGAGTTCACTACATAGTGTATCTTTATTCATTGCAATATACCCCGCAATTTTCAGTTATAAGTCCCATTGACTTTCAGTAAGCAATATATATATTTTTTAAGCCAGCCTTCTATTATTTCATATAAGTTGTTTTTTCTGCATTTTATCTCGAAAGGTCACTTTCTCGAAATGTCAAAATGGCATTGCCATATAGCCTGATAGCTGGTAACTAGTTGCAGCGAAAGTCTTCCATGTCAAAAAGCATTGCCTAATTCTCACACCTAAAAGAAATCAAAGTTAATGAAAGCCAGGTTTGATAGGGTATTTATCAAAATACTTAAACATTCATCATAATCTCTATTGGTGGAATTTGGGGAGAATATGTGTGTTGGAAGGGCTGGGATATAGTACAAAGATAAGGAATTATAGCCTGCTTCTACCATATATGAACACTAAATTCATAATTTAAGAAAGAAACTGACATATAGAGGCAGCCAGCTTAGATGGGTGTGTGGTCGTATAAATTTTATCCATGTACCTGGGATTGATTTGTCAACAAAAGAATCGTTTTATGGGAAACGTGAGAGCTGTCTTAAATGCTTAAAGTTCTATCACATGACTGTCACAATTTAGGACTAATAGTAATATTTACATTGACAAAGTATGGCTTGAATGGAGATTTTTCTAACCATTGGAGCTTCCTAGACTTGGAATAGAGTGTCTAAGTGTATTTTGACTCATAGTATGAAGGTGGCTGAGCATAACCATCCACTGGTTTGGCCATGGAAGAAAGTTCTACTTTATTAGAAGGGCTAAAAAGTTCCAAGGGCCTGTTCATAAACTGGCATGAATTGCTTGGGAAAATTGAGATATTCACAACTTTAATTGCAGGAAAGGACCAGTCCCTGGATCACCTAATTCTGTTAATGCTTAAATTTACCTTTAACTTCAACTAGAAAAGATGTTTAGGTATGATGGTTTAACAACTTCCAAAAATGATCATGAAATTACCTACTGTTAGGTTAATAAACACCAATGCATCTATTTTAAGTTAATCAATTCATATTTACTTTACATTCTCCTATCTCATTAAATATAAATTAAATGCATAGTTGGGAAGCTTAACTGCAAACATTTTCCAGAATTTAGACAAAGCAGGAATACAAAATATGTTAATGGCAGCTGGAGGCAGAGCAACTTCAATACTGTAATGCTTAGCAAAAAGCATGTTGCTATGTTGGTGAGGAAAAACTAGAGTGAAAGACAATTAGACATCTCTATTAAATGCACATTTTGTTATTTCATAAAGAAAAAAATCAAAGCCATTGTGTCATTGTCATGGCAACGATGGAATTTTTCCATCCATAATCACTACATGCAGATTTAGTAACATTGATTTCATTTCTAGGGCTATAGTTCAGTATATTTCTGCCTGGTTAGTTTGAAAATTGTTAATATAGTTTAAATTGAAGTAAATTGAAGGTGCAATATAGAGAATTGAACTGTAGCTAAAAACACACTACAACTAAAAATAATAGGATGGCTAATGTTCAGAAAAGGGAGGAACAATCAACACATTTATGCCATTTATTTCTAAAGCTTCAAATTTAGGTGAGAGGCTTTGTTTTGGATATATGGCATTTAGTGACCATAGGCCATAAATAAGTGTAGTCTGCTGGAACTTATGAGGATCCTAATTTCACACTGGGGATCCAGTGTCAGCCAAACAGTCAAATATTGACTTCTCTAACATACATACATATTTTTTAAAATAAAGAAATAATTTTGGGAAGCAGTTCCACATTATTTTTTCTGTACATGTTTCACAGCATTTACCTGTGCTATCACTACTATAATTCTCCTTTCTCTCCTCATGGTGCTTTTTCAGGATTTCCAGGGGAGGAGGATCAAAACTGATAGCAGTGGGCACCTCCTGCTTTCCTCACAGATGTGCACATTTTTTACAGAAATAAATCTTTTTCTTAAACATTTTGAGAATTCTTGTTCTAAAGAATTGAAGAATACACAGGATTGGATTTACTGTTGTTCTCCCATGTTGAACACATTATTCAGTAGGTTTTAGAAATATGTGCTGACAATTATCACCTGACAATTCTAGTTGACAAAATACAGAATGCCCATAATATTTATATTACCAGGAAAATTAGATTGGATAAATCTATTTTTAATTCCAGAGATTCTATTAACTCTCGATGACTCTGTAGCCTATTCATGACTGTAATATTCTTAAAATTATAATAACCCCAAATAAAACTGTACCCTCTCAATATAAAAATTATTCTGCTTGTCACCTGTTAACTTTATCCATTCAGGCTGCTATAGCTGAATACTCTAAAGTGGTGGTTTATAAACAAGAGAAATTTATTTCTCACAGTGCTGGAGACTGGGAAGTCCAAGGTCAAAGTACTGGGGGATTCAGAGTGTGCTGGGGTAACAAGTACTATAGACTGTTTGTGTCCCCCCCAGATTCATATGTTGAAACCTAATCCCCAATGAGATGGAATCTGAAAGTGTTTGTTGGAGGTGATTAGGTCATGACAGTGGAGCCTTCATGAATGGAATTAGTGCCCTTGCAAAAGAAGCCCCAGAGAGCACCCTTGACCCATTCCACCACATAAGGACACAGTGAGAATACGGCCACCTACCAAGCAGGAAACAAGCCTTTACCTGACTCTGAATCTGCTAGCACTTTGACCTTGGACTTTCCAGTCTCCAGCACTGTGAGAAATAAATTTCTGTTTTTTATAAGTTACCACTTTAGGGCATTCAGTTATAGCAGCCTGAATGGATAAAGTTAACAGGTGACAAGCAGCATAATTTTTATATTGAGAGGGCATAGTTTTATTTTGGATTATTATAATTTTAAGAATATTATAGTCATGAATAGGCTACAGAGTCATCAAGAGTTAATAGAATCTCTGGAATTAAAAATAGATTTATCCAATCTATTTGTCTTAGTAATATAAATATTACAGGCATTCTGCATTTTGTCAACTAGAATTGTCAGGTGATAATGACCACAGAAGTTTCAGTGATTAGGTGACATGCTCTTGGTCTTATGGCATGAAAGGATTGTTGCTCATCTATTTTCCAAATTAAAGTTAAGATCTGAATACACACACACACACACACACACACACCAAATGAGGAAGTAGGGAATAAAAGTAACATAGTTCAGAGACAGTGCTTCTTTTTTGAGGGTATAGTCATGTCTTTGCAATTTTATTTTCCTATATATAGAATTACTGTGGATATGGGTATTGAATTATGTGAATAATTGAAGGGGTAATAGGTAAAAAATGGCTGTACTCTGAAGCATTAAAATGATCTTTCTTACCCTTTGTCCTTTTCCATTCCACTGTAGAAGTCATTTGAAAGTAAAAAAGAAGGTGAACCAACATTTTGTAAGTTACCATAATGAAGGTTAAGATAGGCAACTTGAAAAAAAAGCATTTTCTCAATAAGTTAGGAGAATGATTTAAAGGGGATAATTTCTATATGAGAAAACTCAGAAAAGACTATCTTTTTGCATCAACCTCTCTAAAAGGAAGAATGAGAACAGACAGAACAAAGGTGATCACATAGGGGATATAATAAAAATTTCCAAAATGCTTATGAAGAAGTGCAAACACTTGAGTTTTTGTTCCCAGTATGTCAAGTTGAGTTATATGACCTTGGGTAAATCCCTTTACATTTGTGATTCTTGGGGTCCTTGTGTGTAAAATTACTTGGTTGGGAAGGAAGAATTGAAGATTCTTTGAATTTCTAGTATTCTATAGTATGATCTTTGAGTCTAGAAACATAAATGCTATACAATAAATGATTTTTGCTATGCTTTTGTTGTTTCCTCTTTTGTGGGGATTCATTTATATTGTAATTTTCAAGAATATTAAAGTATTCATTTTTGATGCATGATAATCTTTTTAAAATATTCGCTTCAGTATAGATCCTTTTAAGAAGTACAGATGATAACAATGAACCAAAGTCATTCTGAGTTTATGTAAATTGAAGCAAAAGTCATTTCTTCTTATTAGAATCTTTCCAGAGCCTAGAAGATCATATGGCACCTACCATATTTGACTTCTGTAACTTGATCTTTGGTGTACCCATCTTCCCCTCTTATGGGACACAGGGCAAGATCATCTCTGAATGTCCCCTTTTCATCAGTGTGTATTTAATCATCAAAGATAACTAACTTGGTACAGATATCTTTTCTTATTGATTTATTAAACATTCCCCTTACCTAGAAAAGAGGTGGAATAATGAAGAGTGGAAATATATAGTGCTATACTACTAGGCAAAGACAATGAGTCATTTAAATTCCCTCGTGGGGGGTTGAGAAAGAACAACATGCTTCCATATCCACTTAACAGATGCTCAATTGCTCTCCTTTGCACTCTGCCTTTGATGAGAGTTGTATGATGTCTAAATTTAAACTTTCGAAGTGTCAGTTATTTAACTTCTAAGGTAGGGGAGAGGTATTATTTCCATCACAGAAATGTTTTGAGGATCAACTCACTCTCACTGTACGAGTGCAGGGCTCTAAGATGTTTTGCACGGACATACTATTTTGAATATTTTACTGTTTACTGTTTATTCAGCAGGTTAGTACTTTTCTCTTGATCTTACTGATAAAGGAGCAGAGGAAATAGATATCAGGGAATTGGAATAGACAATAGTGCAGATTAAGAAGCTGAGAAGGCTCAGAGAAAACAAGTAACTTGCCTGAGGTTACATGAATAATTAGTAACAGAACTGACACTCACAATGAGATGTCTTCATCCCAGTTTTAATGTTCTTTCATCTTTGCTACCCTATTCTCCTGAATTTCTTTCAAGCCTCTACTGTACTGTCTAATGCTCACATTGTTATTTTCTTAGAAATAGATCAATATTGAGAATTTAAAAAATAACTTAATCTATTATCAATATTGGAGTTATTTGTTTTGATACAGGATCTGAAGTGCGTCATAGAGATGAAACATGTTACCATGTCATGCCATGGATAAACAGAATCATTGGTGAAAATGTGTTTTTAAGAAAATAATCATTATCATTTATAAAGTGGGTACTTTATGCCAGTGTTATTTTAATTGCTTTACATAATGAATTTTAATTAATGAATCCTCACAACACTGGTAAGGTAGTTACAGTTATTATCATCATCCCTGCTCTGTGAATGAGGACACTCCTGCCCACAGAGGATAAGTAACATGCTTAACGTCACACAGCTGGTAAATGCCTAAACAAGGATTGGAACTGGTAGTCTGGCTCCACTGTTTGTGCTCCACCTCACTACATCCTACTGTCTCCCCAAATAATTGTTTCATTTTTTTTTTTTTTTTTTGCTGGAGAACTTTAAAATGCAAAAAAGTACAAAGAGGAAAATAAATTCATCTTTGATCCTACCACCTAGAGATAATGTGTTAACAATACTGAGTTGTGTTGTTGTTTAATTGCAGATCAACTTATACAAAAATATCCAGGCATTTCAGCAGCGCTGTAATTCAGTAAAGTTTCTCTTGTTGGATGTCATTAGATGCTGTAGTATATCCAGAGTGGAGACACTTCAAAATATTTTGGGCCCTGTAAAATAAACAGCTGCTGTTTGAAGCCTAACTCCCTATTACCTTAGCACAACACTAGTGTGCTCCAGGCCCCTTGGACATACTGACAAGATACAGATTCTTAAATGAAGTGCTCGCCTCCAGACAGACGGAAGTTTCCTGTGTATCTGGCCTACTTCCTTCCAACCATTATCTCTGACAGAAGGAGGTGGGGGTTGGTGCCTCCGAGCTCATGACATTCCACATGTTAATGTGTCTTACATTTATAGTCACACAGTTCTTTAGAATTCGAGATGAAAGTGGGTTTCTATATGTAAGCAGTAATTCTGTTGTTACCAACAACATGAAAATAGAGGCAATCCAAAAGCAGGCATTTAAAAAAAGGACAGCTTTTTTAAAAACACAAAACAAGCAGCTTTAAACACTTCAGGCTCACTCTTCTAACTTAATTCAATAAAGAAACTGTTAGTAGGAATTTGCTACTTAAGACATTTTCTTGGGTTGCTCATGATTAATTCCGTTGAAGAAGTTCAGGATAGCTATGCAGGGAATGGGCATCTTCGGGGATCTGACTTGAGTGTCTGAGTGCTGAGTGTGAGCTTGACTATTTCTATTCGGTGGCATAGTTTCATTAAGGAAAATGTTTTAGGGTACTCAAATGAGGGGAATTCATGTGTTCTTTTGTTTCTTTTTTACCTTAAAATAATTTAATGCAACTATGAATAATCTCATAAGCAGGTGAAAAGGGCAAAATGGTGGTTTCAAATGTCAAAATCATTTGGTGTCCTAGAAAATGCATGTGGCCTAAACATTACAAATCAATTTTCTTTGCTGTGCTTGTAATATTTCAGATTAACACATAGCCTTTCACTGGTTTGTTGTACAACCTATTTTCAAGGAGACATTATTTAATTGTAAGGAATAAATTGTTTGCATGTGTGTACAGTTCTAATATAATTGTTTTCATGTTAGTTTCCAGTGAATTTCTAAATAACCTTGGGAATAAAAACTTTTGTTTATGAATTATTTGCAAGCAGACAAAATTTCTGACATTTACTCTACAATTAAATCATAATTCTTACAGCCAAGTAATGATGCAATCATTGTGAGTTACATAATAAAAAAAGGAAAATCTAATAAAGTGACCAGAAATTTAATAAAAAAAAAAAACTCTCTAAATAGCAATTCTGGCAAGATCCAACATAAAAAATTAAATTTATTAAATTTCCTTTTTGGAAGAGGCCAGAGCTTATGCTGGAAGCTGGGAGAAATGGATCTACCCTCATCTAACTTATATTCTAGTTAAGTAATGGAAAGTAAGCAAAGAGTAAGGACTAAACACATACACTGTGATTCACATAAAATGGTAAAATTTTATATGTGTATATTATATTTTGTTGCTATATATTTTTTTGTTTTTATTATTGCCTTAAGCAATGGAAGTATCTCAAAGATTTTCATAATATGGAACTAGTCTTTTCATTTTGGGGACAGGGAAATGCAGACACTAACAAATTGAATAGTTTTAATCTATTATCAGGAAGAGAAGAAAATTTCTGGAGATTTAGGCCTCAAGTTCTCATTCACTCTTCACATCTTCTGCCATTCTGAATAACATGCTCTATTTGTCACAAAATCGCAAGGTTGCAATCCATCCTTCTTGACACCCTTGGTGTCACTTGACACTTCTTGGCAGAAGCACTAATGCATGACTCTAAGTCAGGGCACTTCCATGCTTGAAAATGAAGGAACATGTGACCTAGAGATGTCTTAGAGGCTTTTTTCCTCTGGGGAACTATAAAAGAAACTAGGAAGCCATTTAGTTTGGACATAGAAAAAATTCCAGGAAGATGGGGAAAAGGGACTGACTGGAAGACATTAAAAGCACGTTTCAACCTCGAGTGTCAATGATTTCTTGAGGCTTTCTCTACTGCTATAGTTCTCTGGGTCTAAGAAAAAATACAATGTGTAGATGAGGGTAGAATCTGATTTTTTTCCTTGTCAAATCTCCAGGAAAGGGAATAAGTCAAGTAGCAATATAATTTCTGACAATATTCTTTGTCAATAGCCATGACATGTAATTCTTGAGCATCGAAGATCACATCTCAATCCTGACATCTCAATCCTGGATATAGTACAGTTAGAATCAGAACGCCAGCTAATATATTGTTTGATATTCCTGCCCAAACAGTAATGGTCACCAGTAAAACTCTGTGTAGAAAGAGAGGGAGGAAAATGAGAACTGGATGCCCTTAGCTATCTTTTTAAAGTTTCATTGTCCACTTTTGTGCACACACCTTTCCCTTGAACCAAACTATTACTCGTATAATATGCTTTTTCCTGACTGTGACTTATGCCATCTTCATTCTTTACTCTCATAATATTTCTTCTAATCAAAACCTTCTTATGAAATCTTATCTATTTTCATGACTTTTCTCAAATACCATCTCCTCTGTGAAGTCTATTATTATGAGGTTGCAACCTCTCTTTCTTTTGAGCCTCTAAAGCACTCAATGCTTTCCTTCAAGCCTTAATCTGTCTGACTTGTAATAATGTCATTTGTGTTCAATCCTATTTATTCTCCTAGACTCTGAACTCTATATGCAAAAACTGTCTTCTATTCTCTCTGTAGCTTTCCAATCACCTATCAAAGTACCTGGCTCCTGGTAATGATGGTTCACTTTATAGGCTAATAAATATAAACAAATATATGCTACTTACCATAATATAACATAAAAGATAGTGTTGTAGGCTTTAGAGTCAGTCAAAATAAGAATCTTGCCTCTACCACTTAAAGTACTTGCGTAAATTGTTCAGCCTCTCTTTTCCTTAATTTTCTCATGTGTAAGATTGGGATAATATTTGTACTTTTCTTAAAAGGTTAGATAATCCTGACAATATTTAAGATAGTATCTTAAATAATACATGTAAGTAGCTAAGCATCATGCCACATAGCTATTATTTTGATTATATCAGATTCTACTGATGTCTACATAGAAACTACTATACTCAAGCATCTTTCAGTCTACTTAAGAGGACAAGAGAAGAAAACAGATAATTATAATTCATTATGATAAGAGGTGTGATTAAATGGTTTGCTAATAATAAGCATTTTTTTAGCCACCAGTTTCCTGTATTCTTGCCAATTTAAGCTGATCATTAGGATTGGAAAATGTCTGCTTTTCTGCCCAACAGTTTAACAGCAATATAAACTTTCAAGCTGAGGATCTATGTAGAGGTTCTGAATTTATATTAGCACTAAATGAGTGTGACATATAATCCCACGGTCAGGGAAAGCCATTTCTCTCAGTACTTTAATGTACTTTATGGGCATGAAAAATCCTAAGAGTGTTTCAGTCAGCAGTTCAAGAGTCAGACTTCTGTTAAATTTTTTTCTTATATAAAGCCAACTGAAGGAAAGTGATAGTCATAGACTCACAAGAATTTTAAAGCTTAGGGATAATGTGATCCATATCTCATTTTACAGATGGTGAATCTGTGACCCTTAAAAGGAAAGTGACTTGCCCAAAAGTCACACAACTTTTAGGTGGGAGAGTTAAGACTTTGAGGATACATTATGCAGCTTTATAAAATGTCTTAATAGAACATTTACACATTTATTTAGCTCATTAAACTTAAGAATTTAAGTAGCCTCATCAACTTCTTACACAAACAGAAATTGCTTTAGTCACCTCTGATAGATAGCCCTCTATCTTGTGATTTATCACATATTGTAACATAGATTCACTTGTTTTCTAGACCTGTTTCACTATTAGACAGTTTTAGATGTTAAAAAGTTATCTTTTACTTATTTAACTCCTTTCAACTTCCACATGCTTGCAGGCAATAAAAATAAAATGTTATGCTTCTGTTCATAATGATACTGTGAGCCAAATTAGAAAGGGATATTTTCGGGTGTCAAAGATGAATACATAGCTCCAAAGTGAGTAGGAATAGTGACTTTCTTTCACATATAACACAGGAACAAAGCCATCAAGACTATTAGCATTTTAAAGTCTACAAAAAGATCAGGATCATGCTGGCTAATAACTTTTGAACTGAGTTTCCTCCATAAACCAGGAATCTGTTCACTCTGTTGATTATTTCTTTTGCTGTATAGAAGCTTTTTAGTTTTGGGAGAAAATATTTGCTAACTATGCATCTGACAGGGACTGATATCCAAAATCTACAAGGAACTCAAACAACTCAACAAAGGACCCAAATAACCCCATTAAAAAGTGGGCAAAAGACGTGAACAAACATTTTTCAAAGGAAGACATACAAATGGCCAACGAGCATATGAAAAATGCTCGGCATCACTAATCATCACAGAAGTGCAAATTAAAACCCCAATAAGATACCATCTGACACCTGTCAGAATAGCTATTACTAAAAAGTCAAAAAATAACAGATGTTGCTAAGAATCTGGAGAAAAGGGAACACTTATACACTGTTGGTAGGAATGTAATTTAGTACAACCTCTATGGAAAACAGTATAGAGATTTCTTAAAGTTCTAAAAATAAAACTGCCATTCTGTCCAGGAATCCCACTACTGGCTATCTACCCAAAGAAAAAGAAATCATTATATTAAAAAGATACCTACATGCATATGTTTATGACAGCACTATTCACAATAGCAAAGATATGGAATTAACCTAAGTGTCTATCAATGGATGATTGGATAAAGAAAATGTAGTGTGTGTGTGTGTGTATATATATCTGTGTGTATATATATATACACACACACACACACACACACACACACACCATGGAATACTGCTCAACTATAGAAAAGAATGAAATCATGTCTTTTGTAGCAACATGGATGGAACTGGAGGCTATTATTGTAAGTGCAATAACCCAGAAACAGAAAGTCAAAAACCATATGTTCTCATTTTTAAGTGGGAGCTAAATGATGTGTACTCATGGACATAGATAATGAAATAACAGACATTAGAGACTCAGAAGGGTGGGAAGCTGGGAGGGGAGTGAGGGCCGAGAAATTACTTAATGGGTACAATGTACGTTATTTGGGTGATGGATATACTGAAAGCCCAGACTTCAACACGACATAATATATCCATGTAAAGCAACTACGCTTGTACCCATCTATCTATAAAAATAAAGAATAAATAAAATTTATATCAAAATTCAAATAATATAGAATAGTAATAAGTTAGAGGAAAAAAATAAATAATCCAGGAATCTTCAAGAGATGTTCATCACCATCATGATCATCCTAGAAAAACTTAGTCAAACACACTAAGGATATAGTTACCTGTCTCTGTCTTTGGGTATAAAAATAATTGATTTTGGGGGGGTTGTTTGGGACATACAGCTTTTAATGAATGGAGATGTAGGATGTAAATTCCACTACATATTCAATTTTGAGAACAACAAAGAAAAGTAAAAATTGAAAACTATAAAAAATGTTATGGAACCAGTGAGCCTAGTAGGACTGAGTAAAGATAATTACAAAACTACTTTTCAGGGTGGAAGAGAATAACCACTAAAAATAACATTATAGGCACAAATTTCAGGACATGGGAGACCATACATGTTATGAGAAACAGCTAGTGAATATAACAGATAGGAAAACTGACATCCAAGTTACAAGATAACATGAACTCATCTGCTCATACTTTAGGTATGCTTAAATTTTGAAAAAGAAAAATAGAACAGAATCCAGGAATTAAGAATAAGATTTGAAAAAGAGAATAGACTTAAGAAATAAATTTGTGAGTTGACCAAATAAAAACCCTAGGAGTGATAAATATAATTGTCAAGATAAAAACTAAATGGAGTAAAATAAACACCATCTTTAGTGACAACTTTGTAACAAAGTTACTAAGAGGTACAAATGGACAAAAAATTCCTTCTAAATAATTTACGGATTACATAAAAATTCATTGTGTCTTTGGGTCAAAAGGTATAGTAAGTTCATACTGAAAGCTCCCCTTGGGAGCAAACATTTAGCAATAACATTTTATATGCTAGATGGCTAGATAAAGATAAAGCAAATAAGATAGGAAGGCATAGCGAGAGTAATAACAACATGAACATCTCAGTGGTTGAGAGACAGAGTTAAATTGTTTAGTAGTGAAAGAGCTATAAATGAATGCTGTGGTCTGTGTTGAAAAGCCAGTAGTAGTAACTGAAGCTTTGTTCCTATAGGGCAAGAAAGAATGAGTGTTCCACACAAGTTGGGGGCTTGGAATCTTCTTACTTGGAATCAGGAATCCAGTGTGTCAGTCTTCTTTATCTGAAGAGGCTGACTGAAACAATTATCCACTGCTGCCTGGGGTCACAGTTTATATGGAGTCCTGAACTGAGAGGTGAAGGAAGGAGTACAGACATAGCTTTAAGAAACTGAATCAAACTACTCTTGCCTGAATGACGGGATCTGCAGGGTCCCTATTTTGTTGCAGTGTTAGACTTGGGAAGTGTTATTGTAAATGTGGTTCTAGATTGATGGGTTGGAGGATGTACGTAGAAACTGCTAGACAATGAGAAGTGAGTATAAAGGGAAAGTAAAAAAGTAATATAAAAATAAACCAATCTTTTACCTTAAAATAAACCTGGAATCTCTAATTGTATTTGCATGAAGTTATTTAATGGCAAGAAATACAGCCAGGAAAATCAATGATTAGATCACTAATTCACTCTACATGAAATTAATGTTGTAGAGTGGTTTTACAAAGACTTTAAAATAAATATGTTATTTATATTCTAATAATTTATTATTTATTATGATAGTAATAAATTTATTCAAAATGGATCTGGTTAAAAAAGAAGTAAAAAATAATGATGAATGATAGATTAGGAGGATTCAATATATGTCTAATAAGAGTTCCAGAAGAAGAGAATAGAGATAATGTCAATGAAACATTTGAAGAGATATTGGGATATTAGCTGAGAATATTTTAGAATTGAATAAAGAGAGGAGTCATGAAGTTTAAAGTATACACTAACAGCCAAAAAAGATAAATAAAAATGGAGATACAAATTGGGTTCTCTGCTTAGAGTTTCACTTGGCTGAAATTAAGGTGTTGACCAGAGTTGAGATTTTATCTGACTCTCGAAGTTCTCTTCTAAGCTCAGCAGTCATTTTCAGCATTCAATGCCTTGCTATTACAGGGCTGAGAAACTTTCTTTCTTTCTGGTTGTCAGTTTGGGGTTGTTCTCAGCTCTTGGAGGTGACTCTTTACCATGCCACATTGTTCGCTATACAACATGAGAGTTTGTTTCTTCTAAGTTAGCAGTAGAGAGACTATCAGAACTGCTTCTTTCGGGAAAGGTTCTTTCCCTTTTAAGGACTCTTCTGATTAGGTCAAACCCAGCCAGGATAATCTCCTTTTCAAAGGATAACTCAAAATCAATTGATTTGAGACCTCAATCACATCTGCAAAATCCCTTAGTCATTGTCATATAGTATAACCTAATTCTGGGAGTTAAGTCATTTTATTTAGAGTCCTGCTCGTATTCAAATGGTGGTTATATGGTGAGGTTACAGAGGGCATATATACCAGGGGTGAGAATCTTTAAGGTCATCATAGAATTCAACCTACCACAGCTAGGAGGAAGCCAACATCTGGGTGCTGGAACATCTGGAGCTCCTCAGGCATCTGTCTATATATGATCTCTTCATGTGGTTTCTCTTCATCGTGGCTTTGAGGTAGCTATTTTTTTCCATTTTTAAAAAATTTCAAAATATTATTGGGGTACAAATATTTTGATTACATAGATTGCTTTTGTACTATTTGAGTCAAAGTTCTAAGGGTCTCCATCACCCAGATATGGTACATTCTACCTGTTAGGAATGATTTCACCCATCCCTCCTCTCTCCTGCCTCCATGATTTTTTTTGAGTTTTACTTCCATCTGTGCACATGAGTGCTGATCAATTAGTTCCAATTTAATAGTGAGTACATGTGGTGTTTGTTTTTCCATTCTTACAAGACTTCACTTAGGAGGATAGTCTCCAGTTCCATGTAGATTATTGCAAAAGATATTAATTCATTTTTTATGGCTGAGTAGTATTCCATGGTGTAATATACCACATTTTATTACTCAACTCATGAATTGATGAGTACTTGGGTTGATTCCACATCTTTGCAATTGTGAATTGTGCTGTAATCAACATTCAAGTGCAAGTGTTTTTTTGATAAAATGACTTTCTCTTCTTTCAGTAAATACCCAGTAGTGGGATTGCTGGATCAAATGGTAGGTCTACTTTTAGAACTCTAAGGAATCTGCATACTATTTTCCATAGAGGTTGCATTAGTTTGCAGTCCCACCAACATTGTGTAAATGTTCCTTTCTCTCTGCTTCCACACCAGTATCTATCATTTAGAGACTTTTTGAAAAAAGCCATTTTCACTGAGGTTAGGTGATACCTCATTGGTTTTGATTTGCAATTTCTCTGATGATTAGTGGCAATGAGCATTTTTAAAAATGTTTGTTGGCCATTAGTCTATCTTCTTTTGAAAAGCTCATTCAGGGCTAATAAACAGAATCTATAAAGAACTCAAGCAAATCAGCAAGAAAAAAATCAAATGACCCCATTAAAAAGTAGGCAAAAGACATGAACAGAAGCTTTGATTCCTAAAGGATCTAAAAGTATCTTATATCTAGAAAACCCCAAAGATTCAGCCAAGAGACTCCTGGAATTGATAAATAAATTCAGCAAAGTCTCAGGTTGCGAAATCAATGTACACAAATCAGTAGCATTCATATATGCCAACAATAGTCAAGCTGAGAATCAAATCAAAGACTTAATTCCTTTCATAATAGCAACAAAGAAAATAAAATATCTAGGAATATATTTAACCAAGGAGGTGAAAGACCTCTAGAAGGAGAACTGTGTAACAGTGAGGAAGGAAATAGCAGAGAATGTAAATAAATGGAAAAACATATCATGCTCATGGATCAGCAAAATCAACATTGTTAAAATGTCTGTACTAGCCAAAATTTTTTACAGATTCAATGCAATCCCCATTAAAATCCCAACATCATTTTTCTCAGATCTAGATAAAATAATTCTATGCTTCATTTGGAACTGAAAAAGAACCTGAATAGCCAAAGTAATCTTAAGCAAAAAGAACAAATCCAGAGGCATTGCTTTATCAGACTTTAAGCTACACTAAAAGGCTATAGTAATTAGAACAGCATTTGACTGGCACAGAAATAGAGATATAGACAAATGGAAAAGAACAAAGAACCCAGATATAAAATCATCCACATGTTGCCATCTGATCTTTGACAAAGTAGACAGCAAAATGCACTGGGGAATCTCTATTCAATAAATGGTGCTGGTAAAATTGGATAGCCACATGTAGAAGATTGAAACTGGATCCATATCTCTCACCACTCACAAAAATTAATTAAAGATGGATAACAGACTTAAATCTAAGACATGAAACCATATGAATTCTAGAAGAAAATGCTGGAAAAACTCTTTTAGAAATAGGCCTAGGCAAAGAATTTATGAAGATGATCTCAAGGGTAATCATAGCCACAACAAAAATAAATAAAAGGGACTTCATTAAATTAAAGAGCTTTTGCACAGCCAAAGAAACGATCGACAAAGCAAATAGCCAACATGCAGAATGGGACAAAATATTTGCATGCTTTCTTTTCTTTTCTTTTCTTTATTTTTTTGAGACAGAGTTTGGCTTTGTCACCCAGGCTAGAGTACAGTGGCCTCACCATAGCTCACTGCAACATCAAACTTTTGGGCTCAAGTGATCCTCCTGCCTCAGCTTCTCAAGTAGCTGGGAATACAGGTGTGTGCCACCATGCCTGGCTAATTTTTACATTTTTTGGGAGAGATGGGGCCTCTGTCTTGCTCAGGCTGGTCTCAAATTCCTGACCTTAAGCAATCCTCCTGCCTTGGCCTCCCAGAGTACTAGGTAGCTATTTTATTTTGCATAGCAACTCAAGACTTTCTGAGTGTGGGTCCCAAGAGAAACAGGCAGAAACTATATGGTCTATTTTAACCTTATCTTTAAAATTACTTCTAGAGAAAATAATTTAAATATTAACTCAAAAAAAAGTTGAAAAAGGAAGTAAACCAAGAAAATATTTAAAATTTCTTTGGTAATCAAAACGAGACTATCAATACATCCTTGAATAAAAAGATACAAGGCTTAAATAGTTTTATAAATTACTTTCTTTTAAATTTCAAGAAATAGATATAAAAATAGTTTCAGAGAGCAAAGAGGGAAAACTGGTGACTCATTTTCTTTAGATAATATAAATAAAAATAGAAGAAAACTTTTTAACTTGGTAAAATGTACATATCAAACCTTCACAATAATTATGTTCAAGGATAAGTATTAGAAGAATTATCATTAAATTCAGGAAAAAGACAAGGTTTGGATGATAATTGCTTAAATTAAATATTGTAATTAAAGTACAAGATTATATATTATTAAAGATAATAATTAGTATGATTTGAAAAACTGGAAGGGAAGAAATAAAATAGTCATTACTTTTTAAGAAAATAATTTATATAAGACTCAAAGAAAGTTTACAAATGATTAAAACTTATCGCAAAGACCAACAAGGTGGTTGGCATAAGATTATCATCAATTACTAAGCACTGACTAGGTGCTGGGTGTTATTCAAGTTGATTTACATGAATTAATCCATTTCATCTTCTTAACCACTTGGGTACCGCGCTCACCGGCCATGAAACCTTGCCCACAGCCGGCACTCATAGTCCGCACGATAGTTTGTGCTGTGCATTGTCGACGAATCCATTTTGCTCTTGTGTGATGAGGAAAGCTTTAAAGCACTGAAAGCTTGTTTTACTTTACAGGCAGCTTTAGGAAAATAACTATAATAACTCCTACTAAAGACTTATTAAAAGGTCACAGATTCGTAGTAACTTATTAGCTGAACATACACACTGCAACTGCAGAGATTAAAGTAAAAGCTTTTGGCTGTCGATTAAAGTCGACGCTTGGCTGTGCGCCTTCATATCACGGCTGTTGGCTATAGTCCACGCTTGCGTTCATCTGTGGGCCCCAGCGTCCTCAAACTATGACCCGTGGGCCACATGTGGCCTGCCGAGGACATTTATCTGGCCTGCTGGGTGTTTTTGCCGTCGCTGCCTGTCCTGCTTAGCAGCCAATTGGTCCCGGGCTCACAGTGCACACTCTCGAATGGTCTGAGGGACAGTTAACTGGCCCCCTGTTTAAAAAGTTTGGGGAGCCCTGCCAGATAGTCGTCGCTGGTACCGAAGTGGTTAAGAGGTGAGAGCTGTCTCTAACCAACAACTAGTAAGAAAATGGGAACTTCAATTTTACAATCCCAAGAAAATAAATTCTCTCAACAACCTAACCTAAATAATCTTGAAAGAATCATAGGTGATTTGACTTAGAGACTCAGAGCAAGAATGACCTTCAATAACTTTTAAATATCTGCTTGTTTAACAGAAGACATAACCATGATCTAGAAGCATAAACCCATCAATCACCAGCTTGTAGGTGGGAGAGCCAGGCTATTCATTCCAAATTTTGGGGCTTTCATTGCTTGGAATTTTTGGTGTTATTGTGACATAGAAGCTCATTTCCACAACTGCAAAATGAAGAGATAGAGATATACAATCTCTCAAAGTACCTGTAGTTTATCATTTGAGGAATTTTAAAAGTTAAAATTATATTTGTCATTCCTCAACCCATTAAACAGTCTCTTTTTATGTGTCTGGATCTATAGAGCAGCATTTAAGCTAGGTAGAGGGACAAATAGTGATGTCTAGAAGTAAACCAATAAGGTTTGCCCTTGTGTATACAATCCCAGATGGATCTCAGAAAGGCAGCTTGAAAGGGCAGCCTTATAGAAGCACACTGCTGTAGCAAGAGAAAGCACTTGATAATGGGGCAGGCTTTATTTGCCTGCATGCTTTGCATTTGCTTTTAGTCAGATGGCAAAGCAAAGCTTCTGCCAGCCCAGCAGAAAGAAACTCCGATTTTGTTTATGTCTTAGTCCCTTAGGTAGGAGCTTAACTTTGGGGATGACAGATGAAATGCTTTGGGTTGTCATTTATACCACTGTGCACAGATGGTTCTCTGGCATCTATATGATCTTTCTCAGTACTATTTACTGCACCTCCATCCGGTCCCAAGAGACCAGGTGTGAAATCCAGCACTAAGCAGTTTTTGCTAGCTGTGAATTGCATTGAGCCAAAGAGGCCATGTGGCTGGACTTTGGAATTTGAAATAATGTCATTACTTATACCACAAAATTCAACTGCCTGTGAATGAAAGCCCTAAAATATTCTCCAGAGAGAAATTTTTCTCATTATAAAGATAATATTACCTATTTGGGTTATCACTTAAGAAATATGACGATTTATATAGCATTTTATTTTTCCTGGTTATAAACATGGACATTTTTCAAATTTATTTTTCTTATTTACAAATATAATTACTGAGTGCCTTGTTTTAATTCAATTCAACAGATACTCATTGACATTATGTGTAGGTATTGTTATAGATGCAATGATAGATAAATTGCAGCTACTATTGTCAAGTAACCCACAGTCCAGAGGTAAGAATATGGCATGAATGGAAAAATTCCATACGAAATGCAAGACGTGCCTCTTTGGAAGGCTAGAGAAAGGAGAGATTATTAGTTGGGTAAAATTACGTACGGTTTTAGGGTGGGTTGGGTGTTTCGTTTGCTTAAGCCTTAAAGAAAGGCAAGAATTTCAACAGACAGGAAGGAAAGATGGTCATTTCACATAAGAAAATCATCTCAATGTGGGAAGGTATAAACTGCATATTGTACAGAGCAAGAAATGACAAATAGTTCTATATATCTGAAGCTGAGTTCTTTTGCCTTCACATTTGAAAAGTATTTTAAATATTTAAATATTTAAACATTCTTTGTAAGCCATTAATCTTTCAGTTAGAATTATATCCCCCATTTTACCGAGAACGCAACAAAGTCACAGATAATGATGATACTAGCTAACAGCTACTGGGTCGTCATGTGCCAGGCACTGGTCTAAGATGCCTTCAAGTGTTCCCTTATTCAATCTGTAAAACAACCTTATGGTATAGTATTATACTAACTCCACCGTACTGGTAGAGAAATGAGCTCCGGAGAGGTTAAAAAACTTGTTCAGACTTGCACTACTATTATGGATAAAGCTTAGATTTGAACAAGTTTGGACGGCTTCACTGCTTCATTATATAAATTACTTCTTTGATTTCACATATGTTACACAATATGGACTTGTGTGCTGATTTTCCCAGTGTACCTTCAGTAGAATATTTTTGTTTGTTTTTACTTACCAATTAGAAAGGGGAGGTACAGGTTTCCGTGGTGTAGATTTTATCACGTTCACCTCACACCAATTATGAAGGGGAAAGTGAAAAAAATAAGATTGGGCAGAGGGGTTTAGAATTAATTAAGTAGACAATGGACCATTAAAATATTCCAGCAGAGAGATGCTCAAACTAATGATGAGACTAGATTGGAAGGAGAGAGCAGCTGTAAGAGGAGAAATGATTTAGAAAGCAATTGCACAAGTCCAGGGTAGTGTGGATGAGATCTCTACTAGAGTTGTTCTGGAAGAACTATTGGCATGTGCAGGCAACAGGTGACTGGCTCCTGCAAGGTCATAAGGTTACCCTCAAGGAGTTTGCTCTTTATTTATAAAGAAACTCCTCGTGGCCAAGTTGGGCATAAATCCAAGAATCTCCATGGTTCAGTTTTGACTCTTTCTGGATATTCTAATTTTCTCCTTTTGTCTGTTTTAAAGGAATTAAAAGGCAAGATTCTGCTTCTGTAATGGCCAAGTGAGCTTATTTTCCCATATGTATCAACTATTAACTCTGGACAAAATAAAAAAGTAACTACCTAAGGGATCTGTAGAGTGAACATGAAGAGAATTGAAGGGACAGGAAGGAAGAAGGGACAGGTACAGAGTGAGTTTCCTGGTGTGTTAACCTGCGGGCAGGTGACATTTAGTGCTAAGCATAAAGACTAAAACCTTAACAATTTTCAGACTTTCTGACCCTAAGAACCAGATAAAAGAGATCAGGGTAATTACGACTTCTGGATAGTGAGGGCGGAATCCCAGAAGAGATAAAACCAGAGAGAAAGAACCCTTATTCTGTACATAAACTTTACTCGAATCTCTGGCTGACCCTTGAACCATGCAAGTGTGGGTGCAATCCTATTGAGACACAGCAAAAGAAAACAATCAAAACCTGGATGGAATTGAGCTGCTGCCTAGGAGACAAAGTTTGCAGTTCATGTCCAACAAAGTAATTGCTTACTAAAGAAAAATATCATTCTTTGGAATAATAAATCTGACCCATTCTCAAGAGAATAAACAATTTTGGAGGCTAAACTTGGGATGGCCCAAATGTTAGAATAAGCAGAAAAATACATTAAGGCAATTAATAAACTATGCTTTTATTAATAGAAAACCACACTGATAATAAATGATAAACAGGACCTATCGGTGGAGAAGTAGAACCTATAAAAATGAACCTTGTGGTGTGAGTAGGCCCCAAATGTGGTGGACCCCAGAACACAGTAGACTTCAGAGCTATGTTTTGAAAAATGACTAGAAGACACCATGACTACAAAAACATTTCTGACACACTCCAATATGCCATAAGGGTAACTAGGACAAACTTTTAATCAAATTTCGGTGGTTCAAGAAAGTCCCTTTAAATGTTTTCTCCACAAAATATATTGTCAGAAATTTCATGATTAGAAAAATAACCCTTTAAAAAGCTGTTGTCTTGTGCCCTATATTCTGAGAGCAAAGATTTGTCACCAGGATCAAATGGGAGAAAGGGAAAACAGTGAGACACAACACCAATGAGATGACAACTATGGAATGAAAATAATGATCCCCTCTACATTTTTGCCTGCCACTTCCCTTTTCCCTCACTTGAACAAAATCCAACATGTGAATTTTAGAATTTGTTTATTTGCTTGTTTATCTCATTGAATTAGATACATTCCTCATACTTTCAGGAATAATTTGACAACGCTTAAAATAGCACATATAAATAAGAAAGAGGAATAGATATCAATGCATGTTTCAGAAATCATGTAGAGAAATAAATCACAATAATAATTACTCCCAAAACTTAGGATTCAGTGATTTTAAAATTGAATATTATATTTTACTTTGACAAGAATTTAAAGAGAATCCTGTGAAATAATAAATGATTCATTAATAATAATGATTTTTTTAGTCATTAAATATTAATTATGAAGACTATGTAGTGACATGGAAAATGCTTCTTCTATAATTGACAAAACCAAATTGCAAAATATTATGTATAACTAAGGTAAAATTGTCTTTTTTAGGGCAAGGTACAAAAAAACAAGAAAACAACAACAACAACAAAGAATTTTAAAGTTGAGGGAATAAAATTACTGTAGGTTTTTCTTAATTTATGTAATTATTATGTTTATGCAATAAATAAACTTTAAAATCGATTTGCCTCTGGCAACTAAGAATCAAAAGAAAACAAGTTTGGATTTTACTTTGATCATTAAATGAGTGGTGTTCTGTCTATAAAAGAAAATTATTAAAAACATAAAAGTTTTAGAACTACTCCAGGCTTGGAGAACCTCTAAGATTCATGGTGTGGATTCGAGGCTACCCAGGGTGTCTTGATGAAGAACACCGATTTGGGAGCTCTATCTACCCCTATTTCATCAACTCACAGCAAACTAGAGAATAAACTGAAGATGGGCTAGAATAGATTAACTGTTTTGTTATTTGATCTTGCTAATGAGACCTGGACATTGTGTTTGTTTTCCAAGACATTCTTAAAAATTATACTCACTTCACAAGCCACTTTAGTGCAGAGGCAATTGAAATTACATTTCAATCAATAATGCAAATAACGTTCTTTCAAGACCAAGAGTTGGAAAATTACACATTATAAATGATTTCCTGACTGTCAGATAAAATTGGCAGATTTTTGCAGTTCTTGGGAGAAAATGAGAAGACAACAATTCCCCCATTAAGTTTTTATCTTCTCAGTAATGTATGTCAGTCCCAAAGGCAGTGCTACACTCATAATTCAATTGGTAATTTGACCTACATGAGAGAAATAGGCTGAAGGGATTGAGCAAAAAACTCCTAAGAAACAGGGACTCTATTATGCCTTTATGCTAGTTTAATTCATATCTGTGATGGTTAATTTCATGTGTCAACTTGACTGGGCAATGAGTTGCCTAGATATTTGGTTAAATATTATTTCTGGGTTTGTCTGTGAGATGAGATTAGCATTTGAATCACTGTGTAAAACAGATCACTCTTACCAGTGTGAGTGGGCATCATCCAACCATCAAGGGCCCAGATTGAACTAAAAGGTGGAGGGAGGGAGAGTGTACTCTCTCTACCTGACTGCTCAGCTGGGATATCTCTTCCCACCCTTAGACTGTTTTACACTATCAGCTCTCCTGGTTCTCAGGCCTCTAGACTCAGACTGGAACTATAGCCCTGGCTTTCCTGGGTGCCCAGATTACAGATGGCAGATTGTAAAACTTCTCAGTGTCCACAATCACAGTAGCTAGTTCCAGTTCTTATAACCTACCCCCCATATATATGTATATGGGTCTATTTACACGCAGATGTTTTTTCGACCAAACTCAGATCGAAAATACAGTATTCTTAGGATGCATTGTAACCCATGTATATGGAGGATTGACTTGAATATGTGCAGATTTAGGTATATGTGGGCGGTCCTGAAACCAATCCTCCTCATATACTGAGGGACAACTATACAAGATCCTTATCTACCTTATCTACTCCCTGTATTTTAATGCTTTTCTATGACTCTATCTCAGAGAGGTCTCTCTCTTCTCCCAATCCAACAGTTCCTACTTTACCATCTTATGGCACTTACCATGTTCTAACTTCATTATTGTTATTGGAGGCTACATGGAGATAATCATTGATTTTGATATTAGATAAATTTAGTGTAGAATTCCAATTCTCTGATCAATATTTACATGACATCAGATAAGCTTTCTTAAATTCTTAAAGCCTCATATTTCTTATTAATAAAATAGAGATAATCATACCAAACTCATAAGTATTGATGAGGATTATGTGAGATAATATATGTAAAATGTTTAACAGACCAGAAAAATATAAATACTCAGTACATTGTAGCAGCATGTATTTTCAACATGCCTTTTATTAAATTTCAGCTTCTTGAGAGTTAACTCTTTAAGCTTATCTTTTTTGGCACTATAAAGTCAGAGAAGTAAAAAAATAATGCTAATGTAGTTTCTGTAGAGAGAACATTCCTGAAGTATAAGTACATATTAAATAGAGCATTTGTTAATTACCCTCTGCCAAGTCTGGTCTCTCTGTCTCAGTGAGTATTGATCACAGAGAAGTTCTCAACCTTTTCTGTTGCTTCATTGGTTTGTTTGCTTCCTGTGTTTTGCTCTGGTACATCTAATAGATGAGGTTTTGCAACTCCCTGGAAGTAGCTCTAGCTTGGTCTCCCACACAAGATAGCAAACAGAAAGGCAAGAAAATGTGACTGAAGTTATTAACCACTTTGGTACCAGCGTCAACTATAGTCAATAGCCATAGATGAACGCTCACAGAGACTTTAGCCGACAGCCGTGATATGACTTTTCTAATTTTTCATTTATC
>VBSM01000272.1:43825093-43840746 GCA_008086735.1 Cheirogaleus medius
AACCAGCCTGACCAAGAGCGAGACCCCGTCTCTAAAAAAAAAAAAATCTCTCATACTTTAGCTGTTACTATACTCAAATTATTTGGAATGTACCTCAGTTGTGAGGTACCATGTAGCATAACTCAGTAATTGAAAGAAGTTTTAATGATATCTGTTTTTCAGAGATCAATTTATTTGACCTGAGTGGGGATTTTCCGTTCCTTACTCCTTTCTGTTATCATTTTAGAGCTTTCTAATAATTACTTTTATTATCCAATAACATCCCTCTTCTTTTCTAATGCTTTATTCTTATAATCATTTTTGAGGCTGTTTTCTATATAGTTAATGTACTTAGGTTATTTCCATTTTTTTTTTACAATACCTATTTTAATGTTTTTATGTGTTTTCCATATTGCAATGGCTGAAATCAGTCAACTGTTGTTTGTGTCAACCCCTAGCAGAAGGACCTATTTCATTTATCAATTTGTCTCTTATGGTGTCTTACACAATACTCTTTATACTTACTGTATTTAAGTCAGTAGACGGAAGATTGTTCCAGAAGGTAAATCAGACAGTGAGATAATTCACCAGAGACTCACATCTAGTCATATATATTATTCCTTCTATACAGCTGAGCTGGAGTCTTTCTATTTAGTGCAGAGCTATGATGCCTGACTCCAGAAAAATTGAGAATTTCACAAATTGGACAATTTTATTCATTTTTTAACTTCTCTAGTCCTGAAGATGCCTATTTACTTAGTCACTGCCTCATTCTACTTTCAAGGACACACCTGGTAAATTTCATTCCAAGGTGTTTAGAGAGATAGAACAATACAAGAACTGAGCCAGAAAATGGTGTCTGTTATTGTTTTTGGTGCATTCATTCCTCTTTGAGGGTGACTAAACAATGTATATCCCCTGAGAAGGTGACTTTCAAATTCAACTCTAAAGGTGAGTTGCATCTAGAGACTGCAGAAGCTGCAGCATTAAGGAGCAAGGTCCTCATCTCTTGTCTAATAATCCTGGTCCACAGAGAAGCTCCAAGGACCATACAGAAAAATTTAATGATTTATGCATTGTGTTCATCTATATTGTTTCCAAGGAACAGGCTGTCTGCTGAGAGACAAATCTAACAAATTCATATTATAGGTAAGACTGTGAGAGATATAATTAGCCTCACAAATTGTCAGAGGATCTTAAGAGTTATTTACTCTTAAAGAATTCTAATGATTAGGTATTTCAAATTTCAGCCTTTATAATAAAGAAGTAAAAATAAATGTCAGTTTTAATCTCCCAATCAGTGATTTCTCAAAATGAATCTGGCAAACCATATCACATCTATCTTGTAATTTGCCTGTGAGGAAGACACTGGAGAACAATAGATGGAAACCCTAGCAAGGGAGATGAGTAATGATGAGTGCGTATTTTCAATTTATCTTTTTTCTCACGAAGTGAGTGGTTGGAATTTGAGATTACCATGGAGCTGTTTGTTAGCAATGAAAACTGTGTGGTCTTGGTTTGGAAAAAGTGTTCTCTACCAGGCTGTTGAGTCATGTGGGGCCACTTGCGGTTTTTTTTCTTAAAAATGACAGAGTGATCATTTAATTTCTGTCTAACGGCCACAAAGCCATTTTTGCCTAGATTTCCCCTTTCTTCAGATAAAAATGACCAATTCTGCCTAGATTCTCATTTTTTCAGGTAAAAATATCAAGACATAATTTCAAATAAAATGATGTTTTGAGAGCTAAAATATTAAAAATAGAATAAGAATTAGAACTTCTAGAAAATAGTTTATGTATTCAAAAATACTTATTAAACATATTTGTATGTAAAGTATCATGCTAAAAAATGTGGAGGTGAAGAGGACATAAATAAATAGCATATTTGTGTCATCAAGGAAAGGGGTCATGTAAAAATATGATAAAAAAAAGAAAACAAATTCCAGAATAGAATAAGAAGCAGCATTGTTATAATGACTAAGTTATTTTAAATAATTTGGTGTAGACAATGTGATTTTATATATATACATACATATAGACAAATATTTTTGTTTGCTGTTTATATATATATAAAATCAGAAATTAAATGTATTACTAAGCAACCCCCAGGTACATCTAGAATTCTAATCAAGGATGCACAGTCTGGACCACTAGCATTCTCATTAGTAAGCCTCTATTCCAGAGGCAGCTGTGACTAGTCTGTATAGCTTGGGCTACAACCAAAGTTTTGCTGGTTTTCACCCTGAATGCCAGAAATGGTTTTTACTGGCGAACTTGGTATACTGTTAGAAAGATGAGTCTATGAGTCTACTGTTAGAAAGATGATCTATCCTTTATTGGTAAAATTATAGCTTTCCAAAAGAAATGTATTGTCAAAAATATTTAAGAAACACTTCGTGTACTTGTATGAACAGAGTCTAAGAATCCAGCAAGGCCATTACCCTTAATCAACTAAATCCCAAAAGATCAGTATATAGCTGTCAACTCTGATTTCTGCATGTCCAGTGAAAATTATAATGGTAACATCTATAATGATAACAGAATCCTGCTTCTGGAATCTTGATACGACTATCTCTAGTGAATTTTTTTTGAAAGATGGTATTTTAATCCCTTAAAGAACAAGAAGGTTGTATTTTGTTAAGCCCCAAAATAGATTGCAAAATTTATCTTGTGCTAACTTGCTAATAAATGTTTAATTGATAAATGTCTGTATGTAGAAAAAATTTATCTGAGATTTGCTTTCTTTTTTTTAATTTCAGGATATTATCGGGGTACAAACATTTTGCTTACATGTTATGACTTTGCCACACGCAAGCCATGATGTGAGGCATGCCCATTCTCCCCTGCAATGCTCATCGCATCCATTAGTTGTGGGTTGCTTTCTTTATAATTTGGTAACAAGGCTGTGAGGAAGAGTTCACACAATTCAAACTTATTCAGCAACTACTATTTAATATTATCTACCAAAAGACCCTGGACTTGGGCATGTCAGATAGGCTTAGGACAGTTTACAAAAAGAACATTCCACAATTTGAAAGAGGGGAAATTATAGAGAGGGGTTGTGACTATATTTAGGTACCAGTTAATACTGCAGATCCTAATTTTGTTCCCATTTCAGTATTAAGTCTATCCCTGATTAATGGCTTTTCTCACATTTGAGCTGTTTTTCAACCATTGAGAGTTATTTCCTGGCAAATGTAACTATTTCGTATAGGACCATTCACCTTGGCTATTTTCCATGTGAGATATAATACAATTGGTGTTTTACTGGAAAGAACATGGAGTCCAGAAGGAGAAGCTACATGAATGTCACATTGAGCTAATTGCTTTTGGCATTAATTTACATTTTTATATATTGGTTTTTATGGATTAGACTTCTAAACAGGTCTTATAATTTGATTCACAGGTTTGTAACTATTGGCTATAATTCAGTTATCTAAAATCATTTATTGTTATGACTTCAAAAGAAATACAAAAAGCAAAGAATGAAGGAAATGTGCATTCAGTCTCAGTATATTATAAGACAAGTAGAAGTATCTGAAAGTAATGAAGGAAAAAAGTGGCTATTAAGGTCATATTCACAGTGGATGGGGAAAAATATCAGAATTTCAGGTGGCTATTACAGGTAATGAATGTAGCATCCCTGCACTGTGGCAACTATGCATTTCGGTGTCCTTCTCTTTCTGGAAAGAATTTTGCAGGTCATTTGCTACCTATTCTTTATCAGTGCCCTATTAAGTAGGTCATCTTCAGATTTGGAGTCTAATGTTCAGAAGGATTTCCTGAACTTGGAAAGTATCCAATAAAAGGTCTGAAATAATAAAATGGCAAAGTGAAGATTAGAATTCATGCCATCAATACACCTAAATATAAACGGGTTATTAAAATCCATTTTTGAAAAGCTTGGTCAAAGTTGTTGTTTTTCAACCTTGTCTGCATCTTAGAATTATGAAGGAAGATTTAAAAAATACTGGTCCCCAAGCTACATATATGACTAATTACGTATGTATCTCTGGACATGGGGCCTGAGCATCAGTATTTTTATAAGTGCCAAGCTAATTTCAGATTGTATAGATAAATTTAGAAACTATTAGTCTAAGTGACAGTAAAAATGATGTCAAATTCTATGACAATTTAATTTGCATAGATATTTATAAGTATTTAAATAACTTAAAAATAAAAGCTTACGGCTGGGGAAAGTTTTGTGATAGGTGTGTTTTTATAGTGTCACTGTAACCATGATTAGAAGTAATGGGGTTTTGCTTAAAAAACATTTGAAAAGATGCAAAGCTTTTTTGCACCAAGAATCTTATAATTCTAGTCCATGTGTTTCTGGAACCATCAATAAGAAAGACTCTAGAAGTACTTTTTATCCTTTTGTAGGAAGCAGAAAACAAAAGATGTAGCCATTGAGATTATCTGAAATATGGAGTCAGCAGAGATAAATATATGTCAGAAAGATATGAAATAAATATACCTGACATTTTTTTCTTAGTCTTTAGCTATAAAGACTAAACTACTTATCTCCTCTAATCCATACTAAAGTCATCAAGTAGGAAATGGAGAGATGCTCTATCATTAACTTTGACAGGGAACTGACATTTCTGGGAAATAATAAGAAAATAGTGTCTATGACATCATGTCTTATTCTTTTGGATTTCTCAAAATTGATAAAATGATGTAAAATGTCCCCATATATTTATGAAAGTATTTTGAGAACAACTGGTCAGAAATATTTTTGCAAACAGCCAGTTAACTTTGACATAGTTTCCAATGAATTTTTAAGATGCTAATTATTCCATCTGTTATAATCGGTTCTGTGGCTTTCTTTGTTGTTTCTTAAAATCATAAAAGCTTCTAAGACTTTCAAAGGTAACAAAAGCCTTTTTCTACCTGCTCTCCTACTTTTATTTCATGTTTTTCAAGGAAGCAGGGTAGAATACACTACATCTAAGACCATTGCTACTGTTAAGATTTTCCTAGAATAATTTCAACTTAATAAGCACTTTCTTATCTCTCAGACTTAACTGACAGTATAACAGGGGTCCTTAGCAAATCAGTTCCTTTCTGTTAGGAACATTCCTATTTCTCTCTTTTCATTATTTTAAAGTATACTCTAACTTATTGTTGATTATAGTCACATTGTTGTGCTATCAAATATTGTTCATTCTATCTAACTATCTAAGTATATTTTTGTACCCATTAACCATCCCCTCTTTATCCCCACTCCCTGTTACCCTTCCCAGCCTCTGGTACCTCTGGTAACCGTCATTCTACTCTCTGTTTCCATGAGATCAATTGTATGAGTGAGAATATGTCAGATTTGTCTTTCTGTGCTTTACTTATTTCACTTAATGGTCTCCAGTTCCATCCATGTTGTTGCCTCTTGTGGCCTTCTGGATGCTTGAGTGTGGCTTCCTCTCTGAATCAAACTTCACAGAACAAATCCTTTTAATAAAACACTGCATTCAAGGATCCAGAAGGCCACATGATGCCCGGAGGCTGCAGGTTCCCCACCCCACCAATGGAACAACACAGTGTTTTCGTTTGTATTTTCTTGTTTTTTTCCCATGATGATGTTTGGCTCTAAATTTTCACTCTTCCACTCTGAGAATAATACTATTGCAGCATTCTGTCTCTTTTGGTCTCTCATGGTCCCACTGAAAAGGAAGAAATGGTGATGATATACCCAGGTAAGCCTTGAAAGCCCGAATAGTGAATAGTCCTAACTTTATCTTAGATGATTCATCACTCACTATTATTAAAAATATCCCAAAGGGTGTCATGCAGATCAAAATATGTCTGTGAGAAGCTCATTAATGAAGGTATTTGGCATATAAAGTTCCAAACTTCTCCATACAATATCTTCCTTAGAAATTCATAATGCACATTCTGCAAAGACCACAGTTTGTGAAACTCTGATCTAAATCTATCCTGGGCAGAGAGCATAAGAACAGACTGACTATACTAAGAAGACTGACATGAACTCAGTAAGCATAAGAAATTGTAAGAAGAAAGATAAAAATTACGTACTATACACATGGCTCTGTGAAAAGTTGTGTGAATTTTATAGAAGTGAATTCTGCATAGATTATTTCCTAACATAACTTATTATCTAATAGAGGATATAAAACAAGTCTAGAAAACTAATATAAAGAAGAATGTAAAATGGGCCACAAGAGAGGTACAGGTAGGATACTACGAGTATTCTCTACTAGAAGAAGTTATTACCAGATAGGAAAGGGCCAGAATTATAGAAATCTTCATTGAACAATAGCATTAAATGAATTTTAAACGATATGCTTGAACATGGAAGGAAAGCATGTTAGGTAGAGATAGGAGGCTAGAAGGTGTGGATCATGCTTGGGAAAACTGAGCTTTTTATATTTGGGTAGAAATATAAAAATATATTTGGTGGAAATACATGGGAAAAAGTTGGCAAGGAAGATGTTAAATCAGTTTAGATTATGAAGGGCCTTGAATTACGGGTTCAAATATTAGCTTAGTAGATAGCTATTTAATGATAATTAGGTGTAAGTAATCATTTTGTACTGTGTGGCAATTAGGCATGCATGGTAGGGATTTACTTCCAATGGCCATTAATGAGTAGAATATTTTCATATGGAACTTGAAAGTCAAATGAGAAGAAAAAATGGAGGAATTGGGCAAAGTGAACAGTTTCCTTAGGTCTTTAGAAAAGCAGTCCAGAACAGTTTTGCACATTTTAGTGTGCATGCTCATTACCTGGAATTCATGTTAAAATGCAGATTCTGACTCAGTACCTCTAGAGTAGAGTCTGAGACTTTGCAATTTTAGCAAGCTTTCAGGTGCTGCTTGTTTTGTTTTTTTGCTTGTTTGTTTGTTTCTTTTTACTATTCTGTAGACCACATACTGAGTTGTAACTATTTTAGAGAAATGGTTTCCATACATGACGACATGTCAAAATCTCCTGTGGAGCTTTAAAAATCACCAATGCCTGCACCTTACTCAAAGAGATTCTGCTTTAATTGGGTTTTGGCATCAGTAGTTTTAAAAAGTCCTCCAGGAAATTCTAATATATGACCAGTGTTGAGAAGTACTGCTCGAGGTTATGTCTTAAGTTAGTGTTTCCCACCCCTGGATGCACATTGGAACCACTGAGGGAGGTTTTAAAAATCCCAGTGCACAGGCGGCATGCCAGACCAATTAAACCAAACTCTCCAGGGGAGGGACCTGGGCATTGGTATGTTTCAAAAGCTCCCCCGGTGATTCTAATGTGCAGCAAAGTTTAGAATCACTTACCTGGAGTGATTTAGGAATTTCTGTCTCTTCTGTACTTTGCTGGAAGTCTGGGCCTTCAAAGCTGTTGAAGAGCCAGGTGAACATGCTATTCCATTGTCAAATGGGTGCAAATCCTGAAGCATCAGTGCAAATAAGACCAGTTGTCTAATGTCTTTGGATTGGGGCTAAAGAAATAAAATGAATTTTTTTTCTGAAATGAATGATATTAAAGAATAAATAAACCAGTGAAGAGATGATCCTTATTTTGTTGAAAGGCAGCACTCTTGAGTTAAGTGGCCCCTTATAGGTCTGCATTTTTAACACATGGCAACACGTATTCTGATTGGAATCCTAAATAATAACTATAAAATAATGTAGAATAGTTAAAGGTGTTATTTGGATTAGAAATACATGATTTGGCAATGGGGATGATGGTGGGATTGGAGAGGACTCAGAAGGTTTGGCCTTTGTTCTGTTAGTGACTTGCCTTTGTGTACCTCAGTTTCATGGTCTCAGTGGGGAAAAATGACATCTCTTTATAGGGTTATATAAGGACATAGTACACATGACAATTTTGCTGTAAACTGAAATATGCAATACAAATGTCAACAATTAAAGGAACATTATATCCAGCAGCCCAGGGATGATGATAAATAACACTGATGTTGTTCAATCCTCTTTTTTACCCTGTAATCATTGCTCTTAAGCATGCAGCTGCTTGATATTGGCACTTAAAATTCTAAATGTTTGTTTGGGGTTCTACAAACAATTCTCAACATGAAATGATCATTTGGTAGGAAATCAGAGACAGGAAAAAAACTGAAAAAAAATCCTATCCTGTTTCAATGTTATTTTATTTTTTAAACAACCCAAGATGGTCTTATTTTTAGAACTGTAAAATATCACTGTGTTATTAATAATAAAAAGTGAAAGTCATTATGCAGACATGGCTTACCAAGAGAAAATTTGAATTATTTGTGCTGAATAGATAGGTAAAAATATAAGTCCTAAGTTGTTTATGAACCTAAAGATAGATTAAATATGAAATCCATCTGGACTCAAAATTAGCAAACATTAAAACTGTTTAACACTGAAACATTGTAGACTCTCAGAGCTACTAAGGGGAATAAGGGCATGTGCTTGAATTATCCATTCAGCATGACTATGTTCTGTGTTGTCATTTCAGGTATGCTAATCAGATATAGAAAAGTCAGCTGTAGTATTGAATTTAGAGATAAATAAAACAAAACAAGGCAAATACTATACAGATCCACGATAAAGATACTTCTTAGTTTCTTTTTGTTTTCAATGTGACACTTTTCTCATCCTACTAATCATAAGATTCAAACAATCCCCAGAATTGGGGTGACACCTAGTACAGTCCCATACATACTCAAATGACTTCAATAATTGATAGGCCCAGATACAGGGATATGAGAAAAGACTTAAATGCTAGGATTCTGATCTATAGTTTTTAATAGCTGGAATCAGATGATATAATTTATTTTAAAATACCTAACACTGTGTGTGACACTTGTTACACACAACCCATTTTGTATTCTTCCTCTTTAGTAATGTCAGGCATTTGTGGAACTTTTATTATATGCCAGGTATAATAATACTCAGTCTTTCTCAGGTATTGGTTTTTGTGATATTCATAAAAACTACATAGGAATCTATTATCATTCCCACTTGTCTCATGAGGAAATTAGAGTACAGAGAGTTTAAGTAATTGCCTATGGTCACTTAGCTAACAGGTAACAGAGGTAGGACTCAACCGCAGGCAATTGATCTTCAGAGTCCATGCACTCTTCACTAAACAAACTATTTTTACTCCCTGATTCAAAGCTCTTTTATAATTGATTTTCAGTTAAAAAATAAGAGATCATAGTTTTGCTGGAAATAGGCTGTACAAAGATAAATATTATATTCTCTTAATTAGACCTTACTATCCACAACTATCCTCATGTCACCATCTCTTTAATGAATTTTTTGGTTATTCCTCACTACTTCAAAAATACACTTGGAGACCATGGAATCACAGACTCTTAGAATTATCTCATATGTATCGTACTATGTATTCATGCATTCCACTGCCCACAACTAGTCCCGGACTCACATTTTACAAATGAGGAAAATAAGGTCCAGAGAAAGAAATTTATTAAACCATAAATTAAACTGAGCTATGGGAACTTCTATCAGTCAGAGATATGATAGTTGCTTTCAGAGTCAAGAGTCATTCACTTTGGGATCAAGTCCATGTTTTGTATTTTAATGAATTGTATCTGAAATCAGATACAATTGCTATTTGGCCTTCTGAGAACTTCAAATCTTGAGTAACTCAAAAATCTTTTGGTGTCCTACTTTTGATGGTGTCTTTTAATTCCTCACTCATTTGACTTTTTTAAAATTCCTTGTATCTGAGAAACAATATATCCTTAGCATCTCTCTTGGTTAGTGTTTGGCATCACTTGTCTGTTTCCGGACAATTAGAATTCAATAAATGTTTTTGAATGTAGAGATAAATGCAGAGTAAAAAGAGTGCAAAGACTCCCTCCCTGACCAAACTTTAGTCAAGTTCCTCTGAGCCATTGCTTTTTCACTAGACCTTGTCCTTTTTGCCTTGCTGTTGGCCTACTATGCCCAGTTTTAGCCAAGAATCATGCTAATAAATTTTATCAAGAATCCTCCTACCCTTGGTATCTGATCACCTTGGCCTACCTTTATCAAGAATCTAGTTTAGCAAGAATTGCCCTATCCTAGATATCTAATCAAGTTCCTCCTAGTAATTTTTCATCCACTGTCTCCATCACTGTGCTGTTGGCTATAAATTCCCAATGATCTTTGCTGTATTTGGAGTTGAGTTGAGTTCAATCTCTCTGCTGCATTGCTTTCCAGGGGTCCTCAAACTATGGTCCACGGGCCACATGCAGCCAGCCGAGGACATTTATCCGGCCCGCCGGGTGTTTTTGCCTGTTTTGTTTTTTACTTCAAAATAAGATATGTGCAGTGTGCATAGGAATTTGTTCATAGTTTTTTTTTTAAACTATAGTCTGGCCCTCCAACGACCTGAGGGACAGTGAACTGACCTCCTGTTTAAAAAGTTTGAGGACTCCTGCGTCTAGTCTCTCCCCTATTACAAAAATCTCAAATAAAAGCTTCCTTACCATTTTAACAAATATCAGAATAATTTCTGTCTAACAAAGGTAAAAATGTTTGAAGGAGAGAAATAAGAACCCTGTTCCCTTTTCTTCTTTCTACTCTTTGGCAATTTTTCTGCAAAAGAAGAAAATACTTTCTACATCATTGATTATTATGGAGATTAAAGGAAAGACTATAGAAAAATAGTATGCATAAAATAATATTAAAATAATACTTGAAGCTCAGACTTGTGGGGGGAGGGGAGGCAAAGGCATTATACGCAATCTTAAAATTTGTACCCCCATAAGATGCTGAAATAAAAAAAAACAAGGAAAAAAAAGTCAAAATCACAGAAAAAAAATAATACTTGGCATAGTATAGATACTAAAGAAATAGTAGGTATTATTTATTTTCAACTGTCATTTTCTCATGCTCTTGGTTATTCCAAATGAGCTTTGCTATTCTGGAATTCAGATACATAAATTGGGCCTGAGCATCTTCTGAAATTATGTGCAAAATCATTTATATTTCAGTATAACTATTTTTTTACCTAGGGAGAAGATCTATAATTTTTATTGTATTCTCCAAATGTTTGCAACCTTAAAAATATTGCAAACCACAACTATACTTATATTCATATAGAATATATCTACTTTCACGGTTCCATCTTGATAGCTGTGAAATACTTCCGTCAAATTGTCTTCTACATTCCATCTATATTTACCACATTAGGATTCAAACTCAACATCTCTAATTCTTTTATCACTTCTGTCCTACCACCTATCCCAATTTGGGTCCTCTTCCTAAAGACTTTATGTGTGATGCCGCATTACACAGAAATGATTCATTTCTCAAGGTGCAGACCTTGGAATGTAGGTATATACCTGTACATAAATCTTGATGGATTTCTCTATTATACCTTCTGTAACAGTTCTGCAATTAAATGCAGTGTTTTGTCAATTTTCTCTAGTCTCATTTTGGACCATCTTCACGTAGTACTGACATTTCTGGAAGAGCCCCCTAACTGGTCTTCTTGGTCTCTAGCTTTTTTTCAAAGTAAGTTCATCTTTCATGGCATTATCATATTTTACTTTTATTTATTTTTAATTAATTTATTTATTATTATAATTTTATTTCAGCATATTATGGGGGTACAAATGTTAAGGTTACGTATATTGCCCATGCTCCCCTCCCCCCTCGAGTCAGAGCTTCAAGTGTGACCATCCCCCAGACGTTGCACATCTCACTCATTATGTTTGTATAGGGGATGGGTATATACAAACATATTTTACTTTTAAAATCTTAGAAACAATTTCTCTGATGGTTCCTCTCCTTCCCAACTTCTTGCTCAAGCTGGCTTCCAAATGGTCTAAGCATAGTCTCCTCAAATTTCCTGAGAATTTCTTTCCACTCTCTTTTCTGCCTCTCTAAATCCTAGCCATCTTTCATACTTTATTTCAAGTCCTACTTGTTTTAAAGGAGAGTTCCCTGATAGTTATCTTTAACTGTTTGCCTTTTCTAACTTCTTTACTGTATGGATTGTTTCATATAGTTTAGTACTTTGTAGTTCTCTTATGGTGTGTGTGTGTGTGTGTGTGTATGCGTGTACACGTGTATGTGTACTACTTTGTCTTTCCAGGCACGTTATGCAGACAGGAGTTGCCTTATACTTCACACCCCTCCCACCATCAGATTTTTTTTAGCTGCCAAGTTTTAAGAGCACTATTATTGTGAAGAAGACACAACCAAACTAAAAAAATCAAATGAAAAAAAATAATAGTGGCATGGGGATGTTTTGCCACTCACATTAATGCATTTATGTTTATGTGTCTTGTCCATTTTAGATTATTTTAGTAGGTTTTGAAACATAAAATTGAGTATTTCACCATGATAAATATATAAATCCATACTTTTTGTGAGTAAAATAAAACTAGTATAACTTCCACCATTAAGATCTGGTGTGTGTTTAATATCATGTGAGAAATTAAACACTCTCTCTCTCTTTCACCTGTTGTACAAGGTACTGTGCTAAGGATTTGCATACACACAGTCTATGCATTCTCAAACAACTCTCTGGTGTGTGTGGTGTTACTTATGATTCCTGTTTTATTGCTAAGGCTCAGAGAGGTTAAGTCATTTATATAACCACACACAGCTAGTAAGTAGCCTGTAACTGTATGGCTGCAAAGCTTATGTTCTTTCAAATATGATACTCCACTCATCTAGATAACACTATGCATTTGGGTATTTTTAAATGTGGAATAATTTGACTATATATTTCTGTGGTCATTCAGCTTTCTCATCTAGGTACATACTTAAGGAAGAGACAGATTTTTTAAAAAAAATGTAAAATCTACTCAATAAATAATTGTGGCTGATAAGCAATCTTAACCATGCATGTGGGTAGGATTTTTAACTTAATTTCTTAAATATTTTTGAAAGGTGTAGAGCAATGTAACCATGCAAATTTTAGTTCTTTAGAGTAACAGTATACTATGAAGGTTGTTTGACAAGCTGTCTATTTTCCTATATATGGAAACATACATAAACAAATAAGTTATTTGTTATTTTTAAACAATGCCTTCCTACAAGACATTGTTTATGAAGAAGTTCCCATTAAATAAAAAATTACATCACTCCAGTTGCTTGTCATAAGTTATTACCTGACTTTGCAGTTTGGGGTATCGTTAAGCCATTTCTACCAAAGTAAGGACAGGGGCTTTGTAAAAGTCTTTGTCATCTGAAAACTTCCTCAAGTAGTTCTACAGAGATACACTTTTATAAATGTCTTGCAGGTTTTGAAGGTTTATTTTTTTCCCTAAAATTTGTACACAAAACATACCTAATGAAAAGCTAAATGAAGCACAAAAATATGTGCTCTATTTTTCCACTTCCCAATTAGGAAAAGTGACTGAGTAAATTTAATTTAACATTTAATGATGTCTTACTTAAGATATGTTATAAAGTATTTAAGCAGTAATAATTTCAGAATGTTTGAGAGAAAGAAAACAATGAAACCATGTAGAATAACAATAATCATTATTTATTTATTGTTTACTATGTGCCTAACTTGGATAGACACTTGATATCAGCTTTTGTTCTTCAATTCCAATTATTTGATGAGCCATATAAATAGTAGAATATTGTAACTTAATAGGAATTTAGAGATCACCTAGTCCAATCCTCTAATTTTATAGATAAGAACACTAAAGTGAGGAAATGACAGTTAAATTTTTCAAAGTCATATGACAGTGTAAAGATAGTCTTACTGGAATTAAACATCCAGTTTTCTTGACATTCCTCCAACATTCCATCTTAATTCTTGCTAATGCGAAGGCATGAGATTTGCAAATACACACTTCATGTTGAGGTCTGCATCCTGTATCGGTAAGGGTTGTTATACAGCTATGGATAAAACTCTAAGTGTTATTATGGTGCCCCACCCAATGACTTGTGGGGTGGGGGGACAAATTCCCATGATGCCCAAGGCTAGCAGAGCTTTCTCTTTGTTGCTATGACTATATTTTAGAGATGGCTGACCATGGAGTTGACACCATTGAATAATGGGTATTACATAAATTCATACTGAGTTTCTCCTTACTGTGCTTTTAGAAAGAGGTTATTCAACTAGGATAATTATGTAATATTGCATCACTGCAGCCTGCATTTTATGTTTAAGAATACCACATAAAGGATGGCTGATTTGCAGGATGCTCTTTCTGAATCACATAAGACAAACATATTCTAGGCCCCTATCAATGACTTTTTCATTTCAATAAGCAAATGGCACTGATATATGTTGCTGACAAACACAGCCAGCTAAATTTCATGCTTATGAGTTGATAGGATTAGGTTTTATTGCAATATCCTTTGTGCTGTGGTTTGTAGCTATAAGGCTGGTAAATTATGCCAACTATCATAAGTCTTATATTTTCCCCCTTGTTTTAATAATAAATCTTGTGCATAATAAAATAGTGAATTTTCCAAATGTTGAGGCTTATTTAAAACATTATGACATTTGATAAAACACTCATTTGTAATATAACTTGATCTTTATTATGTTAATAGTAATCCTGCTAGGCAAAAATAGTGGTTATTGCTCTGTTTATTGAAGAGTACATTTAGGATTAAACAAGTGAAATAACTTGGGTTCCATAGCTGTGAAGTATGTCACTATGACTCTGTTGTAGGCATTCTAATGTTTAATCCAATGCTCCTAATAACAGACACACTACACACACACACACACACACACACGATTTAGTTTCATTAATATGAGCTTTAATGCTATATTTACACATATATAATGGTAGAATTTTATTTCTGTATTCATATATATGTTGCTCCCCCCATAGCCTCTACCTACCCCAGACTCTCCCACTACATACAACCCTCCCCTTTGTGGTGCTCTCATACCCCTAATGCACCTCTAACCCTCATGGACATGGACCTCCCAGTAAGGGCCTCATTCTCCTTTTTCACCCAGAACCATCCCCTACCTCCAGGCTGCAAACCACAGTTCAGAGGAGACTGCAGTCCTCCTACAAAAGCCAGGGAGAACAACATACAACTTATATTTTTTTGGTAAGACTAAACACATTTTTGTATGACTCCCCCCAAAAAGTATATGTAAAACCAATGCACTAAATCTGTCCACATGTAAAAAAACATGTACTTCAAAACTAACATTCTGAATTGAATTAATCTAATGCACCCATGTGTAATTGGAAACTATTTTATCTGACAGTTCAAGTTCCAGTATATGGCAGATAATACTGTTTTCCAAGTGCTTTCCTGAGTTATATTTATGTTTACTTGCATAGCTCATATTAGCTATCAGTTTACATTTATGTTTTCATAGAACTTTAATTCAGAAGTCAAAAATAGTCATATGTGATCATCAGATGAGTTTCAATTTAGCTAATATTTTAAATTCATTTGAAATAAATGCCAACATTGGAGAAATTGAGAGTTTTTACATAAAACTTAGTTTTCTGGCTTCTTGTGCCCTGTCTCTGAATTGAACCATCACCTGAATATTTTGGTGAGTCATGGATTCATTGACCTGGGAACCTCATGGTACATATGACCTTCCTGTTCCCAGTAGAACCTTGAGTTTCTGATACTTGTTCTAGAGATTTTATTTGTATGTGCCCAGGATTTTTAAAGTCTTTTTTGTTCTTTGTCTTTGCCTTAGTTCAGGCCTTTGGTATTTATTCCTTGAACTAGTTAGGAAACTGATTTTCCTGCCTCTCATAACATTTGATAGCTTTC
>VBSM01000272.1:43844453-43904213 GCA_008086735.1 Cheirogaleus medius
TACCACATTTTATTAATCCACTCATGTATTGATGGGCACCTGGGTTGTTTCCATTTTAGTACATAAAAGGGTCAATAAATATTTCTCAAGACATTTTAAGTCAGAGAAAGTATCATAGAATAATGGTATTTTTCCTGAGTTTCTGAGTGAAAATAATAGTTGTTCAGAGAGAGTGGAGGGTTACAGTACTCTAGGCAAAGATAAAAGCACGTGGCGTGTGCAAAACTGTGGATGCATGTATAATTAAAACAGCATGGAATGTTTTGGAAATTAAAAGGATAAAGATGTAATAGGAGAAGCAAGGGATGGTGGTGAGATGGGAGCTGGCCTCTGGCTGCATTGTTTTGATGTCACACAGAATAGCTTGTGCGATGTTACCCATCAGTTAACACATATTTGGATGCTGTGTTTTGGGGAGGGGATGCGGTTTATTCCATTTTCAAATATGCTGTAATGTTTGCTGTTGTCTGTAGAGGTGAGCTGATGGCTCAGCTGACCTGTGGGGGAGCTGAAGCCATTCCCAGAGTAGAGCTGCATTCACTTATCTGTATCATAAAGTAACCCTTCAAATGCAAATCCTTTAAAGCTGAAATGATAGGGAGATTGTTCGTGGGGAATTTTCAGAATCCTAATTCTTTCACGATTGTTTTTAATACTTTTTCAGCAGTAATCTTTCAAAAGAGGTAGCTTCATTGAATAATCCTGACACCTCAACTTTTTTTTGTTTTTTTGGTCAAGGAAAATATCTAGCTTCAAAGAAAAAAGGTAATAATTTTAAAATGACAGAGACAACACAATGTCTTTATTTTTTGTCACCTGCATCTCATATCCCTTCCTTTTTTGGATCAAACCTCCACCCTTGTTGAGTCTTTTCCCCCACACATGTGCTAACACATAAATAAACCAAATATTTTCCCAGACTTTGGTTCCTTACTCCATAGTAAGAGAACAACCCTCTAAGCACTACTATGATTGTATCACTAACCCTGTTCACATGCTCATTGGGTGAATTCTAATTGATTACATGGGTATTTACAGTCCTTTACTATCTAGGACATACAAAAATCATATTCTTATGTTATTTAAGTCCATACTCACCACGATGATTACAAATTTTTCTTCCAGACATCTTTTCTTTCTCCTCTTCCCTCTGTCAGACCTTCAGCATGTACATATCCCATCTCTACTTAATGAAATCCTGAATATTCATAGAGATCTGGTTCCAATGTATCTTTCTTTATGATGTTATTCCAATTGCCCTTGAAACAAAGCCCCATTCTTTTGACTACAGTAGCAATTTCTCTCTCTCATCTTGTTTGTGGCATTGTCTTGCTTTAGACTAGATTGAGTATTTCATAGGTAGAAAAATGATTTGTACCTCTTTGTTTCTTCTCATTTCAACCATCATGACCTCCCCAAACTTCATCCACAGTGTTTGGCTGGGTGCCCTGTATATAATGTGTGTTTTATTAAAGTATGAAAAGACACTAATCCATAAAATAAAAGCAAATAGCATCTTTGAAAGCGGCTGGTTTGGTGACAAGTAACATGCAAGAGTTGCACTTAATTGCACCAGGGAGATCATTAGGAAGACACTGAAGACCCAGCTAAATGACAGTTCAAACAAATTAACCACCTACGTGGGGCCGTAATGGATTTCATTTCCTGCTGCTAGCCACATGGAAAGAAAATGCCTCACACATAAAGCAGGTATCTTGTTGAAATGTTGAAAAGATATGGTAAGGCCCTGGCCTCACGCCAGGTAAGGAATCAAGATCAGTCATATTCTCTGTAGTTGATGACATCATCTGTTGTTCACAAAAGCAAAAACAGATTTAATAATTCTATTGCTCGTGTATATATTACTCTTTATAAGTTACAGAACATTTCAATACCCATTATCTCATTTATTTACATCAACAAATCAGTGAATGAGGAGAGGCTGTGTTTATTTGTCCCAATTACAGGTGGAGAAGCAAAACCTTAGTTTAGAAAAGTAAATTATTGAACATCACAGAATTACCGAGTTGCAAAATAAGTCTAGAACACAGAACTTTGACTTCTAGGAGAGTATTTCTCATTTTTAAAATGGGAAGTTCATCTCTGATTTTGAAAAAACAAATAAAAAACACTGAAGATGAATTCTAGAAGATTAGAAACCTCTCGCATTTCAATCCAGAGTGTTTTTGTTGTTGTTGTTGTTGTTTTTGCCTGTCATGGAATCTATGGTAGATTTCTACTCCATTGCAGTAATTTAGGCAAGCTAAAAGTATGTTTTCCAGAATTCCCTTTTGTGCATTGTTCCTAGTTAATGTAGCTGACCTGAATCATTCTTTGATTTTTCAGACTTCTGGGCCAGTGCATATTTAGCTCCAGTCTGCAGGGCAGCAGCATGTCTTACAGAACACTTGCAGCATCAAAGCTGGAGATTTGGAGGTGGTGAGATACTGATGTGGGTCCCTCCCTGTCCTTATGGGTTCCAGCTTGTGTTTGTAGGTTCCAGTTTGTCTTACCTCTTACCAACCTCAAACCCATATTCCCTTCCATACTGATTGGTCTGTGGAATTCAAGCTGTATACAACAGCCTCAGATAGACTATTTAACCACTTCCCATAATTGCATTAGGTCCAATTTCTATACTAAATTTCATGTTGATGTGTATGTATGTAATATATACATAATATATAATACATATAAAATATAAAACAAAATTTTATATGTATTATACATATGAATTTATATATTGCTACTACAAAATGGGGGCAAAGAGAAATGTTTCTGTAATAATCTAAGGGAGATCCCTTGGGATACCTCTCAGTACTCCCATGTCCTGAGATTAAAGTCAATTTAAAAAAGCTATAATGGCCTACTGCAGGCAGGCCTGCTAATAGTCAAGACCCTTCAAGAATGAAGGTGTGAGAAATCCTATCCAGCAAGGAGCTATAATCAGCTGAGATACTTGCTGAAGGTAGAAGGATTATAGAGTGGGTGGTGGAAGAAAGTAGTTATATATACCAATTAAGTCTATATGACCAGTTCTAGAAATGTGCACTGTATTAGTCATGCCAATTTCTTTCTTTCTTTGAGATGAATAAATAAGCACATATTAGCCATTTTTTTCTTCTCACTTCTCCCATTTACCTACCATCTACAATAAAGTGTGTTAATAGCAGTTAATTTAATATCACAGTATTTACATTTCAGAACATCAAAGGGGAAGCGTGACTCAGCTAGAAAAGGATTGAGCATTGGTCCAAAATAGAGGAAGAAAATTTGTGTCCTCTTTTGGGAAGAGGGCTGGCATGCTTTTGGATTTGTGAGGAATAGTTGCATTATGTTAAATGGAAGCATAACATACAGGAAGCGGAAGTGGAGGTGCTACTGTCTTTAGTTGGAAGTAAGGGTGGAAGAAGTGTAAATGGATGCCAACTCGACAGAGAGTGGACTGTGATGGATTTGTATCCTCTCAATTTAGCTAAGCTGGGACTACATTTCCAAGAATTTCCTTCTCCAAAGATTTCCACATTAGTGGGGCCCACAAAAGATATTATGCATACGTTTTGGAAGATCTGTTAAATGAATGAAAGTGGTAAGAGTAAGGGCAAACTCATGAGCAGTGATCGGGTTTATGATGGACTGAGACCCACAGAGGTGTCTCGGGATATTCAAACCTCCAACTTGAATGATACGGTTGTCCTGCAGGAGATGCTGGAGTCCTTCATCAGGGTGGTAAATGGCATTTGTGACAAAAATTAGAGAAACTGAAGGAGAATTTGATGTGAACTTCAGCCAGTTGGCCTGGTTGTTGCCCCACACTAACAAGGTAAGCCAGCTTTAAGTGACAATGTGAGTGAACTACAACAGTGCATAGTTATAACCTTCTCCTTGTAACAAATATATGGCTGTTGTTTCACTTCCCTTTTTTGAGCTCAGTCTCCAGCACCAGACACAAAGACAGCAGCCTTACTTGTATCTTTAATCAGCTCCCACAGTTGTATACCAACAAATACAGTCAATCAAAGAGTGTGTTGACTCCTAGTGGTATAATTTCTTCTCTTGAATCTGCATTGCTTCATAATCAAAGACCATTAGATTCCATATGAGCAGGATTAGATGCCCTAATGAGCAATAGACTTCGCTTTCAGGCCATAAAAACAACGATGATCATAACAATAGCTAAAATTTATTGTGCCCTTACCACATGACAAAAACTGTTCTAAGTGCTCTATATTATAAAAAAAAAATCACAATAACTTTGGAGGTAGGTACTATTACTATCATCATTTTCACTTTACAAATTAAGCAAATGAGGTATCTGGGATTTAAGTCACATCTCCATGGTCACATAGTTGATATGGGGAATTCACATCAATTACCAGCTGTGATTTGAAGCCAGGGAGTCTGCAGCCTGAGCGCTTGTTCTAACCACTGTGTTACTCACCTTCCACATCAACCCTCTAAGTGAAGCTCATTCTGAACGTTCTGATCTCAGATTTATTCCTGTATCAGATAGTCCACTGGACCAGGGGAAAAGAGATAATGAGATTATCTGTGTAGTCAATCTATGGGTTAGGAATTAGAATAAATAGGTGATAAAAGGAAAGTGAAAGAAGTAAAAGAAGAGGAAATGGGAACAACTTTTGCGCTTTGAACGTATAGCCACCAGAGAATAAATAAGCCAGTCTGTTAAGTTGTCTAGCCTTGTCTCAGTGAAAATCAAATATTTTCCCCAGTGTGCATAGCATTGTATCAAACAAGACTCTGGCTTACTGTGCCAGACATCTGGCAAAAGAGGATGCATTCTAACTTTTTTGTCCTTGCTCTTGTCAGGATTTTATAATCATAAATTTACATTTCATATTTAGTACATTAAAATGATTATAGTCTACATTTAAATTTATACTCAAATTTTCTGTTTTTATGGTAGAATTTAACTTAAAACAATAATAATTTAATTTATAACAATTTTAATTATAGTGATAAGATTAACAAGATTCTTTTTATCTAATATCTTTGATTTCATTAAGGTAAAATTATGTAACATAAAATTAACCATTTTAAAGTTCACAATTCAGGGACATGTAGTACATTCACAATGTTGTCCAACAACCACTGCTATCTAAATTCTAACACATTTTCTTCATTTTTAAAAGGAAACTAAGCAAAGTACCTGCTTATTGTCTTTGATTTTTAAATTTTTTTTTTTTTTGGTGTGGAAAATCCTACTTTCTTTTTTAAGTGTACCAAAAAAATCTCCCATTCTGCATTCATTTGTTTTCTTTTCATTACTGATACTAGTATATTCTCCTAATCTCTGACAAGTTTTCCTTTTGTTGTGTGTGTGTATCTATGTAATTAACATATATCTGTAATACAGATCTATCGATAAAGTTATATATTAATATTTTATCTATTCAGTGTACTTTAATGTTTTATATATTTATATTTTAATATATCCATATATTTAATTTTAATGTATTCAAATCTTCCTGTCTTTTCTTTAAGTTTGTACTTTCCAATTCTTGTTTTTAAAAATGCTTTTCTATACTGAGACAATACAAAAATATACTCTTATAAAATTTTAAGGCTTTATTTTTCAAGATTTTACTCTGGAATTTACGTTTATACAGTGTAACATAGGAAATATCTTTTTAGTAGGGAGAGCAAGTTGATTCAGAATCATTTTTTGATTAGCCAATTCTTTTCCGATTGTTGTGCTACCTCTCTCATTTATAAATTTCTCTCTACATGTGCGTTTAGAGAGATTCATAAATTATCTAGTTCAGCCCCCTTATTTTATAAGGTGAACTAATGAGACCCGGGCCAGTACATGCAGTGTGAAAATGGAATACTTACTCTTGTCAATGGATGGAAGATAACCAAATGCCTGGATAACAGTCTGTCATGTTTCTAAGTATTTTTGATAAAAACAGATATGTAAGATCTGAATAATGCTCTATATTTCCTCTTACATCTTAAATAACTTACCACATGATGGATGATGGTGGTTGATCGCCTATATAATTGACCTTGAGTCCAATAAGCTTATGTTTGAATTCTAGGCATCCCAATTATTAGCTTATGACTCCTGAGAAATTGTTAAATTGCTGAATTGCAATTTACTTATCTGCATAACCACAGAAATAAGATTGTTTTCAGTATTACTTAAGATCGTGCACATAAGCAGCTCAGAATCTAAGGCAAAGTAAATGCTTATTCATTGATAGCTATAATTATAATTATTTTACTTCTACTATTATTATTTTTCAAATGTCCAAAATTTCAGAAATGTAATTAAATGAGTCTCAGTATAGCACATGAGTGGAGAGGCACAAGAAATTAGGAATAATATACTCAATAAGTAGACACTAATACACTTAATAATCTAATATATGATAAAGGACACATCATAAATCAATTCATATAAACATGAATTTGCTAAGTACTTTTGTCATATTTAGTCAGTTATTTAGTTAAAAAATATTTTACAGCCTTACTCCACACCCTACAAAATCCATACTTTTTAAAAAAATCAAATTAAAGGCCAGGCTTGGTGGCTCAAACCTATAATCCCAGCACTTTAGGAGGCTGAGACGGGAGGATTGCTTGAGGGTAGGAGTTCCAGACCAGCCTGAGCAAGAGGGAGACTGTTGTTGTAGACTGTCTCTACAACAGTTGGAATTTAGAAGAAACTTCAAACGCCTATTGATCACTAAATAAGCATTCTGAAATTTAAAATTTTCCATCTTAGCAATAAGAAGAGAATAAATAGAAAATGGAAAAATTTAATTCACGCTAAGAATCAAACATATAAAATATATTTGAATAAACTCAAGTCATTTGGGATCTATATGAATTTAACTACAAGTATTTTTATGAACATAAAAAATTAAACTTTTAAAGGTATAAATTTTCACCAACTTAATCTATTAAGTCTAAATCCAACCAAAATAAACCAAATTAGCCAAAAATTACCTTAGAGTATAACCTACCAAGAATAACAAATATTATATGGAAATATGTATATACACTTGTCAAATACACTTGCAAAGATCCTACTCAATATCAAAACATGTAAAGCTACAATAATTAATACGAAGTGATATTTTTCAGGAGTAGGTAAATAGCATAGCAGATGAAAATTCAGAGTCAAATGGGAAGATATTTGACAAATGATGACGTTACTGCCATGAAGTCTTAGTGAAGTGATCTCACTTTTTTTGTTTGTTTGGTGATTTTTTTTCTTTTTCTTAATTTTTTTTTTATTTCAGCATATCACAAGGGTTCAAATGTTTCGGTTACATATATTGCCTTTGCCCTACCAGAGTCAGAGCTTCAAGCATGTCCATCTCCCAGATAGTGTGCACCGCACCCATTAGGTGTATATATATCCATCCCCTTCTTCCCCCTATCTGCCTGACACCCAATGAATGCTATTACTATATGTGCACTTAAGTGTGATCAGTTAATACCAATTTAATGGTGAGAATATCTCACTCTATTCTTAACTCAGTATGCTAATCCTAGCTGAAAAAATGAACACTTACTACTTTGGAAAGAAAGAAATTTATCTCAGAAGAGTGAAAAGCAATAGAAAATAATGAGAAAAGAAATTAGTAAGCATGTAGGTAAATCTATGTGTGTGTGTGTGTGTGTGTGTGTACAGATTAAATTTGGAAATATAAAACGTTGAAATCAAATACAAAACAACAAAAATATGTAAGGTGGTAGGAGATGATCAGATTTAGAGTTTGCTAAGGTCTTTTTGCTGTAAGGTAAAGTTAGAGATGTTAATAACTTTACAATTCATCAAATCAAATATGCTTGTTTGATTTTTAGTAAAAAGTCTAAAAGGTTAGATATGGAACATATAACTTCCAAACCAGTTGATGAACAAAAAGAAAAATAATAGTTGATCATTCCAATCAAATGTAAGGAAGGAGGAAGAACATGCTTAGAAAAGCTGGGTAAACAGCAAACATAAAGATGTAAGAAATAAATCCAACTATATAACACATTGTGATAAATGTAAGTAAACTTCATATGTGCCTTTACAATCTGGTGTAGTTAAGAGTGTAATATCAGCTGTAACAAATAATATTATTGAGTGCATAATATATGCCAGGTGCTGTTCTAAGCATTTCATTCTATTAACTTATATAACTCTTATAAGGACTCTCATATAATGACCATTGTATTACACTTTCAAGAGAGGACAGGTAAATGGATAATTTATATATCAGAGAATAAATAGGGGAACTAAGGTTTGAATTTCAGGTAGGTCGGCTCTAGACCCACTGTTCTTAAACACTATGCTATAGAGCTACTCTATCAGGAGTTTAAAACAAATGTCATTCCTAAGACTGACATGTTAAGTGTGTTTCCTTTAAAAGTATGAATAGCAAAAGGATTCTCAATACTAGAGCTTTTATTAACATTATATCAGTTGTCTTATAAACCTATAGAAAAAGATAAAGAAATAAGAGGTACTAGGATTAGGAAAGAAGAAACTTTTGCCACAGTTCATTTGGAAAGCAAGGATGGTATAATGGTTAAACAAGTAACAGAGCCTAGAACCAGAATCCTTGGTTTCATAAGTTGACATTGACCCTTTCTGATTGTATGAATTTGGGCCAGTTGATTGACTCTTCTTGCCTTAATTCAGTGACATGCTATAATAATTATTCTTACTTTATAAAAATTAAATGATGCTTGTGTTTACTAAAAAGGAAATAATTTTATTTAGATAATATTAAACTTAGAATATAATAATAATATGTGTAATCAGGAACGAAACCACACGAATACTCTTATACCAACACCAAACATATAGGTTTTATATCTTGGAACATTCTTTAAAATTAACATTTTTTAATATGTTATTTGATCATTTTTTAATATGTTACTCTTCTGTAATTACTCATATCCTTAACTATTTTTCTCATAGGCTGATTTTCTTTTATATATATATATATATATAGGCAATCTATAAGATACCTATAATATAAATGGATTCTTGACACTAATCCTTTATATGTGCTATTCTATGTCACTGCCTGCACCAATGTCTCTTAATAACCATATCTTTGTGATAACTTTGGCCATCTTATAGTTGAGTTCCTCTATCTTATCCTGTGTTTCCCAAGAAGCTGAGTCTAAGGTAGCTACAACTTTAATGGGGAGTGCAATCCTAGGGAGGAGAGATGAAGGACAGAGGAGTGAGGAAAGGAAGGAGAGTGAGCCCTTAAATGCAACTGATTGCTGGCTATGTAAGACTGTCTTCAAATAGGCAGTACACATTGAGTGTCATGACAGTCAGTACTGGAGGACAAAGGGAATTAATCTACTCATGAAGCAATTTTTTGAGTGCACGTTTATGCTATAAGTTAGGGCTGAGCAGACTTCCATGGCTTGGCATGGATAGGGAAACCCTGAAGCAGGAGGCAAGAAGGACACAGCAAGTGCATGAGCTGAGGCATGGCCAGGTTGGAGTGCATGCATTGCAAGGTGCCTCAGGCAGGGATGGCTGGAACAAGAGACAAAGGAGCCCAAAAAGATCTGTAGTAATACATGAGTGGTGGCCCATATATCTTCTTGCTTGTTTTTATTCTGCAAAATGTCCTTAGCTATTTTGGATTCTTCATATACAATATGAATTTTAGAATCAGATTACCAAGTCTCTTAGTCAGTTCAGGCAGCTATACCCACAATACCACAAACCGGGATGCTTAAGCAACAGAAATTTATTTCTCACAGTTCTAGAGGCTGTGAAGTCCATGAACAAGGTGCCAGCAGATCTGGTGTCTGGTGAGGGTACTCTTTCTGGTTCATAGACGGTGGTCTTTTCTGTGTCTTCACGCGATGGAGAGCAGAGAGAGATGAAGCAAGCTCTCTGCTGTCTCTTCTTACAAGAGCAGTAATCTTGTCCATGAGTGCTCACGCTCAGGACTTAATTTCCTTCCAAAAGTCTCATCTCCAAATACCATTACATTGGATATTTAGGCTTCAACATATGAATTTGATGGGGGTGATCATAAACATTCAGTCTGCGATATCAAGAATCGTAAAACAATCCTGTTTAGATTTTGATTGGAATTATATAGAATTGATAGATTGCCATTTTTTATAATTTTAGTTTTTCATATGGTACAAAAATATTTTTCCATATATTTTGGTCATATATAACATATTTAAATAAAGTTGTATCACATTCTTCCCTAAGGATTTGCAAACTCTTGTATATTTATACCCAAGAACCCATTAGCTTTTGTTACTACTATATGTTTTATCCAGAATATATTATAATATTATTATATATTATATAATGTAAATACATTAATAAATTATTGTACATTATTATACATTATATCATAATGTATTATATATGTACTTATTACACATTGTATCATGTACTTATAATACATTATAATGTATACAAAGAAAATGGGAAACATTCATATCAGAGGATAAATAAATGTTAATATAGTTTGAATGTGCTCCCCCACCACAAAGTTCATGTGTTGGAAACTTGATCCTCAATGCAGCAGTGTTGCAAGGTGGGACCTTTAAGTGTTGATTAGACCACAAGGGTTCTGATTCATAAATGGACTAATGCCATTATTGTGAGAGTGGGCTTGTTATTGAAGGAGTGGGGTCCTGATAAAAGGATGAGTTTTGGTCTCCCTTTGGCTCTCTCATGCTCTTTTATTTTGACCTTCCGCCATGGGATGATGCAGCAAGAAGGCCCTCGCCAGATACCAGTCCTTCAATCTTGGACTTTTTAGTCTCCAGAACCATGCGTTAATATATTTCTATTCATTATAAATTATCCAGGCTGTAGTATTTTGTAGCAGCATGAAACAGACTAAGACAAATGATCAAGTAACTTTGAAAGATGCTCATGCTTCCTAGGACACAGGATACTTTATATTTAAAAAATAATACATTACCAATATCATATAAGAATAAAAAATCTGACAATGTGTGTAGTTAAGAATGATACTACTAATGATTATTAATTTTGATGGAGGAGATAGTAGTAAATACATTTAGATCAATTTGATAATATTGAGTAAGATTAAAGATGTAAAAACAATTTTCAGAGAAATGTGCTTGTGATTAAAAAGACATAAACTGAAGAGAAAATTATATTATGATGGAAGAAAATCTGAATGTTCACTAACATATGAATGGATGAATAAATTATTATATATCCATAATATGATATACAACATAGCATTTTAAATGAACTGTATTTACATACATCAACAAAGATCAAATATCAAAGAATATAAAATCACAGCAAGAATCAGGTTATAAAAATGTTTACAGCATGATAGCATGTATATAAAGCTTAAAGCATACAAAATAATACTATTCATTCTCAATGAGCAAATACAGGAGGTAAATATATGCAACCATGAATGGTATTGACAAATGCAAAATTAAGCATATTCAGTGCTTTTGTAAAAGAGGGCCAAGAAATACAAGAGGAGCACCCAGAGGCCTCGACCCTACCTACCTATAATATTATGTATCATTTAAAAATCATGCTTGATATCATGATAAAGTGGCTACATTTTAACAGACAAGTGTTTACATATGTGTATGTTATAACATTCTTTCTATAATTAAGATTCTTTGGGATAAATCATACCCAGGCTTGTAGCCAGTCCAAACAATTACTAACTTCTGTATTATTGTGTAGGGTTTCTTCTGCAGATGGTTTTAATTTCCATAGAAAATAAGGAAGGTATGCTTTGTGTTAAAGCTGAGATGGGTTTAAGTGACATTATTTTAAAATCCAATTAGGTGCTCTGATTTCGTTTATTCAGAAAGAGAGCTATATCTACACATGCTGCTTCCAAACATGACTGTCTTTTTCTAATTAAGAGAATATTTTATACTGCCTAACCCATTTCACTTATAGATGAGTGCTTGATTTAACATTTACATAACTAATTGGCTACATCTGCTTGCTACTACTTCCTCAGGAAACTTTGCAACTTCTCAACAACATCCAAACCTATTACTTTTTAAGAACCTAAATATTTCCCCATATAAACCATTTTCCAGTATTTGAGCTTTAAATAATATTTCAACATGAAATATGCAGTTTAACAAGGATATCTAACGATGTCTATACAAATCCTAAAGTAAACGTTTTTGAAAATGAAGTATGTTTTTGTTATGAAGTATCTTTAAGTTATTATTCTTTATAAATATAAACCATCACTCTTTATTATCTGGTTTTTAAAACTTTTTTTGGTTTTTTAGATTAGAGTGAATGTTAATTCATTTTTATAAGCAGAATATTTTTTCGGGGTATTTATCATCCTTAAAAAGTCTTTATTTAAGGGTTGGAGTTTTGGGGAAATTATACAACATCTATCAAATGATAGTGTTCCGTAAGTGCCTATAAAAATCAATAATCTAATGATATAAATAGGTATATAAAGAGATCATAAAATTAAAGGACACTTACTTGTCTGTTAATATTCTAACAAGCCTAACATTTTATGCATAACAACCAAGAACATATACCTTATTTAATATATTCAGAATACACTTTATGCTTTATATCAAATAATATAAATAATGTTTCAGAATACTTTAGAATAACAAGTGTACTATCCATAACAATAGCAATAATTCTAGTTACATGGGAAACAATCTTTGAATATATAATAATGTAGCACTGGGGCAATACAACAATTTGTTTCTGAGTGACAGACCTCCAGGTCTTCAGTAAGCCCCAAACACTTAAAGAGAATAGATGAATTTATCAGGTGTGGGGCAGGTGGGAGAGGGGAGGAGGGGACGGGTATATACATACATAATGAGTGCAATGCGCATCATCTGGGGGATGGACACGCTTGAAGCTCTGACTGGGGGGTGATGGGGGGCAAGGGCAATATACGTAACCTTAACATTTGTACCCCCATAATATGCTGAAATAAAAAAAAAGAAACAAGACAGAAATACTCAACTTCTAAAATGAGGAATTGATCTAAATATTTTAGAGTGTTTTCCATTTTAACAAAACAGAAATTCATCACATATGTGACTATGTCAGTCCTCCAGATTGGTTTACTTGGAATTTACATCATTGCAATTCTGTAGTCAGTCCTTTCTTTTTCACTGAATGCTCCAAAACCACTCTCTTTTCCACAGTTGCTGCATAATTTCTTAAATAGCTTTAGAAACTTTCAAGAGGAAAGGAGCTAAATGAATAGATTAATGAGGGGTTGTTTGTGAAATTTTTAGAGCTCCTTCAATGGCAGGTGTGATAAATTACAACACATTGTGATGATCATGCAGCAAACCATTATTAGTACTTAAAGTAAACTATCTCATTACACAAGCACTACTTGAGTTTCAACATACTTTAGCAGAAAATGTAAACTGTTCACACAATTCCAAATAAATATACTTTCCTCTAGACTGAGATTAAGCTTTCATATAGAAATGTTGGCTGTGTTTACTATCAAACAGCTCAGTTATATTTTACTCATGCACAGAAAAATCTCAAACCTAAATCTCATGTGCACAGGATATTAACCCTTAAACATTTCTGTTATAATGACCTAATTTTGTTGAAATATATATACATGACACATAAAAGTAGATAAGCGACACAATAAGATATTCAGAAGTTTTACGAGACATAAATCACATGAATAATCAATTGTGTTTGGTATAAATGTTATATTGTCAGTGTCCTTTATTGAATAAAATGACTTTCTTAATATCTAGGGAAAGTTTGGTTCTAAAACCTATTGTGTACCAAACAGAGAAATTACAGTTTTTAACTTCATTCATTTAATTATTATTAAAAACATCACATTATTTTTTCCTTCTTTAAAATAAAGGAAATTCTATATATTATTGAATATAAATTTAGTGACATAAACTCTAGTTTAACCTCAGATATGCTATTCCTCCACTGTATATCCCAACTATGAACACTTCCCATTATCTCCATCGCTCCAGTCTAAGACTTCAATCATTTCTTACCTGAATTATTGTTAAAGTTGCTTAACTGGTCTCCATGCTTCTATCCCTGCCCTCTTACATTTATTATCCTTGGAGTCATTAGAGTGAACTTTTAAAAACATAAATTGGATCCATTACTCTCTTAAGTAAAACACCCCAGTGAATTGCCATTGTAAATAGAATATTTTCTCCATGGCCTCCAAGGCAAGCCTGACCTTGTTTCTGCCAACTTTTTCAACCTTATCTCTCACTGCTTATTTCACGTCCCTCTCTGTTTTCAGAAACACTAGACTTTTTCTATCCATCGAAAATTCCATGCTTATATTCTGGTCTCAGAATTTTTACCCTGATTATTAACTTTGCCTGGAATGGTCTCTTTCTTGATCTAAGTATGGCTGTCTCCTTCATTCATTTCTCAGATCAAATACATATTCTTCTTAGCCAGATATTTCCTTGTTGAGATTCATTGTTGTGTTAGATTACAATTTATTTAGAGTTGTTAAGGCAATTGCAGACCTAAAGTAAAAAACATCAGCAATTTTGATCGTATTCTGAGATAGTGGAATTTATTCTCTATATATCCAAATCTTAATACATTAAAACCATGACATAAAATACCCAGAACAACCATGTATCTATAAAATTATATGAAAATAATTTATGCACTGGCCACATTAACAAATAAGGAAGTGAGTGCCAGGAACCCAAAGCATAATGGGGGAGATTCTAATATCCACACCTAGGTGTAAGCAATAACTTACAGTTTAGTTTTAAAAATTACCTTTACCTAGGGAAAAAATTTAAAATAAATAAACTAAGAAAGTTTTTTCCTCACCACATGTTATTATTAGGGGGCATTTCTTTTTTTATCAGTTTCCATTTTATAAGAAAACAGATGTTTCTGAACAGGTGTAAGTGGGTGGATTTGAAAACCTATATACATTAAAAGCTTTTGTGTTGCTTTTATGTTTGTTTTTTAAAAGAAATGGAAGGAAAGATATTATAGTGTCCATTTCCTTTAAAAGCCTGTATTGAAAATTGCTTTTATTTTCTACTGCTATTTTCATTTTTTCCCCTTCAGCTAGTTGACTAAATAAATAAATAATGATGAAATGCAATTTACTTTTACTTCTTCCTTCAAAATTGAACTATCCCAGAGGGAAAATATCCAGTTGTCCGGTGGTCTGTATAATAACTTCACACTACCTATCTCATCTGTCCTTTCATTTCTGTCCCCTGTTCTAGTTCTGGCCCTCATTATTTTATGTTTATATTTTTCTTTTTGCTGAAAGTACTTATATGAATTGTATAACTGAATTTTTTTCCTCACTAGAGTCTCTCATGAATAATGTCTCCAAAGAAATATTTTAAACATCAGATTTAATCAGGAAGATGGAATGGAATAAACCCTGAACCCCAAATTAGAACTGTTTTTAAAATATTTCTTGGATTTTTGAACTATTTTACTTTTTCATCTTATATATTTATTTGGAGAATCCATTTTCTCATCTTTGCAATCTTTTTCTCAGGCTTATGGAAAGGATAAAAAAGGGTACACATGTTACATTTTTTAGAATAATGCCAGATATTAAATAAGTACTATAAAATTGCTGCTTACTTTTTCTCCCCTAAGCAAAACCATTAATAGCTTCCCATCATCAAGAGAATAAATTCTTAATGTTTACTAATCACATTAAAATTTTGCCAGAAATTGGAGCCAATATATTCATTCAGTAAATTTGCCCCCCACATGTTTAGTCCTTTAGGAAGTTGGACATGGCTTCTGCACATGCCTTGCATTCTCATTCCTGTATGTCATTGCTTGCAATGTTTCCTCTATCTGGAATTCTCTTATCCGTCCTTGTTTACCAACTGAAATGTTTTTCATTTACCTCTTTCAGAAACCTTCTCAGATTTCCTTTCAAAATGCCATAAAGCAATATGTTACCTATATAATATTTCATCTTTCTATGTCCTCAAACGCCATAATGTTAAACAATGTGTCAGATGAACTTACTTTCTTGTTCATCACAACCGGACAGTGGGTTCTTTGAAAGCTTAAGACCATGTCTTGAGCCTATTTCCCTTACATAGTGTATTATACCCAGAAGAATAGAACCTAGTGGAGACCTTGGTACTTGATATTTGCTGAATTTGATGAAGACAAAAACTCTTGTGTATATGTGTCAGTGTGTGCATGTGCTTTCGTGTAGATGCTGTGTGTCTGTATGCATAGGGTGATATAGAGAATAGTGTTAGAGCGCAGGAAGAAACTGGGAAACAACAGTAATCTTTAGGAGCCTCTGCGAAAACTCAACTACCCATTATTCAACGTATAGTTACTGAGTGCTAAAGCCATGCCAGGCTATGTTAGAAAACACCAGTATGTAGCTGTGAGTAAGACAATGTTCCCACCATCATGCCGCTTACATTCTAGAGAGGGAGACAGCAAATGAACAGGCAAACAAATAAAGACAAAGTGTTATATGATGTTAGGATGTGATAAGCATTATAAAGTGAGTAGAACAGAGAAAAGGGACAGAAAGTGACAAGGGTTGCTATTTTAGAATAGGTGATCAGGGAAGTCCCACCAAGGACCTGTTATTTGTTAAGCAGGGATATAAAAGAGGTGAGGTATTGAGCCAGTAAGTATCTAAGAAAAGATATTTCCAGGCAGAGGAAACAGCAAATGCAAAGGTTTTAGAAAATAGTAAAAATGTATAACGTTCTCCTGTGGAACTAGTTTAGCCTGTCCCTCTTACAGGTGAAATCACTATTAATGTTTCTGTGGCAAAGATAGTGTTTTTAATTATTTCCGTAATATAGTAAAATTTTTTATCTCTCTCAGGCATCTTTCTTCATCTTTAAGGTGAGGTTCAATTAAGGGAACATTAAGGATTGTCCTAGCACCTGATTGCTAGACTTCCGTGAATTAAATGCTTCTCTGCCCTCTTAATATCACTTTCTTCATTTGTGTAGAGTGTAATATTTTTATCTTATGAATTTATTTTGAATTTATACATGTGGTTATAAAACTATAAAGTAAAAATTGTTATTGTTTTTTATTATTGGTGGTAATATTTTCTCTTTATTTCTTGATTTCTGAAGGCTGTTAATCAGTTTTGACTCAATTTTGAGGCAGCGCTATAAAACTCTCAAATACCAATGGTCAGAAATATGCAGCAGAGTTAGATTCTCTCTCTCCCCATCCCACCTCCCTCAGTAATTCTAGCATACCAACAAAACAGGATCTTCCTGTAAACATTAAGAGGAGCTCACAAGGCGGACTCAGGCATTGGGTTTTTGTGCAATCATATACAGAATCCATAGGTGACCCATGATACTGTCTTTAGTTTTGGAGGCTGAGAGGTGACTAAGGCAGTCATTCAACCTAGAGAAATTAGCTTTGTTCACTTCAGCATTTGGCTGAAAGGTTGGCTTGGGAAGAGAGTACTCCAGCTGGGATGTTGCACATGGCACAAATCGATCTTGAAATCTGGTCCTGAAATCAACTTCACAGCAGGAATTTCACACATGCAAGCACAAATGAGCACTTGTGAACATCCCCGTGGAAGAGCTGCTAATATTGTCTAAACTGGCTTTCAGTTTGGTAGCCAGCCTTCCAGATAAATGTCAAATTAACTGGATAATTATACTTGCATATGAACCCAGTGCCAGTGTTAGCTTTGTGGAATAAGCCTTATTTTTCTTTAAACCATGCTGGCTTCAAATCTTGTAGAAATGTTATTTACCTCAGATTTGGGGAAATATACAAATAAACAAAAGACTAAACAAAATGGGCTATTATTTTCCTTCCTCCCTCCATCTCTCCCATCCACCTTTCCTTCCTTCCTTCCCTGTATGTACTTTGTTTCAAGCACTATGCTGGGTGTTGTGGATTAAAACAAGACATGTTAACATATAGCCTTTTTGATAGTCAACTAGCAACCTCATGGGGAAGATAGACATATGCTAAATGAAAAATATTATAAACATGCTTTAATAGAAATAATAAAACATGTATTTTGAAAGCACACAGATCCTAAGTCCCAACACAGCTAGGACTTTCTGTCTTGGCCACTCTTTTAACTCTACTGGTTAGCAACATGATAACACATAGTAGGTGTTTAATCCATTGTCTGGCTTTCTGGAAGACATGGTGGAAAATAAATGAAAACTTAATAAAAGAGATCATATTTGAACTGGCATATAAAGGCATTTCTTTTCTTTTTTTAACCTGTTTTCTTTATGAAAAGTACCCTGGAAGTTTCAAACATTTTCTCCTTCTACAGTGACCCCACATTTTGTGATTGGCTGTAATTCTCAGTAGCAGTGTATGAGAGGGCAAGAGATATGAACAGACACATCAGAAAAGAAGATATACAAATGACCAAAAACACTTGAAAAGATTTGAACATCATTAGTCATCAGTGGAAAGCAAATTAAAACTGTAATGAATGACATTACACATTTTTAGAATGACTATGATTAAATAAAGACTAAAAAAATTATGTTGGTATGTAGATTTATTACATTTATTGCTTATATAAGCAAAATGATATCTCCCAAAGGGGACAGTTTTACTTCTCTATTTCTTTCTATTTTTTTAATGAATATCTTGTCTTTTTTATATGATTTATTGCTCTTTTTCTTACTATATTCCAATTGACAGGACCTCCAATACAGTGTTTGCATTTTCATTTTTGAGTTATGAGTTCTTTATATCATCTGGTACATGTCCTTTGATATATGCATTGTGAATATATCTCCCAGTCTATGGATTGCCTTTTTGTTTTACTAACATTGCTTCCAAGGAGCAGAAGTTTTGAGTTTTAATTAAATTCAATTTATCAATGTTTTTATAATGATTAATAAAAATGATTAATGTTCTAGGAAAATTAATAAAAATGATTATGTTCTAAGAAAACTTTGTTTAACCCTTCTAGAAATCTTATAGTATTATGTTTTACATTTATGTCTGTAATCAATTTCCAGTGTACGGTAAGAGATACTGATCTCTTATCGTACTTTAAAAAATCACTTTAAAAATTTAATTGTTCTAGAAACATTTATTGAAAAGAATTTTCTTTCTCAATTGAATTGTTGCCTTGGTACCTTTGTAAAAAATCAATTAACTAAATATATGTAGGTTTATTTCTAAACTCATGATTTTGTTCCATTGCTCTATATGTTTAAACTTTTGCCACACCCAGAGTGTCTTGATTTCTGTAAGCTTTAAGTATTGAAATCAAGTATTGTAATTATTCTAGCTTTGTTTTCTCTAAGAAAATGCTTAGCATAGTAATGTTAAGTCCTTTGAATTTCCATACACATTTTAGAATAAGCTTGTAGAGTTTGCCAAAAAAGCCGAAGGGATTTTGATTGGAATTGCACTGAATGTATGGATAATTTGTTGGAGAAGTGACACCTTAACAATACTGAGACTTTCAATCTGGGAACATAATATACTGTCCCATTTACTTAGACCTTCTTTAGTTTCTCTCAACAATATTTGTAACTTTTAGTGTGAGATGATGGTTTTCCTTATATTTAGCTAAGTATTTTATTAATTTAGTGGTATTGTAAATTGATTTTTAAAAAGTTTAATTTTTTTATTTATTTACTGCTAATATATTCAAATACAACATATTTTTATGTTAACCTTTCATTCTATAACCTTGTTAAATTCACTCGTTAGTTCTAACAATTGTTTTGTAGGCTTATGGGAATTTTTTTACATATATATTATTCTATAGCTATATGCCTATATATCTCAATAAATGCAAAATAGAAATTCCTAAATCTCTTTTCTACCAGGTGTCTTCTCTTTGTAAACGGAATTACCATCACTATCACATGTTTGCTCCTAAACATTAGGCATCATCTTGATTACTCTTTTGTCTCATCTTCCAAAGAAATCCAGAAAATCCTCTGATTATTTCTGCCATCCTAAACTTTCCAGTTCTATTTATTTCTACAGCCACTGCCTTAGCCCTCAGTCACTATCTTCGCATGTCCAATGAGATAAAATCACTGAATAAATGGTCTTCTTGCTCCTACTTTTGCTCCTCCACAAAACAAAGAGAAATCTTTTAAAAATATTACTAGGATCATGCTTACTCACTGTCAGAAGCATCCCATTAAAATTAAATTTAAATCCAGATTACTTATCACTGTTTTCAAGACTTAAAACACTATGCTCTCTGCGTATATCTCCAAATTCATATCATTTTCTCTTATATTTATTATGGTGCAGCCGCCGTTGCCTCTTCTGTTTATTGCATATATCCAGTCTTCATCATTACGGGCTTTAAGTTGCTTTCCTCTGCCCGGAATCCTCCTCTCCCTTCTGGTTTCAGTTCAAAGGTAAAATTCTCAGAGATGCCTTATTTAAAACACTAGCTACAATAGTTTTCCTCCCACAGTTATTCTCCATCTCCTTAATTAATTCACTTATTTACTTCATTGCATTTATCACAACCTGTAAAAATATTTTTAATTTTATTTTTAAAAGGTATTTCTCCTATTACTAGAATGTAAAGGATCCTGTCTTGTCTTTTTTTTAATTTCAGAATATTATGGAGGTACAAACATTTTGGTTATATATACTGCCTTTGCTTTGCCCAAGCCAGAGCTATCAGCGTGCCCTTCCTTCATGCAGTGCGCTCCGCCCCCATTAGTTGTGAGTTTACTGACCCCCACCATCCCCCTCCCACCTGATTGGCACCCGATGAATATTACTGCTATGTGAGCACCTTAGTGTTGATCAGTTAATACCAATTTGATGGTGAGTATATGTGGGACTTGTTTTTCCATTTGTGTGACACTTCTCTTTGAAGGATGGGCTCAATTTCTATCCAGGATAATATAAGAGGTGCTAGTTCACCATTCTTTTTTGTAGTTGAGTAGTATTCTATGGTATACATATACCACATTTTATTAATCCACTCATGTACCGATGGGCACTTGGGTTGTCCATATCTTTGCAATTGTGAATTGTGCTGCCATAAACATTCGAGTGCAGATGTCTTTATTATAGAATGCCTTTTTTTCCTTTGGGTAGATACCTAGGATGCCTACTAGTGGAATTGCTGGATCAAATAGTATTTCTATTTTTAGCTCTTTGAGTTATCTCCAAATTAGTTTCCACAGGGGTTGTACTAATTTGCAGTCAGTCCCACCAACAGTGTAAGAGTGTTCCTATCTCTCCACATCCACACCAACATTTATTGTTTTGGGACATTTGGATGAAGTCCATTCTCACTGAAGTTAGATGGTATCTCATTGTGGTTTTGATTTGCATTTCCCTAATGATTAGAGATGTTGAGCACTATTTTATATGCTCACTGGCCATTATTCTGTCACCTTTTGAAAAGTTTCGGTTCATGTCCTTTGCCCACTTTTTGATAGGGTTGTTTGATTTTTTTCTTGTTAATTTTCTTAAGTTCTATATAGATTATCTTGTGATCAGCCCTTTATTGGATGTGTAGAATGCAAATATTTACTCCCATTCTATAGGTTGTCTCTTTGCTCTAATGATAGTTTCCTTGGCTGTGCAGAAGCTTTTTAATTTGATCAGATCCCATTTGTTTATTTTTGTTGTTGCTGTGATTGCTTTGGGGATTTTCTTCATAATTTGTTTGTCTATGCTGATGTTTCAATTTATTGTTATATTCATGGTACTTCAAATAATACCCACACACAGTAATTCAAATAATACCTACACATTGTTAAATTCTTAAAGAGGACTTTTACTAAATTTAAAGTACAAAACCCACAGATTTGTTTTGCCCCAAAGCATGAAAAACACAGAAGCATTAATCAAAGGAGGGTATAAGGTAGGAAAGTAAGCATATAGATAAAACAGACCTCTCTACATCAATTGATTGCTATGAACTGACTGAATCTCAGATTACATGTATTTGGAGAACTCCACTGGTAGCTTCTCAGGTTTTTCCTTGAGGTGTGTAATTTATTTGCATCTTCAATTGCTTTAGCACTGCATTCATATCATATTTATGGGATTAAGATGTTGCCAACCACAGCATTTGAGATGAAAACCAATAGTTCCATGTTTAAAATGTTATAATAATTAGTAATTCTTCTCTGCTAATTTTATATTGTTTCTTGCATTCACTTTAGTTATCTAGCTTTCACTGCTTATTTTTGCATTATCTAACCCTTGAATTTTTTGAATTGATAGATATATTATTTATGTGGAAATCAGTTTCTTTCCTACTTATTTGCCAAGATATATTAAAGGAAATGTTAGCCACTCTATTTTATAATACTAAGTTACAAAATATCTTCTTTTTTGTCAAATCATCAGACACCACAAATACATTAAATGTTTTCAAATAGATTTTAATAATGTCTAAACAAAACCATGGTCTTCCCAAAAGCTATGTTGGCATTTTCTTCATATCTTTAAATTAGAGTGAAAATATGTTCAACAGAAATTACCACACAATTAAAATAATAAGTAGACCGATACTGTATTGCAATCTATTTATTCTTTTAATATCCAGTGTACTGTGTATCTCTCCTATAGTGTTTACTTTGCACCTGTCATTTATTGAATGCTTCCTCTGCTATTATATTTAATATACCTGTTTTCTGGCTCCTCTTCCCATGCTGGTTATATTGTAAGCCTCTTGCATATTGCATCAAGAATCCTTATTTTAAATGTCCCAGGGTACCTGGAACATGATAGCTACATGTTGAATTTAGCTACTTAATGCTAACAAATTTTAATAACAACAAATTATATTTATAAATTGAGAAAATGCCAATACAAGACAGAAATATTCATGTTTATTAATCAAAAATTATATGCTACAGTTTCAAGGATTTTATCTTTTTTAGCTTCAAGGTATTCTAGAGAGCTTTTGTTAATATGAAACTACATTTCTGTTCACTTCTTTCAGTATAACAATGTTATAGGCTAAATTCTGTTACCCTAAACATTCATATTTGAAGTCCTAGACCCCAGTACCTTAGAGTGTGACTGTATTTGAAGCCAGGATCTTTACAGATATAATTAAGTTAAAATGTGGTTATTAGGGTGGGGTCTAATCTTCTATGATTATGTCCTTATAAGAGGAGGAGAGTAGGACAAATGGAGAGAGAACAGTGGTGCATGCTCACAGAAGAAAGACCACCTGAGAACACAGTGAGAAGATGGCCACTGATAAGTCAAGGAGTGAGACCTCAGAACTCTTCTTACACCTTGATCTTAGATTTCTAACCTCCACAACTGTCAGAAATAAATTCCTGTTGTTTATGGCACCGAGTCTGTGCTATTTTCTTACAGTAGCCCTAGCACACTAGTATAGGCAGAGTATTGTTTCTTTCATGAAGTTCCATTGATGCTTTAAGGATAGGAACACCTCCTTTTCATAGGGAATGAGGAAGTTTAGTACAGCATTAAAGGTATGTATGGCTTTGACTTTCCATAGAAGTCGCAAATTGTCGAAGGGTTTCAGCCCTATCTCTTACCTGGCAGCTGTCATTTACCTGTTATTACAATATTTAACACAGGTATATCCATGGACAGTTCCTTAACTTTATTTGATTTCTTCATACGTAAAATATTTTATTGGCTTGTGAAAATTAATTGAGACAATATACATAAGGCACTTAGCATCAGCCAGACATATATTAAATAATTAACATATTTCAGTTCAAAAATATATGTTTAAATTGGACATAAGATTTTTAAGAAAATAATTGCCTCTAGGCTATATAGATTGTATATTGCATTAAAATAAATATTTTATTTATTAAAAACAATATGTAATTGTAAAAATATTAAAAATGGAATAAATTTAACAAACAATGCCCCACCACAAAAGAAAATTTCTGTCTCGACATAGGATAGAAAGAGAAAACATCTTTAATAATTTATAGACATAAAATCATATGTGCTAATAAGATTTAAAATATAAGAAAGGAATATAAGACAATCAAAATGACTAAATGTTTTGAAAAAGAACCAAATAAAATTTCTAAAAATAAAAAATAAAATAATTGAAATGACCCAATATATGGAATTATCAATATTTTAGATGCAGCTGGAGAGACAATTAATATACTATTATAAGTGTTTTCAATCAGATTATATAACAGAAAAACAAGAAAATAGAAAGCATAAAACATTACAGAACATAAAAAAGAGAATGAGAAAATCTAATATTATTCAATCACCTGAATAAAAAATGAGAGAAATGGAAAGATCTAAATTGACTATACATTTTTATAAAAGAACAAACATTAGATTCAGGAAGCCAAATGACTCTCAGTAAGATATACATATATATACATATATATATCCCCATATGTTCACATTGTAATAAAACTACACAACTCAAGACAAAGTTCAACTGCCCTATGAGAGAAAATAAAAAGGATTGCTATTAACAAATAATAATTAGATTACTAGCTGACTTCTCAACATAAACAATGGAAACTCAAACATGGAATAACATTTTCAAAATGTTAAAAGAAAATAATTGATTTAAAGTGGCATACCAAGACTAATTTTCATAAAAATATTCAGATAAATAAAAGCAGTATTTTTATCAAAAGACTTTCACCATCCCAAATCACTGTTTCTGCTGAGTTACAGTAATCCTAGATTGAAGCTTTGAGGTAAAAAATGATATAAAAAGAAAATAAAGTAATAAATTATAAATAATTCTAAATAAATATTAATAAAGAAAAATGGAATAAAATGACTGTGGGCTTAAAAGTATAAAATTAAAATTTAAAGAATAGCAAATAATTTGGGAGGAGGTAATTAAAGTTCCTGTGTTGGTCTGAGGAAGGGAGAGAGTAGACAATGATAGGTGTCTACCTATGAAATCCAAGCCCTACAATTTATGTAACCTTGAAAATTGTGCCTAATTTTTTGTGACTCAGTTTCCTTATTTGCAAAGTGGGAAGAATAGCAATATCCACTTCATAGAGTTTCTGAGAGAATTACATGTAGTAATATATGTAAAGTACTCAGAACAATATCTGGGCTTAGTGGTGCTTTATGTATTATTGCCTATCATTATTTTCATTAATGTTAAAGTATCTAGATCAATTAAAGAATAAAAATAGAATGTGTAACATAAAATATATGGGAATGGAATAGGTATGGAAAGAAAAAAAGCTAAGAACACAAAAGAAAACAAGAGAGGAGAGAAAAGGTAAGTAATTTCCAAGTACATGCTATCTATATGTGAGAGCTAAATACTAAAAACAATTGCTCTCATGGAGATAGAGAGTAGAATGATGGTTACAAGAGGCTGGAAGGGGAGCAGGATATGGGGGATAAAGTGTAGATGGTGAATGAGTGCAAAAATATAGTTAGATAATTAGATAGAATGAACAATATTCATATTGTTAAATGTAGCACAACAAAGGGACTATAATCAAAAATAAGTTAGACTATACTTTAAAATAACTAAAAGAGTAGAATTGGAATGTTTCTAACATAAAGAAATGAAAAATGCCTAAGGTGATGGATACCCCAATTATCCTGATTTGATTAATTCACATTGTATGCCTGTGTCAAAACATCACCTGTACCCTATAAAGATACATTAATATGATTATTATGTACCCATAATAACTAAAAATAAACAATAAAAAGAGACTGCAAAACAAATAAAAAAGAGACATATGAAAACATGAAAATACAAAATGTTTGAAAAAGAAAACCCAAAAGAATTAGTAATGAAAGAAAATTATACAACACTATTAGTATCAGATAAAGTATACTTTAAGACAAAAGCCAGTTTAAAACACAAAGAATATGTAACAATTTCAAATATATGTGTCTAATACCCCAGCTACAAAATCTGTAAAGCAAAAATGTATAAATAATTTCAAGGACAGATAGGCAAGTATACCACCAAAATAGGGTTTTTTAAATATGTCTGCCTTTCACAGTAATTTACCCTACTGACAAAAATCAGTAAGAATGTGGATATTTGTCCAACACAATAACAAGCTTGATTTAATGGATATATATGTAAACAATCATATCATTTGCACACAATTACAGTTTATTTAATTCCTTTCTGTTTCTCATGTATTTTATTTCTTTTTTCTTATTCTTTTTTCTTGTATTGGCAGATATGTATATCTAAGATATGCAGAAAAAAAATGTTAGAAGCAATTCTCCAAGTACTTTAAGAAGAAAGGAATTTGATTAAAGGAGATAGCCAGTCATAAAATTACTGGGAGTACAGAACTAAGTTGTAGGTTAAGCTTTCAGGAATGTCACTCAGGAAAAGGCAAAAATCCCTCAACACAATAGTACTATTTCTGAGATCACAACTGATCAAGAAGTTACCATTGGCTTCAATGTTACTTTCCCTACTTGCTAAAGACAGATTGGAAAAAGAAGCATGGGTTTCCAAAGCTGAAATACAGGGGTGTAAATACTCTGAAGTAAGAAACTTCCACTCTCACGAATACCACCACTCTCATAACTGTGACTGCCTCTTGACACTTTGGAATGTTGCTGTAAAATGTTTTTCCTCCTTCATGACAATATTTGCTGACAGAAGAGCTAAAAAAGGCAGAAATATGGTCTCTAACTCATTTGTATCTTCTCTACTTTGTGCTCATGTGCCTAATTAGCAGATTCTATTTTGCATTCAGATAACTATTTGCAAGTGTGGAAAATGTGATTTTATGACCCAGCATATATAGCTAGCAAAACAGTGAAGGACAATTGTATGCACTATTGTGTTCTAAACAGTATCTTTGTCTTGTTTTTCATGTTAATAAAATGCCTCTAAAAAAATCATCATGTTTTACCTGGTGTGTTTTTTCTTGTCTTAGACTTTTGTTGTCTATAAATTTTTTAAAAATATAGTCTCACGATTTATATTTTAGCTCTACATTGATTATATGCTTTGCTTGTACTTTCTATTAATATCTGTCCATTTAAGAATATTTTTTCTTTTTCCTTTCCTTTTTTTAGTCATTATAATTCTTCTACCTACTGGTTTAGAATTTATATAAAATCTATATTTTAGTATAGATTTATATTATTTATATTATCTCTATTATTTGTCACATTAATGTATTCATTTTAATAAATTCTAAACTAATCTCTTATTAAACAATACAAAGGGAGAAGGATTATATCCAATTCCCTACTACAATAATTATTCTCACATGGTACTTTTTAACTTTTAAGTCATGATTTGTTTCTACCTTAATTGATTAATTTTGTAAACTGGATACTATTATTGTTTAATATAATTCATTTTTGCTTTTAGTTTTACTGACATAGCATCATTTTAACTGCTCACTATTTGTTCTTGCATCTTCTTTTATGGGTTCATAAAACATAGAATTATATGTTAATTTCTTGAGCCACGGTTTTAAAATACATTCATCTAGAATTTTTTTTCTTACTTTTTCCAGGTCTCTGGGGGTAATACCAACTTGGAACTACTTTTAAAAATCTTTCAACTTGAAGGTTTTGAAGCAGAGGTGGTGGTAAATCTGTCCCCAGAATCAAATAAAAGAGAGCTTGCTGTTAAGAATTCTCAAAGGAATTGTTGGCAACATAGATGAACCTGGAAGACAATATGTTAGGTGAAATAGGCGAGGCACAGAAAGACGAAAACACTAGATGATCTCATTCACACATGGACTCTAAGAAAGTTAATCTCATAGAAGTAGAGAGTAGCATAGTGGTTACCAGAGGCTCAGGAGGGTAAGGAGTGTGTGTGTAGGGGAAGAGGTTGGTTAACGTGTACAAAGTTACAGTTAGGAAGAATAAGTTCTAGTGTTCTACTATATAGTAGGGTGACTATAGCTCATAATAATGTATTGTATATTTCAAGAGAGCTAGAAGACAAGATTTTGAATGTTATCACCATAAAATAATGATAAATGTTTAAAGTGATGGCTATGCTAATTATCTTGATTTGATCATTATACAATGTATACACACATTGAAACATCACACTGTATCCCATAAATATGTACAATTATTATGTGTCAATTATAAATGAAAAATACATAAAAAATTCTCATAGGAAACTTGTTTTATTTTTTGTTCAGCTCCACTTGGACAAATAGAGATAAACATCTCTGCTAATTCTCTCTAGTCAGGTTTTAATGTATTTTGAATTATGATTATTCAAAGGTCCTGTTTTTCTGTGAATTTCTCTTAACTAAGATGCCATTCTGATAGCACCCTAGTCATTGTGTTCTCTCTTCAGTGCAGTCGACTGGTTATAATAGAGATTTTAGACTACAAGTGATGGACAATTGACTCCAAGTTAATGCAAGCTCCAGTACTCACAGAATCCTTTCCTATTTTGCGAATAGGATTTGTGTTGTTTCTGCATTTTTTTTTATTAACTTTAGATGTACTATTGTGGGAGGTGATTCAATTAATGTTTAGTCTGCCACATTGCTAAAAATGGAAGCCTTTATATTTTTCTATGGTTATTTTTTTAAATTGTTGAGCATAATATATATGTAGTGGTATTTAAGGATAGCAAACAGAAACAGTAACAGATAAAAACATTTATATGAAGGCACATAATATCTGACTTTGGATGTGCCAGCATATAAATGTAAATTATATAATTTTCTGTGATAACCCCCCAAAAATCACTACAGTATAAATCAGGCTAGTGTGTTTTAAAGATGGAGAAAACCATTATCAAGTTTCTTCACAATGACAATGGCCATTATGTGCTATACTCAACTTTATTTTCAAAGTGAATAAAAACATTTCAGAAATGTTCCTGGCATAGTGTCTAATCCTAATAACTAACACAATCCATTTTACCAATGCCACAGCAGAAAACCACTATATATAAATTTACTCTTTAAATACTGTATAAGATTAATAATATCTGCATGGGAGAATTAAAAATGCTACTTAATTCTTATCAAAATTTCTTAGGATATGTCTAGGTCTGGTTTACTTATTTTATATTCTTAGAAAATTATAAAGTATAATAGAAACTATAATTATATATGCTTAATGAAAACTTTTGTGAGCTAAGATTAGATGTGTTCACCATGACACAGGCACATCAATCATGAAAAGGCCCTGGGCCGGGGCGCGATGACTCACGCCTATAATCCTAGCACTCTGGGAGGCCAAGGCAGGAGGATTGCTTCAGCTCAGGAGTTTGAGACCAGCCTGAGCAAGAGCAAGATGCTGTCTCTATTAAAAATAGAAAAAATATTAGCTGGACTCAGTGGCACACATCTGTATTCCCAGCTACTTGGGAGGCTGGGGCAGGAGGATCACTTGAGTCCAGGGGTTTGAGGTTGCAATGAACTATGATGTATGATGATGCCACTGTACTCTAGCTAGGGCAACAGAGCAAGACTCTGCCCACCCCCCAAAAAAAAAGAAAAAAGAAAAAGAAAAGGCCCAGAACTGTTTCATTTTAAAGCCAATAATCATATGCATTACACTCAGCTTAAGCCTGTGCAATTACTATAGTCACAGTTTTAGCAGCTCTTTTGGAGACCATTTAGGTTGTACTTATTCTTATTACTGTATCTTTCGCAATCTCCTTTGGTAATCACTTCCAGTACTGTAGCATGCAACAACCCACAAGGATGTTTCTCTCATGTTATCTCATTAGTCTATTCCATGCATGAACAGAAAAGATAAGCATAATTACCATTCATTCTATAAGTAAAAGAAAAATGGATTTGAACAAGAAAAGTGAAGAAATTTACCTATGGTCATGCAAGGAATCACCTGGTAACACAGGTATTCCTATATTTAAATCATACAATTTTTAGTTCCAACAGTTTAAATTTCCATGTTTTTCTGGGAGAGATTAATGAAGACATCTTTCTCCCAATAACAAGAGCTGAGAAACTTACAGAATGTCAGGGTCTTATATCTATCTAAAAGATATAAGGACAAAGTTAAGAGAAAACTTGTGGCCTAAACAGAATAAATGTAGGAGACCTTGTTTCCCAAGACTTTACCTGAGGTATCTGGCTCTTTTAAAGTCATATGTTGGGGTAATCTATCTCAAATATCAACATGGTGTGACCAAAATGCTACCCTGGCTTTCTACGCTTTGGATGTCCTTACTTTATAAAAGGATGAAGAACAACTTCCAGCATAGTAAAAGGCAGACAATTTGTTTGCAGGAGCAATAACAGTGCCTTTTTATAAAGGTAGAAAACTATTAGCAACTTAAAAATATACCAAAATAAATATCAGAATGTACTTAGAATGGTTAAGCTGTAGAAAGTTTGGCTGTTGAATTAAAATGTGTCATCTTTTTGGCTTTTTGGAAGAAAGCCAAATGCAGCATCCAAATTTTTTTTTTTTTTAGTTAAGAATAAAAGCTTCAAGCTATATATTGTGATCGAAGGAATTCAGACAAATTGAAGAGAGGTGAGAAGTGGATTACATCAGCTCAGCAGGACAAGTGTCAGATTTATTGAACTCAGGGAGAACAGTGTGTGGAAATCACTGTCTGGGCTGAGAGGCCCGGGCATACTGTTCCCTGTCTTTCAAAATAAACTGTTGAGACACTGTCATTAATATTGTGATTTTTGAAACTTTTATCTTGGGGAGAGTGTGTGTTAGCTACTAATGTATTTTTTCTCTCTCAAGGAGGATTACTGTATTGGAAAGGAATACAGTATTAATTTTAAGCTCCCAGCAATGCTTTCTTTAAAAATAAAATACAAGTTTCTTCTCTAATCATTTTGTCTTTGTTTCTCCTTCCTGGTTAGTACTTCTAAAGCAAGATAATTAAGATTGATAATTCAAAACTGTTAGATACTTAAAAATCAGAAGGCAGAATTTGTGACTGGATCTGATCCACAGGAGAACTTAGCGGGTGACAGGAAGGACAGAGAGAAACATTTAATATGCTACATTTTCCCAGAAATTATGTTAAGTACCAGCTTTCATGCTGGAGAGGATCTCTCTGATGCTGAGCCCAGAATAACAAGACCACTCAAATTTCACCTTCACTGTAGAGTTTTGGTTTTGTTGGTGGTTAAATAAATAGGTGGGCTAAGATCTGGGTATAGGGAAAGTATGGAAGAACTGTTACTAATGGAAGCATAATCAATTATCTACCATCTATAGGAACTATTTCAGAATATTGTTATTCCAAGCTCCAGCGAATGACCTGTGCTGAGAGAAAATAACATGAGTAAGTAATAACAGGGGTTTGTTAACAACTAGAGGACTTGTGCCAGGATAGTAAACCACATTGAATTGATGTTGAATAGTCTGAGTATCACCGACAAACTGTATTAGTTGAAAGACTAGATACCATCTGAGGTCTAATAAAGAACAATTTATCTGAGCCTGTGATTCAGTGTATGAGGTTTCTAATTGCTGTTAATGAACACATAGATTGGATGAGTCCTTTTCCTTATGTGGGCCTTAATTTCCCAACCATTGAAATATTAGGGGCGATTCCTCAAAAAATTTTTTTGTATTTGGCAGATATTTGTAAGGAGCCACTCTACAGAAATAAATGCAAAGATTTTCATCCAACTCAAGTGATTTATAGACAACTTTGGGGTCCATGGATCTCAGATGATCTCTAAGTTAACTTCATACTCTAAGTCTAAAAATGTATACTGTGGTCATAAGATCAAAGCAGTGTGAGGGGCTGAAGGGTAAATCCAATGTTCTAATTTTACAGTTGTGTCAATTGAATGTTAGAAAATTGAAGTGTTGTCTTCATGTTCAACAAGTCTCTCCTTTTCCTGTTGGTGTTATTGCAGTTCACTGACTTACCTCTCATCTTTTCATTTGCCCTTATATTTGAGCAACCAGTGCCAACCTCAGTGCAGCCAACTGACTGAAAAGTATTTCTGATTTTGAGTGCTGCCATGATGCTGCTCACAACAAAAATGAATCTGACATGTAAAAGAGAGAAAAATGAAAAATTAAATCAATGGAATAAAAGGAGATATCTAGGGCAACCCTTAAAAATCAGTTAGCAACAGAGGTGGTTATATGCATTCGTAGGAACTAGTTAAGTCATCCTTGTTCTTGGTTTATTCTCCCTCACCCAGAATAGCATTCTCATTAAATTGAATTCTGACATCATTGCGAGTATTAGGCTTAGGAATTCTCTCCAAAAGTAATTGATTGTTAAGAGACGAACGAGATGATTCACACACAAACATTGTAATGCAATTTATAAGCTGAATAAATAAAATATGTATGTATATGCAGCGTAGCCATTTTGTATTTTATTTTAGTAGAATTTTATAGGTCTATTTTGCATCTAATAATAATTAGATAAAAATTAGGCAATTGTGTACAAGTTTCACAATATGAATAGCATTAAAAGAGATACAGTTTTTTTTTGTTTTTTTTTTGGGACAGAGTCTCACTCTGTTGACCTCACAGTAACCTCAAACTCTGGGGCTCAAGCGATCCTACTGCCTCAGCCTCCTGATACTACAGGCATGCACCACCATGCCCAGCTAATTATATATATATATGTGTGTGTGTGTATATATATATATAATTAGCTGGGCATGGTGGCGCATGCCTGTAGTATCAGGAGGCTGAGGCAGTAGGATCGCTTGAGCCCCAGAGTTTGTATACATATATATACACACACACATATATATATATATTTTAGTTGTCAAGCTAATATCTATTTTTTTAGTAGAAACAGGGTCTCGCTCTTGTTCAAGATGATCTCGAATTCTTGAGCTCAAACAATCCACCTGCATCGGCCTCCCAGAATGCTAGGATTACAGGCGTGAGCCACCACGTCGGGTCTGGATACAGATTTTTTTAAACAGAAGTTAATTAATATTTTTTGAGAACATACTTGCAGTGTTTTCATGTAAATATTATTATATTTAAAAATTGATTAAAAACCATGTATTTTTTCAATCATCGTTCATCTAGTAAAGGTAAAGAGAAACACAAGCTTCTTAGAGTTTCTTCTTCTCTCTTACCAATATTTAGATTTTTTTTGCATGAAATATTCAGAAGTTGCTTCAACACATTTTACATTGTGTTTTTAGGCAAAAAGAAGGCTAAACTAAAAAATGCTGAGCAAACTACAAGAGAGGATGATATTTCAGAAAGATTGCTACGTGACAAGAAATCTTACAAATTTCACCCTTTTACTGACCCCTTTAGAAATCATATTTGAATGCAAGGGAATGAGTGTGACATTATTTAAAGAAACAACCTTGGACCACCTTTAGTTGTAAAATATGAAAAGTATCTACATATTTTGATATTTAAAATTTTCATTTTAACAGATTATATCTGATACACTTCATATCTCACTGTTGTAGTTGCCTGAATCTGCTCATATTTTTAAAACCATTTTATTGAAGTATGGTTAAAATGTAAAAAACTGCATACATACAATATATACAACTTGTTGAGTTTGTGGATAAATATGCACCCATGAAACCATCACCACAGTCTGTGCCATAAACATGTCTGTCACTTCCAAAAGTTTCCTCCAGCCTCTGTATTTAGTATTATTTTTTCTTGATAAGAACACTTAACATAAGATCTACTCTCTTAGCAAATTTTTAGGTATATAGTACAAAATTGACTATAGACACTACGCTATAAAGTAAATCTCCAGGACTTACTCATTTTGCATCACTGAAACTTTGTACCCTTTGGTTAATGTTGTGGCCTTTGACCAACAAAATCTTCTGACAGCAAAAAGTGCTAAATATGTGATGTAATGCATATGTTAAGTAGCTTGTTTTAACCATTCCACAATGTGTGTGTATGTATACATACATATATATAAACATCATGTTAAATACCATAATTATATTTAATTATATTTGTCAATTAAAACATAAGTAAATGATTTTTAAAGAGCATTGGATTCAGTATCAATGAGGAATTAGGTTCAAGTCTTGGTTCTCTTTCCAACTATTTTTGTGATATTGGGCAAGATTTATTTCTTTGGATCTGTTCTTCATCTGTAAAATGACAGTTTTGAATTAGGTGAGCTTTGTGATTTCTTTTAGCTCTTAATTATATAAATTCTTTCATGAATATTTTCAAATAATCACAATCATTCCTTAGAAAATTCTGACAGAAGTATTTTCTAAATGAATATTAAAAATCAGTTATATGGGACAAGAGAAAAAAGGACATAATTACATGCTTTAATAATTAAAATCATATTTCTTTTCTAAAGTACTAATGTCTTGGATATTAGGGAGAAATACTTGCTCTGAGATTCTAAAAATATGATCATGTATTTTTTAATGATATTTTTGGAAAAGTCCACTAAAGACTTCCTAATGTTACTTTTCCATTTCATTTTGGTAGGTGTTAAATCTCACTACATAAAGTAGATTATAATTGTGTATTAGAAATTTTTAGTTTATGCTTTTTTATAAATCTTGTGTTCTGTTTTTTGAATTTGATTTACCTTGTTCATTTGATGAAAACGAACTCAAACCTGAGTTTAAAATTTTTCACAAGTCTCTGATATCCACTTTCACATATGTTCTTGTACCTCTGAATTCCCATAGCCCCTTTCCTAGGGTACTTTAGCACATACTTACTTTTACTATATATTATGTAATATATGTTACAGAAAGATCTAAGGCCTTGTGCTAATTGTTCACTCATACTGAAATGCTTTCCCCAGATCTTTCTGGTGGGCTCTTTCTTGTCACTTAAGTCTTGGTTTATATTTCATCTCTGCAAAGAGATCTTCTCTGACCATCCATTGTAAAGTAACTTACCAATCACTGGCTATTTTATCTTCATGTTTTACTACCTTTCTAGCACTCTTTTGAGTTATTTCTTGTATGTCTCTCTCATTAAAATGTAAGCTTCTTGACTCTGATACCTTGCCTAAATGGTTTATCACTGTACTCATAAACCTTTAGAATGGTGCCTGTAGACAACAGATGCCTAGTAAATATGTGAATGAATTTCATTGTTTGTGCACATTTTATCCATTTTGCTGGACAGTGCATTAATCTGAGAACAGAGTCAATTCTGTATCATTTTATTGTACCATCTGCAATATCTGACATATAGTTTTGCAGAAATACTCACTCGGTAGATATTTTTTAATGGAATTGTGTTAACGTGGCTGAAAAAACAGTGGAAAATTGGAGCTGTTAGTCTTACTCTCTTTGCAAAATATAATTCTTATTGTAACATCATTTCATTTCATGGGCTCTTGGTTAGATGAAAAATAAAGAAAAGAAGAAGAACCCCACAATTTTAGTATGCTAACTTTAAAAATCTATATTAAGGCAAAGCAATTGTATTTCCAAAGAAAAGCTCAATTTAATTATTTTCTTTAAAAATTGTCCATACCTATTTAACTGCCATTTAGAAAATATTGAGTTCTTAAATATAAAATATTTAAAACTAGAGTTCTTATAAAAAATCTAAAAATATAATTATATATTTATTAATATAACTAGGGAATTTTCTTCATAGACCTAGTCTGATAATAGAATAGTCAATCTACCAGGAATATAACTTTTCTACTAATGATTTCATAGTGTCAAATGATATATAATGCTTTAATTGACTTGGGCTATTCAGAAACACAGCACTGTGACTTATATGAAGTAGATAAAAGTGGAAGATTCCTAAAGTCTCTTCTTTTTATATAAATAGCAGAAAAAATTAAAGCAATATATTATTCTCGCAACCTAAATTGTACTAGATTAACATCAGACTTGCTACTTTGAAATTAAGTTTACTATGAAATTAATAATAATTAAAATATGAAAACCAGGAAGGATTCTAGAAGTCATTTATATAAGGTCCTTTATAGATGAGGAAACTGAAGTAAATCAATGTATTCAATGTTGTACAACTAGTTACTCTGGATTAGCTCAGACTTACAGGTTGGCTAGACATCCAAATGCACGCATTTGCTTCTTAGTTCAATCCTTACTCCAAAATGTAGCTTGCTGTCTCCTATTTTATCTCAAAGGGCACCAGATAGCAAAATTTTTGAAACAGGTACTTAGGAGGGCTGAAGGCTCATAGGTTTTAGGTCATCAAATTTTAAATTCTCATCTATATCAAAAAAAGGATTGCCAATTTCTAATAATATATGGCAATCAAATAGATATAGTAATATTAAAATCATATTTAGCCCCTAAAATATCTTTCATTGATTATTTGGGAGGCATGTGTGGATCTAACACCACTTTCTTTATGAAATTTAATGAGATTTGTACTGGGTCTAATAAATAACATTATTGTTATCACAATGCAAAGAAGCAGAGAAAGATGCAAGTATACTGCTTTCCTGAGTATATTAGTAAAAATTATTTCAGTGGCAAATGACAAGAACTCAGCTCAAATTAGCTTATACAAAAGAAGCTCACTGGCTGGGAACAGTAGGGCAGCTTAATGTTATAAGGAAGAGATATAGGGAAACAGAGCATCTAGTGTTGAAATTATGCACTCAGTGCTGTTAAAACTTTCTCTCTCTCTCTCTCTCTCTCTCTCTCTCTCTCTCTCTCTTTCTTATGCTTAGCTTCATTCTGTAAAGAAATGTTATTCTTCATAAATTAAATGAGATATGGCCCCAGGCAGCTATAGCATTATTTCCTCTCAGTTTAGCAACACGCCCCTGCCCCCTCAAAATGAAAATTACTTTATTCTTGATTCTATAGATCAATTCTAAGGAAGATCTTGAAGTGGCACAGCTTGGGGTACTTGTGCAAAACAGGGAACGGGGGAAACCTACAGCAGGATTATATGATTGAATTGTTTAAAAGAACCACATGCAACAGGGAAATAGTGAATCTCTCCCCCAAAAGTTGCTACATTCTAAAAAAGATGCTAGAAGAAAAGAATATATACTGTCTAGAGTATTTTTGATAATGGAATCTGCCGTGATAATTTTTCATGAGTTAGTTATTACAGAGGTCGCATTATCAATTTTCAGTATTGAACTTATGTAGCTTACAAGTTTACAAAGATTAAAATATGGTAAAACCTAATATTGATGGAGGTGAAGTGAGATAAGTCCTCATATAACTCTGGTGTAAGTGTAAATTGATAAAACCTTTTTGTGAAGCAATTTGATAACATGTCAGAGACTTTAAGATATTTCACACTTGTAGATGTAGTAATTCCACTTCTAAAAGTGAATTATAATAAAATAATAAAAATGTGGATATATATTTATGTGTAACATTTTACGTAATTCTGAATAGTGGAAAAAATAAATTTTGAGCAAAGTTTATTTAGTTAAATATAAATATAGTCATGAACCGCATAACGATGTTTCAATTAATGACAAGCCACATATATGAGGGTCATTCCATAAGATTATATTACTGCGAGGTGCACCGTCTGGGGGATGGTCACACTTGAAGCTCTGGCTCAAGGGGGGGGCAAGGGCAATATACATAACCTTAACATTTGTACCCCCATAATATGCTGAAATAAAAAAAGATTATATTACCACATTTTTACTGTACCTTTTCTATGTTTAGATATGTTTAGATACACAAATACCATTATGTAACGATTGCCTACAGTATTCAGTACAGTAACATTCTATACAAGTTTGTAGCCTAGGAACCATAAACTATACTATACAGCCTAGGTATGTAGTAGGTTATGCCATCTAGGTTTCTGTAAGTACACTCTGATATTTGCACAACAAGGAAATCACCTAACAACTCATTTCTCAGAAAGTATCTCCATTGTTAAGCAATGCATTACTGTGTGATAGATAGGCTAATATGCATATTACACATGATACCCTTACACAGTTTTGCTAATATATTGTTGATTGTGAGGTTGAAAGAAAATGAGTGCCCTTTTAACTGTTGGCAATAATGTAAATTGATGCAAATCCATTGGAAGGAAATTATATATAATATATATCATAAAAATATATATCAAAATTAAAAATATAGATATTACCCAGTAATTTTATTTCTAGGAATTTGTCACATAGATGTTCTTATATGTATTCAAATAATGTTCATGGCAATATTGTTTTCAACAGAAAATGTCTGGAAATAAGTTAAATGTCCATCAATAAGGGACATATTGTATAAATGCAGCACTTAAAAAGAAACTACCAGTATATTAATCTGCAAGCTATATTAAATGAGAAAGCAAGAGTTCAAACACTGTCTACAGTAGACTCTCGTTTATCCACAATTCTATGAATACTCTTGCATGTGTATAGAATTTTTCTGGTAAGTTAGATAAAAGTAGATAAAAGTTGTATAGTAGACATGACTGCCATTCACAAATATCTAGTTCTTCTTTCCTTCTTAGATATACAGAATTTTATACTTTCCAAACTTCTTGCAGTTACCTGAAGCCATGAAACTAGTTGTGGAAAATAAAATATAAGTGGGATTGACTTTTGAGCTGACAAAAAAGAAAAGTTCTTTTAAAACTCTGCCATCTCTCTCTTCCCCTACAGTGTTCATGCAAGGAGTCTTGTGCTGAAAAACGTAGCGCCACCAGATAAAAGCAGATTGGGTGGCTGACTCACATACAAGATAGCTGCTAGAGGGTCACTAGGACTTGTAAGAAGTTTGCAGGAACAAGAAATAAACTTATACTGTCTTAAATTGTTGTGAATTTTGGATTTATTTACCCCAGAATAAATCTAATCTATTCTTATTACTATAAGTGGTTAACTTGAGAAGCCAAATGTATTTAACATTGGTTTACTGCTATAACATATAGACTCTAAATTGCAGAATGGCTCAAATACAACAGAAGTCTTTTTTTTTTTTTTGCTCACATATCATTCCATGGAGATGCTACATTAATTGTGATGATGGTAGTGGGGTCTGTTATTTCAGTCTTTCAGGGACCCAGGGTGATCAAGATTGTAGTATCTTCTCCCAGTGGCTTCCACAGTTTTAATGGATATTAAAATTCAGCTAGAAGAAAGAGAAAGAGTATGGAGAATTTCACATGGGAGATTTATATGGGAAGGCTGGAGATGACACATTACCAATTTTACTTATAGGCTAGGAAACTGTCACATGGTGCTAATGAGGCTAAAAATGTGGTAATTTGCCTTTGTGCTCATGAGGAAGAAAAAATAAATTTTGCTCAACAGTTAACAGTTTTGCTACAGATAGAGGGATTTTTCATTTTATAACTAGTTATTACTGTTTGAATTTAATACAATGAGAATATATCATTTTTGAATAAAGATGACAAAAATCAAATGAGAAAATGCTCATGATGATTTTGCTTTAATTTTGTGGATTTTTGGTTATTATTAAATACATGCCCTTTACAGATAATGTAGAAAGTAAGGAAAAATATAAATAGAGAAAGTCATCCAATAACCTCCATGATCCCAGCATAATAATTTTATTAGGATAAATGAAATTACTATTCTTATTTTATAGTTGCAGATGCTAACACCCAGGGACGTTAAGAAACTTGTCGACTCTTACAATTCATCCATATGACAAAAACACTTATACTCCCTTAATATTTTGAAATGAAAAAAAAAAAAAGAAACTTGTCAACTCTTGTAATTGGTAGAGCATAGAGGAAGGAAGAGTCAGGGAAACTTTCACAGAACAGGATACAAGGATAGAAAAAGATGCATTAATGAAGAAGCAATTCAAAAATTATTTAAAAATTTTACATATCTAATTTCACTGAGGGAGAACATAAAACAGGAGAAATATTTCAGGGCAAGGGAGGTAATGACCTCACTTTTAGGTATTTTCCATTTTATTTATATTTATATTTTCATTTAAATGTCAAGGTGCACTGTACAATAGGCAGTACGAACCTGGGTACTGGATGAAGACTGGCCAGGAAATTGAGATTTATGTGTCACAAATGGCAGTGGTTCAAGGTACTGTCATTAAAGGTTTTAGATAGAATTGGAAAGAGGTGGAATCTTGAGCTGCAACACAATTAAAGAGTTAGATGTTTTACAGATTGTCGAAGGCAAGAATTGGTTATTGTTTCTTTCTTAATGCCCTGGCCTATTGAAGAACACCGATTGGAATAGTCAAAGTCAGATGCAGTTTGAGAAGCTGGCCAAGATTTTAAATGATGAATGTAGCAACTAGTTGGCTGCCTAGTATAAAATACACCCAGATGTTCCATTATCCTGAGACTCGAGGGCAGCTGTTATTCTTAACCACTCTGAGCATCCATTCCAATAAGTATCAAAAGACTGGGCACTCAGAGAACTTACTTTACTCCTGGGTCTGTTACTAATTAGCTATATGAACTAGGAGAAATTATTTTTCCGCCCAGAGTTCAGATTTCTTCATATCTAAAATGAAGAGAATAGAATAAATAATCTCTAATTACCTTCCAGCTCTAAAAACCCAGACTCTGTGATGATAACTTATTTTCCAAACTCCCCAAACTCAAAATATTTTTCTGCTTTTATAGAAATTAATAATTTCTTCTTCATCCTATGGTTATCTACATAAGTTTCAAATCATTTCTACTAGACCGTAAGTAACCACCATGGGGCTGAAAAGCAACACTTACCTTGTCCTTGGTATCTAACATAGAACATTGGAAATAGTAGGAATTAATACAAATGAACAAAACATACATTTTTACACTGAAAACTTAGTGTAGTGTGCTGATTTCTCTGAAAATAATGTGCTAAAGTTTGAAGCAGTCATCATGAAAGGGATATTCTGGAACCATCCTACTTAAAATATGATACTCCCTGGAAAACTGTAGAATATGGTTAGAGTAGCTCTACAAAACTTCTCATATCTAGAATATTAATGGATTGAAAATCTCTGAAACATATACCTCAAAGATTTACAAGAGAAGTCTCTTCATTGCATATTGTATTTAGGGTGGCAATCTTCACTTATATTTACTCTTTGGAACCTTAGTCTTACACTGCTTTAACAGCTTGTCAGGAGTGAATCTTGTCAAGAAGGGTAATCCCTTTGAAAACTTCACACAGCTTATATCACTAGTGAGGAAGAAAGAAAAACACAGCAATCTTGTTTCATCCAATTAAAGATGTAGAGGTTGTCTTATTGTGCAGCTAGGCAATTGACAATGGAGGAAGTTAATTTAATGGTCTATGAAAGCTCCTCATTTGTGGTGACAAACTTAAGAACTCAAAGACTACTGTTAACTATTTCCAAACCACTTTTAGTTTTTTTTTTTGCTTTTGTAACTGTAGGAATAAAAAAGTCTATTTCCAGGCATGGTTCAGTATTTGTATCAACACATTAAAAATTAATGTATCATCAACATAGATCTTAACTAGATAGCATATTTGGGTTTATATCTTTCTCTTTGGCATTTAGATCTTCTGTTGTATAGTGTTATGCAAAACAACTAAATTTATAGTTGTAAAAGTTGGAATAACGTATAAAATGTAACACTTGTAGATTGGGAATTAAGGTTATTTCACCATTTTGGGTCTCAGTTTCTCATATGTAAATGATTATAATACAGGTAGCACTATTTTTTTATTGTCATAGGATCATTTCAAGAATCAGTGTATAATCACTTGTAAAATTGTAAAATCCAAACATCATACAAATATAGGTGTATATATGGTTTTGCCATATCACCACTGCCAGAGAAATATTCCCCCAATTATTTATAATCGCCCATAAAATAGAATTTTTTATCTTTATTTTGCTATGCAGTTTTCAAACCATTTTCCTGCAGATATTTTCTCAGATTCTTGCCTACAACCATGCATTATTTTTTCACATTTAACTGATGAGAAAAGTAAGATGCAAAAATCTTGAATGGTTTATCCCAGTAATGCCAACCAAATATCAACATTTTACAACACTTTAAATCTACCATTTTATATTTCTATTATGGTACTTTAAATAGGATCATTAAGGGACACTCTCTGTTGAGATGGTATTTTGGCAGATCCCTGAATGAAATTAGGTAGCAATCCAGACCAAGGTATGCAGAAATGATGCTCCAATATGAGGAAACAGTAAGTGCAAAGGCCCTGAGGAAAGAATTTTCTTCAAGGAATGATGTTAATATGTCCAGTGTGACTGAAGTCAAATGAATGAGAGAAAGAGAGTGAAAGGAGAGAAAGGCAAAGTTATGAGCAATTGTCTGACTATATAGTCTCTCATAGACCATGGTTAAGTGTTCGTATTCTATTCTAAGTTCAGCAAAATGGCATTGAAGTCTAAATAGGAAAACCACATGATCTGATTTATGTTTTAAATAGATCATTTTAGCTCTTACATGTAATATGCAGTTTAGCAGCATAAAAGCAAAAGCAGGAATAATAGGTATTGCAGGGATCAAGGTAGACATACTAGTGGTTTAGACTAGTGTGATAGCAATGAGGATAATGAGGCATAGTCAGATTTGGATAGATTTTTAGGGTAATGCCAGCAATTTTGTTGATTGAATATAAGGATTGAGAGAAAAAGAGTACTAAAAAATAGCTCAGGTTTTGGTATGAGCAAACTGGTTAAAACATAAACAAATTGAAAACAGTAAAAGTAAATGACAATCACAAATTTTCACCATACCTTTAGAGGGTGCATTCATGGTTGATGGATGTTTGTGTATGGACATGTGTCATCACATGTATTTGTGACTATCACTTAGAAATTATTTTTAATGAAGTTTGACAAAATTCTGGAAACATGCAATTAAAATTGTGGCTCAAGATTCATATTGCACAATTGATCTTTGCCAAAAAATTCAACTCTTTCCTGTCACAAGAGAATATTAAGAGCAAAAAAAACCTATTAATAACAAGTAAATTTGAAGGACTAGATAGGGTTGGTTTTGTATGAGATGTGGGATACTGGACAAATAAGGACAATTTCTTTTTCTAGAAATAATCATTACTAGTTATGATTTGATGTAACTGCATGCTTCACCTGCCTTCCAAATTAATCATTTTAAAAATTAAAAATTGATTTTATAAAACTCATCATTATACCATAAATGTGGCTCTTTTGTGCACGCTACTTTTATATCCAGTGAAAGACATAGCTAAGTTATTGAGGAAGTTTAAGAGTAAAGAAAATGTTCAAAGAAAAGTAATGAGAAGTAGTTCCCTTTGGACCTGTTTCTAGTGTTTAATACTGGAAAATTTCAACAGTCTTTTATGATTTAAAGAAATTATTGTGATGCAGGCAATATTACAGGCTGACTCATCAATGGTAACAGGCTTAGTATGGAACTTTTCACATAGGCAGGATACATATTATTGACTTTTATGGCAGGCAGCATGATATATAGCAAATAGATTGGTATTTTAATATTTTTTGTGTCATTTTAGTTATGGCACTCTATCGTATAATATTCTCTCGTGGCCTTATCAGAATCAGAAGCTCAGAGAAGTAAAATAACTGGTTAAGGTCATACATTAGCAGAAAGACAACAACAAAGTCCCTCAGCAATCTGAGGGACTTACTCTACTTCTAGAAGAATGTAGATTAACTATGGGAAAGAAACTGAGCAAGCAAAGGTACTATCTCTTCTGAGAAAAGGATAGAACTTCCTTAATCTCTTCCCTGAACTTCCCTTTTTGTCTTTTCCTACTGTGTGCTGAGAAAAGGAAGCTCTCTCAGAAACATTTTGAACGGCTAGTTGTTGATTATGTCTTCTGCTTAGAAATACTTGCTCCACTCTTTCAGTTGGAAAAATACAACTTATCTTCAAACCTTAGCATCAGTATCATCTATCATATTTGTTTCCTTCCAAGTATAATTATTGCTTCTTTCTCAATACTATCATCTTGCTGTCTGTGTACACAGAAATTGACCTGGACCACAGACAAAATCAGGGACCCATCTGCTTGGTGGTGCCTGTGTTCCAGTTTTTTTCAATGACTCCCATTAGACTACTAGAAATTCTCCTTGGCTTCTTAGCTTCTCAGATGTAGCTTGCAAATCAAGAAATTCATCAAGAAAAAAATAATCAGTGGACTGAACCTCACATCTACCTTTCTAGGCTTCTCTGCTCTCTGAAATGCTGGCCTCTCAAATATGATGACCTTAGAAGATATTGAATACCTTCAAATAGAACCTTTTAAATATTATTTCCATGCTTTATTAATTAATTAATTAATTAATTTTTTAGAGACAGGTTCTTGCCTTGTTATCCAGGATGAAATGCAGTTGTGCAATCATAGCTCACTACAACCTCTAACTCCTGGGATCAAGTGATCCTCCTATCTCAGCTTCCTGAATAGCTAGGACTACAGGCATGTGCCACCACTCCCAACTTTTTTTTTTTTGATAGACATAGGGGTCTTGCTATGTTGCTCAGGCAGGTTTTGAACTGCTGGCCTCAAACAATCCTCCTCCTTAGCTTCCCAAAGTGCTGGCATTATAGGCCACTGTGTCCAGCCTATTTCCATGTTTTCTAGCTGTCTCAGAAGAATGATTGATCTTCTGTAAACTAGGCTACCATTACCAGGAACAGAAATTATTGCTGTTAAGTTCTATGGTAGCAAAACAAAGCAAAAATCAGTGGTGTAAAGAAATATTTTTTCATATCAACATTCTTGAGAATAAAAAGTCCATGCAAGAAACTGCACTCATTTAAAATGTATAATTGGTGAGTTTGACATCTGCATGCACCCATAAAACCAGATGAGTTTGTGATTTTATGACGGGAATCATACCATACCACCACCTTTTGTGGTTAGCATTTTTCTCTCTGCAAAATAATTCATCTATATTATTGTATGTATTGGTAGTTTACACCTTCCTATTCTTGAGTAGTATTCCACTGAGTGAAAAACATTTACATCTTACTTCTCCTATTCACTTGATGATGAATATTTAGGTTATATCCATTGTAGGCTATTACAAATGAAGATGTTAAAGCACCGATGCATCTAGTTTTATTGCCTTGTGTAAATACCTGGGAGTGAAACGGCTAAGTCATATGGCAAATGGATTATTAACTTTATAAGAAACTGACAAACAGTTTTTGTCAGTGGTTGTATCACTTTACATTCCTGCTAACAATTAATGAGACTTTCAGTTGTTCCACATCCTAAGCAACACTTTATATTATCAGTCTTTTTAATTTTAGCCACTTTTACAGGTGGTTAGTAGTAATTCATTGTGTTTTACTTTTCATTTCCCTGATGACTAATGCGGTTGAGTATCTTTTTATATATTTATTACCTATTTATATTATCTTGTTTTGTAAATGCCTGTTCAAATCTTTTGAACATTAAAAAAATAGATTTTCTTCTTAGTATTGAGATGTAAGCGTTGTTTATATATCTTAGTGGAAGGTCTTTGTGAAATATATGTATCGTAAATATTTTCTCTCTTTATTTGGATTGCTTTTGGTTTTCTTAGTAGTGTCTTTTGAAGAGCTAAAGTGTTAAAATTTTATAAAGACCAATTTTTGAAATTTTTTCGTATGACTTTTGCCATAAGTGTTCTATTTAAGAAAAGTTTGCATAATCCTAAGTCTCTAACATTATGTTTAGTTTTGTTTTTAAATAGGAGCTTTATGGTTTTAGCTTTTATATTTAGGCCTATAATCCATTTAAAGTAATTTTATATGAGTTAAGATTGAGATATTTTTGTTTTCTATACTTTCTATATTTTTTAAGTTGTTCCAGTGCCATTTTTGAAAATACTTTTTTCCTCATTCAATTGCCTTGGCATTTTCATTGAAAATCATTTCACCATATATGTTTGGGTCTATTTCTGGATACTCTATTCTGCTCCATCATCTATATGTCTATCCTTATGCCAATACTGCCTTGTTTTGACTACTACATTGTTATTGTAAGTTTTGAAGTCTGGTAGTGTAAGTTTCTCAGGTTTTCTTCTGTTTAACATTGCTTTTATTATTCTAGGTCATTAGCATTTCCACAAGTTTTGAAATTAGCTTTTCAATTTCTGTAAAAGAGCTCTAGACATTTTATTGAGATTGCACTGGATTTATAGATCACTTTGGATAGAACTTATATCTTAATAATATTTATTTTTCTAATTCATGAATCAGTAACATCTCTCCATTTATATAGGTTTTTTAAAATTTTTCTTATTCTCTGTAGTTCAAAGTATAAAAGTCTTGTGCACATTTTGTTAAGTTTTTGTTTAAGCATTTTATAATTTGGGGAGTAATTGAATTTTTAAAAATTTCATTTTCCATGTGTTTGCTGTGGTTATGTAAAATGTAATTTTCTATATTAGCTTTATATATTTAGGAAGTTATAAGATAATTGTTATTTTTATATCTAACTATATATTTGCTATTATTAATCTTTATTTATTTAAACTTTCTTAATTTCTATATATCTGAGTTTTACTCTGATATCAATTCCCCCACCCCAAGCCTGAAGACTTTTATTTGTATTTTTGATAGTTTAGCTTTATCCAAAAATGTCTTTATTTTAGTTCTATTTTATTTTCACTCAATACAAAATTCTGAGTTAACCTTTTTATTTCTTTCAACATCTTAAATATATTGTTTCACTGTTGTCTGTCCTTAATTAATTTTGATTTCACATCCACCATCATTTGAATTGTTGATCCCCTGTATGTAAAGGGTTATTTTTTTGGGTGCTTTAAAGATTTTCTTCTTGTGGCTTTCAGTAGTTTGATAACATGTGTATGTGTATGATTCTTTTCAAATGTATCCTATTTGAGGTGTGCTATTCTTTTGGAATACATATATATGTGTATATATATATGTATATATATATATATCTTTTGTCAGATTTGGGAAGTTTCTGGGTCATAATTTCATCAAAAATTTTTGGACCAAACTTTCTCTTTTCTTTCTAGAACTTCAATTACCTATGTTTCAGACCATTTGTAATGGCCCAGTCTATATTTTTTTCATAATCTTTATTTCTCTTTCTTCCTCAATTTGCATGATTTCTATTGATCTATATATTCAGTTTCACTTAGATTCTTTTGCCACCTCTGTTTCAGTAATTAAGCTTACCCAGGAAATTTAGATTTCAGATCTTGTTTTTTAATCAATTCTAAAATTTCTATTTTATGCCTTTTTATATTTTCTATTTTTATGCCAATATTTTCTATATTTTTATTTCTTCCATTTGTACTTTTCTTTTACTTCATTGAGCATAGTTATAACTGTGTTTAAAGTCCTTGTGTGATAATTCCAACATCTTTTCACCTTAAAATTGGCATCTGTTGATTTTCTTTTTCCTTCTAAATAGATCATTATTTCCTGGATCTTTCTATATGAAAGAGTTAAACTAACTGTTATACAAAATACCAGAAATGTCTGCTGCACTAACAAAACACATTAAGCTGTATCATTAGAAGCGTGTAATAGGTTGGTGATGAAACATTTATTGGAGGGTAGAAAAAAATGGCACTAAATATCATGCAATGGTAAGGATTCAGAACACTAAGGGTTTTAAGAATTTAGAAGGCAAACAATGTACCTTATAAATTTGTGGAACATAGGCAACAGGTTTTGTGAAACAAAATCTTCCTAGAGTTTTTGTTTATTAGCTGCATTAGGCAAATATTACAAGACGGTACCACTATATGTGCTCAGAAAAGAATTGGCTCATTTTTATGGAGAGATATAAGGAAAAAGAAAGAATATAGAAATTCTCAAAGTTTCAGGGCTGAGATTTGCAACTCCCTATGTCCAATATATAAAAGAAAAAAATTGAGAAACTATTAAAAGAATCAGTCTCAAAGCATAAACCAAAATCAAGGATGTGGCCATGGTTCCCTTTGTTAAAATATTTCTATGGATTAATATTAGCCCCAATGCATCTTTTTATTTGGACACAGTAGCTCAAGGAGAAGAGATTGAAAGTGCCCTACCAAAGAAACTTTCAGTATAGTGAGATGCAGAATTTTAAAAGTATTGTGGATAAGAATAATGACAAATGTACTTGACTACAATAAAAATATATACCTTATGTACCTATATATTTTATATACTTATATATTTTAATTCAGGATTCTATAATATAATAGCTTGATGTTATATAATATATATATATATAAAATTCTGAATTAAACAAGATTGTGACTATTTGAGTGTGAGACAATCCTTGGTTTCAAAAATATCTATAGGTATAAAATAGGCTGTGAAAACTGCTCAATTCCCAAGGAGATCATGTTCTCCATTGCGTTATTGAAATTTGGACAAGATGATAATAGAAAAGAAAAGAACTCTCAGAGGAAATAGTAAAGATTCATAAAGAATAATAAACTGTGGTGCCCATCATAGGAAGTAGAACTTAGGCCCATCAAAGCACACTACCAACCTTCAGGATAAGGAATTTCATAATATTTGCCCCAAATAGTTTAAGAATTTCTATAGTCGAGTGATTTTTGGGTGCTCTACACTTTCCACCTTTCAAAGTGGGTTGTATGTGAGTGAGGGTGGAGACAGAACACTTGCCTTTGTAACTCATAGGTCTCTGATCAAGAGGAGCTATAGCTGGATCTGATGCAGACTATTATAAGATCCTGGCTCAGAGCTTGATTGGATAAAATTTGGGGTATCTTTATTGGGGGAAGAAACAGAATATTATACACACAGAAAGGAGAGATGTAAATTTTTGTGACCAAAAGAAAAGTCTTTGATAGATCCCATTATTTTTTACAGTTATTAATATTAACATTTCCTCCTTCTCTGTAAGAGGTTTGTACTTACTCACAAAGTATAAACTGTGGCTGTGTTACTTGCCAATATCTCATATGAGAGGAATTTACATCTCTAATACACTTACATGGGGTATAGACCTGTAGCATGCTTTGGTCAATGTTATTAGCAAACATGATGCACTCCACAGATAACCAAAGCTCTTAAAACATTTCACGTTCCCATCTGCCTTCTTGCCTCCTCTGTCATGAGAATGCATAGGGCTCACATGGGTCTAAAGAACCTTGAATAAAAAAAACTCAAAGCACAGAGATGAAACATACCCACAGAATAAAGTAAAGCCAAAGATGAAACAGATCGGTGGAATGAGAAATAAACATTTGGTTTTTGAAAAAGGCAAAAAGAAGAGAAAATTATTTAACCACAAAACCACCATTTTCTCCCTGTATCTCAATAGAAAGCAACATTTTTTTTCAGACTCACACTCTTTAAGGAAGAAAGTTTGTGCTGTTTGAAATATATATGCACACGTTTATAGTTTGTAATACAATTCAAGATACATATGATGTTAGATTATATGCAGAAGCAGAAAATAAGGTCTACAGTTAATCTTATATTTTATACTGCAAGAATAACCTTTGCAAATCAGTCTTTCTGGGCTTCAGATTTTCCATCTATCAAATGAAAATATACATCCTGTCTAACAATCCTTGAGGATTTTTTGAAGATCCAAAAGAATATGAAGTGCCAAAATATTTTGTAAGATTTACATTAATATGTAAATTTTATTACATGAAATTGAAAAGATACACTCTTGGACAACACTGATACTTGGGAGAGCCATTCTCTTTTAAAATGAAATAGTTGTTTGTATTTTACATACAGAACATGTTTTCTGAACACATGTTCAAATATATAAAATTTCTACATGAAAATCCAAAGGAAAATATGTGCTTGATTAAAGAAACCATGAGGCTCTGTGCATACCTTAGCACATAATAATTACATGTGGATAGTAAAAGCCTGTGGATTTGATCACCCTTAAAATATAGTAAAAATTGATATTTATACAATGATTGTTAAAATTATACTCAGTGATTCTGGAGACCAAAATTTTGAATTTCAATACTTTCTGAACATGACTTTTGCTTTTTCAGAGAAAAAAATGGAATGTTTTCAATTATTCCTTCCTAAATCTCCTACCAACAACACTTTATAGGCAATTACTATGAAAATAAGAATTATTGTATTTAAATCTTCATCATGTTACTTTGTCTGAGAGAAAATGACTCAAAAGAAATGATGAGAAGATGAGAAGACAATTACAATTATGTGCTGAATACTGAGCCATCATTCATGGTGTTTACATGTATTGCTCATTTAGTCTGCCACTTAGTTTCTGTTTAAAGCAAGTATACAAATTTTGTGGGCATATTGGCCTCTGTATATTTTTGTGATGAGAAAATGTTAATAAGTATAGCAACTTTATTTTTCTCATTAGATGATAATTTCCTTAACTGCAAGTTATTAATACAATTCATTAAAAAGTATTTATCAAGTGACTGGTATGTCAAATGTTCTGCTATCTACCAGGGTGTCTAAATGAAAGGTTCAATTTCTTGTTAAGAACAAATTACTACATCTCCATGGATTTTAAAGTCTTCTGTAAATGATGAATAATATTTTTTAAAATCATATAAATATATATGATTTGAAAATGTGATTTAAAACTATAAAGAAAAAGTATAAGATATTTTAAAAATATATAAAAGAATTCTTGGTCCAATGTAGGAATAAATTTAAAGACATTTTCCCTGAGGAAAGGATATGTGAAGTGAGACCCAAAGAATATGTGGGAGGTAAGTGGGTGAAGAGTGGAGGACAGAAACAACCTTCTAAGCTAACCTAAGGATTAATAATATAGGGAAAGATGAAGATGTCTGCACTCGTGCCTACAGGAGTGTCCTTGATTAGATATGTCTTTAATAATAAATATAAAATATTAAGACACAGTTGGTTTATTTTTGACTTAATGTTATGTGTCTCTTGAAATTATTTTCTGGATTCCCAAATCATAAAGAATGATTTTGAGGTGGCGATATTCAAGCGATATTATTGGACCAATGAACTATAAATATCTGGCTTGAGGAAAGAGCACCTAAGGGATGCCACTTCAGTGTCTTAGAAAGTTCTGGATTTGCAGGGGGTGGGAAGTTCTTTTTATCTTTTTAAAATGTAAATGAATTATTTGGGGGGGGGGATGTTACACTTTACAAGCTATAAAGAGTTATTCACACCTTAAGATGCTTCATCTGAGGAGTGAGAGAGAAAGCAAGAGAGCATTAGGGATGTGGGCAAGGAGGGTGGGAGAAGCTCCCTCAGATGCAGAGATTAGCTGAAAAATGTGAGTCTGAGAGTTCCCATTTCTCGACTGACCTGTGTTTGGTTCAATATTAAAACAAGTTATATTTTTTTTTCCAAATGGACTTTATAGCTGGTCTATTTGCATATCTTTTTACTCGAATACTCATTTCTTTTCCATTACCAAGGAGCAGACTGTCACCCTAGCAACTGAAGTGTCAGATCTCACATGCAAACACCTGCACTCTTGGAAGAGAAAATCACACATTTATTGTAGATAATAATGTGATAAAAAGTGACTTTTTTCAAGTGTTTTTTAAAAGGAGGTATACATTTGAGGAAAAACAGAAAAACAACCCTAAGGATATAACTGTCATATAGGTAAGGAAAATTTAACTTTTACACTTTAATTGGAAGCTAATTATTACATGTTTACTTTCTAAGTATTTAATATGTATGTTTTCAATAAAATATATATCTATGGATATTCATATTTCCCAATTCTTATACAAACGTTAGCATATTATACAAATTTTCTTCACCTTTATTTGTTCACTTTAGATATATCCTAGAGATCATGGCATAGAAGTATATAAATGTATTCTACATTTATTTTTTAAACTGAAATGCATGATTTTTGAGGGCTCTTCAAACACTAATATTTATGATTTACGTAGAGTCATGGAAAGAAACTATATATATATATATATCATTCTTTGTGCTGTATCTGACTTTTTCCCTTTAGCTTGTTTTCAAAGTATACTGCTTTGTTCAGCATTTTCTTACAGAGGATCCATAAAAAAAAAGAACATGGGAGGTCTGTTTCTGAAATCTCTACATTTCTCCTCATTTTGTCATAAAGAAATTGTCCTCTACTCTAATAAACAATTGTAGTGTGCCTACTATGTTTTGGTCACTTGGTTAAGTACTAAGTATTGTATAATGACAATCATGTTTGTTGTACTCAAGGTGCTTAAAATCAAGCATAGAACAGGGCCGGGCGCGGTGGCTCACGCCTGTAATCCTAGCACTCTGGGAGGCCGAGGCGGGTGGATAGCTCAAGGTCAGGAGTTCGAAACCAGCCTGACCAAGAGCGAGACCCCATCTCTAAAAAAAAAAAAAAAAAAAAAAAAAAAAAAAAAAAAAAAAAAAAAAAAAAAATCAAGCATAGAACAACAGATATCTTCACAGAGAAGACCAATAATGTGTTAAAATTTATATTAAAAACTTATTCTAGCATTTGAAGATGATAATAACATAACATGAAATAAACAGAAGGGATCGACCTGTCTTTTCTTAATTGCTAAAGATTTACTATGGAATGGAGCCTGGATTAAATACAAAAATGGACTTTTTGACTAGCAACCTACTAAATGAACTGATTTATCCAAACACATCATAGTCAAAGAACTGTTCTTTGTATATAAGTCCCCAAGAGTGTACCCCATGAGAGTAGTGTTATGTATAAGAAGGGTGATGTAAGATATAGTTAGCATGAAGTTGTGCCATGCATAGGCTGTGACTCTTTCCCAACTCATTAATCAGATGAGTCACATATTTCCCTTGGAGGCAAGAAGTGAGAGATAAAGGGAGACAAGATGCTCTGTATTATGGAGAACTGCAAAGTGGCATTGAACAAGGCATGAAGGAATGAAATAACATGACTTATTTATGAAAGTGAAAGTGATTTCACATGGCTGGAGCTGCAGTTACTGGAGCCCAGAGATACAGTAAATCACACAATGATGTAGATTATTGCCACTACCAATTTATGATCTCTACTCTTACTGTGTTCCCAAAGCTGACAAACATTATTCTCTGAATCCTTAAGGTTCTCCCTCCATCCTCCACACTTGTTCTTTTAACATGTCTGCATATTTTTCTTTCTTTTTGTTTTTACATGTTTTTCTTTATTTATTTCAAAATATTAAGTGGGTACAAATGTTTTTGGTTACAATGGATTACTTTTGTAATACTTGAGTCACAGCTATAAGTGTGACCATCACCCAAATAGTGTTCATTGTACCCATTAGGTAGGTTTTTGCCCCTTCCCTTCTCCCCTTCCCTCTTACTTAATTTCTACTAAGTTTTACATTCCTCTATGCATGTGTGTTTATTGGTTAGTTCTAGTTTAATAGCAAGTATATGTAGTGCTTGTTTTTCCATTCTTGTGATACTTCACTTAGAATAATGGTCACCAGTTCCATCCCAATTGTTGCAAAAGGCATTAATTCATCCTTTTTCACTGCTAAGTATACTCCATGGTATACTTATACCACATTTTATTAATCCACTAATGAACTGATGGAAACTTGGGTTGATTTCACATCTTTGCAATTGTGAATTGTGCTGCAATACACATTCAAGTGCAGGTGTTTTTTGATAAAATGACTTTTTTTCCTTTGGGTAGATACTCAATAGTGGGGTTGCTATATCGAATGGTATGTCTACTTTTAGTTCTTTGAGGAATTTCCATACCGTTTTACATACAGGTTGTACTAATTTGCAGTCTTACCAACAGTGTGTAAGCGTGCCTTTTCTTTCTACATCCATGCCAACATCTGTTGCTTTTAGACTTTTTAATAAAAGCCATTCTAAAAGGGGTAAAGTGATATCTCATTGTGGTTTTAATTTGCATTTCTCTGATGGTTAGTGATGTTGAGCATTTTTTCATATGTTTGTTGGCCATTTGTCTCTCTTATTTTGAAAAGTTTCTGTTCATGTCTTTTGCCCACTTTTTAATGGGTTTGTTTGTTTTTTCTTGCTGATTTATTTGAGTTCTTTGTAAATTCTGAATATTAGCCTTTTATCAAATATATAGCTTTTGAATATTTTCTCCCATTCTGTAGGTTGTCTATTTGCTCTGTTGATTATATCCTTAGCTGTACAGAAGCTAAGAAATAACACAGGTTGGAGCAGAACTCAATGAAATGGAAAACAAAAAAATAATATAGAAGATTAGAAGATCAATGAAATGAAAGGTTTGTTCTTAGAAAAGACAATCAAAATTGATAGACCACTTGCTAGATTAACCAGTAATAGAAGATAAAGGACCCATATAAGCTTAATTGGAAATGAAAAAGGATACATTACAACTAATTCCACAGAAATACAAAACATCATCTATATAGTATGAAAATCTCTATGCCTATAAACTAGAAAACATAGAGGAAATGGACAAATTCCTGGAAAACACCACCTCCCAAGACACAATCAGGAAGAAACAGAATTCCTGAACAGACCAATAATGAACAATGAGATCAAAGCAGTAATAAAAAATCTTCAAACAAAAAAAAGCCTTGGACCAGATGGATTCACAGACATATTCTACCAGACCTACAAAGAAGAGCTGGAACCTATAATACAGAATTTATTCCATAACATAGAGAAAGGATAGAATTCTCTCCAACTCATTCTATGAAGTTTATATCCCCTTGACACTAAAGCCAGGAAAGGACACAACAAAAAAAGAAAATTACACACCAATGAATATAGATGCAAAATTCCTCAATAAAATACTATCAAACTGAATTCAATAGCACATAAAAAAAGTAATCTGCCATGACCAAACAGGGTTTATTCCAGGGATACAAGGATGGTTCAACATACATAAATCAACAAATGTGATTCCCCACATAAACAGAAGCAGAAAAAAAGACCATATGATCATCTTAATAGATGCAGAAAAAGCATTCAACAAAATGCATATTTTTCAAGAATTTATTCTATGATTTTTAGTCTTTTTCTGAGGAAAAAATGCCTGCCTTCCATTCTCAAAGAAAATAGATCATAAGACAAGAACTTCCTTAACTGCTTCCCTCTCTTGCCATTGACTTTCTGTTATTCTACTATTTGTATTCTTATTACTTCTGTTTTAGCAAAAAAATTGACTTTTCACCTGATCCAGAGTTATGCTACCATCTTTGTTATGGATCCCACCCCTTACCACTGATTGAGGACTTTGTAAACATTCCCTTTTGCTCTTGATCTTCAAATCATCTCACTTTACCAAGTTCTTGCCATTGCTTCAAAAAAAGTATTTTTATACTTTTCTTTAAAATTGTGAATAATGTTTATGTGAGAAGTATGCCCCCATGTGAAATACAGGGATGTATACATTAAGAATATTTAAAAAATATTCTCCACTTTTCCACAAACAAAAGAAAATCTCCAAGTAAAGAAGCCTATAAGATTAGCAAGTAGAACCTGAAGGGAGAGAGGCTATGAGGAATCAAGATTAAATATAGTCTTGACTTGTTGGGAATTAAGACTGCAAATTCCAACAGGTATAGAAGCATTTCCAACTGACAAAGTAAAGACCTCAGAAAATCTGCTTCTCCACAAAAGCAAGAGCAACCCTGGCAAAAACTGTCAAAATAAGTTTTTTTCTAGAACTCTGGAAATTAACCAAAAGCTTGAAACAATCAAGAAAAACAGCTGGATCTCAGCAATAACACTGAGCTTCGTGGCATTTTAACTTGTCCTAATTCTATCTTCTCTCCTCAGCTCCATGGCAGCCGTGAAAATCAACAGTGTTACAACTATGGTAGCTGTGAAACCAGCAGCCTAGCACCTGCTGAAGGAGGAAGAGCAGGTTTGAAGATTCCCAAAAGCCCTGTTTCCAGAGAAGAAAATGTTACCATTTGACCACTCTTTGAGCTCACTGAAAAGCTTAATTCTCAGGGCTTGTCCTTATTTTACCTAACTCAGAATGCTGTATGAACAGCCCTGTTTCCAGGGCATTTTTCAGAAACAATCAGTGGCAAGTTTTTAACATTGCAGCTACCTAAGCTGGTGCTACCAGTTGGGGTTAACAAGTGGCTAATTGAAAAAAGTAAAAACTGAGGAATGACATATACATAAGTTGTTTTGACTATCTCTGCCATATTCTAGGAAATCTAACAGGTCACATGCATGAGCAGGACTGTTCATCTGCTCAGTGAAGGCCTGAGAAGGCACTAACATCTCACCTCATATGGAAATGTAATGGACCCAGAAGAGTCAAAACAATCTTGAAAAAGAAGAAGAAAGTTGAATGCTCACATGTTCTGATTTCAAAACTTACTTCAAAGCTGCAGTAATTAAGACTATGTGGTACTGACATAAAGACATATGTAGATCAGCTGAATATAATTAAAAGTTTAGAAATAAAGTTCAGAAATATTGAGCCATACATTTATGCTAAATTGGATTTTTGCAAGAGTGCCAAGACAATTGTTGGGAGAGAAAAATAATCTTTTCAACAAATGGTGCTGGGACAACTGGCTTTCCACTTGTAAAATAATGAAGTTATATCCCTATCTCACACAATATATAAAAACTGAACTTAAAATGGATTATAGGACTAAATGTAAAAGCTAAAACTCTTAGAAGAAAACATAGGAGTACATTTCTGTGATCTTGCATTAAGTAATGCTTTCTTAGAAATGACTCCCAAAGCACAAGTGATTAAAAAAATAGATATGAACTGTATCAAATTTAAAACTTTAGTGCTTCAGATAATACCATCAAGAAAGTGAAAAGAGAGTCCACAGAATAGAAGAAAGATATTTATAAATTCTAGATCTAATAAGGGATTTGTATTCAGAATATATAAAGAATTATTACAATTCAACAATAAAAAGATAAACCAACCATTTAATTCTTACCAGGAGGAATAATGCATGCATTAAAGAAGCAAGTGCTAAATTGTCACATAAAATAAATAAATAAAGCTTGGAATCAGGGAAAGAGAGAGGGAAGGAAAGAAAGAAGGAAATGTGAGAAGGATGAGAGAGAGCAAGAGAGAGCGTGACCTGGATGGGAAAAGAAATAGCAATGGCAAATCTGAAACACAGAATTCTGGTATGTATGAGCGTGAAGTCTAAATGTATGCTATGTGAATAGTTACAGAAATCTCAAACTGAGAGCTGAACACAACTATGGAATGAATGAAAAGAATAGGGGGCCCAGCAGAAGCATGCATAAAATTTCAAAATTGGCATGTTACTGAAGTCTCAAGCTTTCACATCTCAAAGCACATGAAACTCCTATTTAAAACAACTCAATTAAAAATAAATTTGTGGTAACAAACATAAATTATATGAGAAAATGAACTACCAATAGAAAAAGTTATGGCTGTTGAATAAAAAATAATGTACTATAAAAAACTGAGATAATATAATTATCTGAAAGATTTCTAAATATATAAGTTTTAAATGTAAATAGAGAATAGGAAGACAGAGGATTTTTTCCAGTGAAGGATGAAGTAATAGATACTGAATTTATCTACTCAGTGGTTTTTTAAAAAAACACAAACCAAATACATAAAATAATTGTTTCAAGATATTAAATACAAGGCAAAAAAGAAGTGGGAAATAAATAATGGGTTGAGTCCTAAAATTGCCCCCAGCTCACTACCTTGAGAAAATTTCCAGACCATGGCACAATGTCCAAAGGAATCTCTGAATTCAGAAGAAAGAGCTCAGAGTCCAGGGAGATGAAGGCTGTAAGAGTTTTTGAGGCAGAGTGACAGAGAGCAGAAAGCTACACACAGAGCCTTAGACATCTATAAAAGTTTTCTCTTAGACATCTATAAAACTTTTCTCTTAGATATTAAACAGAGTACTGATTAACATATGTGTATGAGGAAACTACCCAAGGCTGGGGAAAAAGCCAAATGAAACATTATATGCAATAGTGGCCAGTGCTCAGACAGGGTAGGAATAGTGTCCTTTCTTACCTTCCAGAAAGTCATAATTCCCTAGGAATTAGGAAAAACATCTTTTCTCAGTACTGGGAAATATTTAGCCCTAGATTGAGCCTTGCTTTGGACTGGCCTAACATCATAAAACCAAGACCTGAAAGAATCAACTGTTTAAAGTAATTTAAGAGCATCCCAGAATAAAGCTCAAGAATATTTATAAGAATACAAAACTATCACAACCCAACAAGCTAAAATTCACAATGTCTGGTATCTAATCAAAGTTATATATATATGGAATATATATATTCCATAACTCGGAAAAACTGATTCAATTGAAGCCCACTCATAACTAACACAGATGTTAGAATTAGCAGACAAGAACCTTAAAAGAGTTTTTATAACTGTCTTCCATATGTTCAAACAGTGCATTAGAAATATGAAAGATATAAAAAAGACACTAATGTAACTTCTAGAGATGAAAGTACACTGAGTAGAATTAATAGCTGGTTTGAAATTGCAAAATAAAGTATCACTGAGCTTGAAGATATAGCAATAGAGATAGCCGAAGAAACTATCCAAATGTAACACAAGAGAATAATAATAATAAAAAAATTAACAGACACCAATAAACTGTTGGACAATGTTAATAAGCCTAATATACATTTAACTTGAGTCCCTGAATGAGAGGAGAGAAAAGCAGGGAAAGAAAAAATACTTGAAGAAATAATGACCAAAATTTGATGAAAATTATAAGCCAAAAGATCCCAGATGCCCAACAAGCCCCTTGGGGGAAAATGGCACATTATAATGCACAAATATATTATGAAGAAAAAAACCTTAAAAGCATCCAGAGAAAAATAATTTTATATAAAAAAGAACTATGAGATAGGATGATAGCAAATTTTATACTGGAAACAATGAAAATGAGAAGACTGTGAACCACCATCATTTCTTAAAGTCTGAAAGAAAAAGTATCAACCTAAAATTCTACAAGTAGAAAAATGTATTTAAAAGAAGGCGGCAAAATAAAGATATTTTTTGACATTTAAAAGTTGAAAGAACCACGCCTGTAATCCTAGCACTCTGGGAGGCCGAGGTGGGCGGATTGTTTGAGCTCAGGAGTTCGAAACCAGCCTGAGCAAGAGTGAGACCCCATCTCTACTAAAAAATAGAAAGAAATTAATTGGCCAACTAAAATATAGAAAAAAAAATTAGCCGGGCATGGTGGCGCATGCCTGTAGTCCCAGCTACTTGGGAGGCTGAGGCAGAAGGATCGCCTGAGCCCAGGAGTTTGAGGTTGCTGTGAGCGAGGCTGACGCCACGGCACTCTAGCCGGGGTAACAGAGTGAGACTCTGTCTCAAAAAAAAAAAAGTTGAAAGAACCAGCACACTTATACTATAAGAAATACTGAAGTTTTTTGGTAGGAGGAAAGTAATTGATAATTTCTATTTATTTAATTTCAATGACTCTTTTCTCTCTCATCTATATTTTGCTAGTGAGATAATTCATAATAATTTTTTAAAAAATTCAGAAATTATATTTTCAATTTGGTTTGTTTATTTATATTTTATTTTGCTGCTGATAATTCTTATCTTTTCAATTATTTGAAGTGTCTTTTCCTTTACCTCTTAGAGCATAGTTATAATATCTGCTTTAAAATTTTTTGTCTGACAATTCCAACCTCTGGGTCATCTACTAATTAACATTTGTTTAGTTCTTTTGTCTTGAAAACAGATCACATTTTTATGGTTCTTTGTTGAGTAATCTTGAATTTATCCTAGGCATTGTGAATATGTATTGGATGGACTCTGACCTCTGTTAAAGTACTCTGGAGAATGTTTTTATTTTTATTTTAGACAGTTATTTTAAAACTATAATTTCTGCCTTGCCTTCTGTTAATTGTGGTGCAAATTTCAGTTCTGTTCCTAAGCCTTTGCTTCACTGATTGGAAGTGTCCCATGTATGTGTGGCCCAGGGGTTAGGTTGAGAACTCTTGAGGATTGATACACAGGGTCAGTGGATCATTTTCTCTAGATCTCTTCCCTCTGGTGTTCTCCCCTTACTCTCTCTAGCTATAAGAACTCAACACCTAAGTGGACATGTAGGAATAACATTTGTCGTGTGTTGGGTGGGTGGAAGGGGGGAGGAGGGGATGGGTATATACAAACATAATGA